>CM047806.1:25016745-25368363 GCA_026214975.1 Gentiana macrophylla
AATTTTTTAAAGATCAGCATTCAAAATTTGTCAAATGGGTGGAACTGCAGGCATTTAGACAGGTATGAATTATCTTGCACATATGAATTTGACAGCCGTATTTATATTGTTAACACACGAATCTGAATTATTAATAGGGTGGTAATCAGTCATCCCAGTCCCAGCCTCCGCAACACTTCGACCCCGACAATCTAATAGGTAATTTGTATTATTAACATAGGTATTTTATTGTTTGTTATCGTTAATTGATGATCTCGATTATATTTGGTATATCAACTCCCGAGGGTATGAGAGAGGCCGCTACTGACACCAGTCAGACCGCTACATTTGGTAAGTTATTTGATTTTTCTTTTTGAACCTAGAAATTACATTGTGAAAAACAATCTAATTTTATTGCTGTCGTTAAATTATTATATCGATTATATTTGGTATAGACACTCCCGAGCCTATGACAAAGTCCGCTACTGCCAACAGCCAGGCATCGGTTGTGGAGTGTGGGATCGATTTTAGTAAGTTTGTAGATATTTAATTTTGAAACTAGAAATTACATTGTGAAAAACTATCTAACTCGATTCCCATATATGTTTATAGAGAGTTAATGTATATTGATTTGTTTATTATTAACATTAAAAATCTAATTTTATTGTTGTCGTTAATTGATTATCTCGATTATATTTGGTATAGGCACTTCCGAGCCTACGACAAGGGCCGCTACTGACACCATTCAGGAATCGGTTGTGGAGCCTGAGATAGATTTTAGTAAGTTTGTAGATATTTAATTTTGAACTAGAAATTACATTGTGAAAAAATATCTAACTCGAATTCCATATTGTTTATAGAGAGTTAATGTATATTGATTTTTGTATTATTAACATTAAAAATCTAATTTTATTGCTGTCGTTAATTGATTTTCTCGATTATATTTGGTATAGACACTCCCGAGCCTACGACAAGGGCTGCTACTGACACCATTCAGTAATCGGTTGAGGAGCCTCAGATCGATTCTAGTAAGTTTGTAGATTTTTAGTTTTGAAACTAGAAATTACATTGTGAAAAACCCTCTAACTCGATAATGTATTGAATATTGTTTAACTGCTGGTCCAACTGATATTCAATTGGGGAAACGAAAGGCGGATTATGCAACTGACAGAAGATTGACAACCCGTCAGACTATTAACCACCCATGATATTTACGTGATGGGTCGCACGTTGTTAGTCTTCCAGGTGCTACTAGATGGACAGCGTTGATAAAATTTCCGCAAAAGTTGGAAGACCAATTTATCTCCTGGTACGAATGATAGCAAAATACTTAACCGCTAACCTTAACCGACAGAGTATCGGGTTAACGGTAGTATAGTGGTCTCAAGGTCGAATCCACAGGGAGTAATGTCTAAGTACCAAAGTCGACTTAGAACTTAGTTCAGGTCAAAATAGTGGTGAAGAGATATTATACTGTTGCAAAAGTAAAGATTATACTAATGAGTTTACTTCTAAGTATTAAAGGGTATAGTAGAACTATGATCCCACGAGCTACTTTTACCCCTAAGGAAGGACTTAACAGGAAGCGTGTCTTAACCGACCTACCTATCCAATGTAGTTTAACGACATCCATGGGTGCCAACTCCTAATTCTAGCGATTAGACTGAACAACTCGATCTAACCACCCTATGTGAAGTTAATTAATTCTCCCTTTAGAAAACCGATTAACCTAACATGATTAAGCTCTAGAGTCGCTCGAACAACGATGACAAACCTCTGTATTGGGTTCGGACCTAACAACTAGGCCGAATCTACGCAACGATCCTAAAACCCCTTATCCCACATCTCACCGCAAAATACATCTATAAGTTTGATGTGTGTGACAGTTAACTAGGTGATCAATCTAATTCAAAGACGTTAAAATAAGTTTTAGGACGTGGATTAATCGTTTAAACAATAATTTACGCACTACACTACTCCCAATCGCATCCCCCTTAGGGTTTTCGCTCGCTTTCACATAATTCGACTACACATGAATTTAGCTACTCATAATTATGCTAATAAACAAAATAAGAATTGAAATCATGCTAGAAATAATAAAAGAGAAAGTATTCATTACCATATAACTGAGGAAAAATCGATCTCAAATAAAGATTGAAGAAACACTCCACCAAAAGGACAATCTTTGGAACTTGAAACGTAAATCTAAGCTATGAAAAGTGTTTAGAATCAAAGGATGTAATTTATAGGATCAAGGGATCAAGGGTGATCAAACTACACTAAAATCGCACACAAATCGCCTAAGAACGATCTAAAGTCGGCAAAAGATCGGTAGGAAATTTGAATGAAATTGCGTATTTATAGAGTAGGTCGAAAAAATCTGCTATCGCCGGTCCCGGGCGCTTTGTCCGAGTCATGTCGACGCCCGTCCGCCTGGAAAATATGAAGGTATTAGGGTTTCGTCTTCATTGGACGGGCGTTCGCATTCCCCTGAACGCCCGTCTGGTGAATCATGACTTGAGGCTTTTCGAACCCTGGACGCCCGTCTGGAACTCTGGACGCTCGTCTGTGTTAAATGAGCTTCTTGAATCGGGCTGAGTCTACTCAAACGCCCGTCTGGGGGTCTTTCGGACGCCCGTCCAGCTAAAAATCAAACTTTCTGAATGAAGTGTCAATGTTGTGGACGCCCGTCTGGAATGTGCAGACGCCCGTCTGATGTAGCTTCACGGCAGACGCCCGTCTGGAATGTGTACACGCCCGTCTGGCTTGTCGTCACTCCAAACTTGGTTTTTCTTCACCTTTTATGCTACATTCGGGCCACGAACACGTCTCATAGTCCAAAACATCATCTTCCGGGTCCTCGAGTCACCTAAGTCCTGCAATAACATAGACAAACAAACACCACGCGTAATTCCGCAAGACAAAAGTGCTCGGAAAAGAGTGAAATACCGCTAAAAAGGCAGAGTTTACCATCGATATGACATTTTAACTCCCCGTGCATATAATTCTCGATATTACTCTCGAGACGGTCTATATCTACCCAAAACAAGCCAATAAGGTGATAAACGGGGGTTAAACTGCACACCAAAGTACAGTAAAGTTGACTCCCATCAACGAACAAGAAGATCCACCCCCAATAGAGATTCCCACGGGCCTCGCATTTGGAGAACCAATGGTAGATCGGGCGGGCAAGGCGTGGTTCGAACGTCTCCATGGGAAGTATGCAGAGTTAGACCGAGAGGTATATTCTTGTGACTTACATTTTCATATATCTGAAATTTTCATATGTTTGATTTCATTATATCTAACTTCTTTTTTGCATGTGTACAGCATATCGATGGGTTCCTGGACCTTATACGACGCCAAATGGAAGTATATCCAGAATGCTTTGAACCTCATACGGCCATTGCCTTCTCTGAATTCTCCTTATTTTGCGGTCAGGGTCATACAGATCAGGGAACGATGCCTGACAAAACGCATATTCCAAATCATTTGATTCAGTACGTCAAGCAATGTGATGAAAACACAGTGGTGTACATGACCTGGGCTATATATCATAGTCACTGGGCTGCTGTCGAAGTGTCTATTCCCCGCTGGAAGATTAGAGTGTATGATTGTCTGATCGGGAATAACTATAAGGAGAGGGAATATGTGAAGGATTATATAAGAGCATTCGGTGTTTCGTTGAGGAGAGTGTTTGAGATGGATGCTCGTCTACGTAACCTCCCACAAATGCTTGATCCAGCGAAGCCTCCTATTGCGGTCAAAGCAGTGACGGCTAAATACGTACCACAAATGCCAATCCCGTAAGTGTTATAAATTTCAAACTATTTATAATAATATACAGTATACATTATTTTCTTATCATTTGATTAATCAAAATTTACATTCTGTACAGGGGTGACTGTGGGGTATACACGGTCAAGTTCATCGAGCATTTGCTGCACAAAGAAAATTTTTCATTGATCAAACCTGATAATATGTTGTTATTAAGACATAAAATGTGTGTGCAGTTGTTTCATCAGTACATAGATCTTTAGATATTTAGGTATTTTTGGTGAATGTATAAGCACTTGTTGGTGTATAGTCACTTGACATTTTGTTTGTTTTATCTCAACTTATGAAGTTGTAATATTTATATTATAAATTTTGTTAGCTTTTTATATTATCAATTTGTATTCCTGTTGTTTAAGTGGTGGTGAGTTATTGTTAGGTGTAGTGCCCGAAAGACAATTTGTGTAATTGTTTTTAACAATGGATAACAGATTTTATCTCACCTTATTACTTGCTTTGTGCTTGTAAATAATACACTGCTGAAAACCATAAGTATATCAGTATGTAACCGCTTAACTCAGTGTATGGCATGCACGTGAGGATTCAGTTGGTGGTGATATACCTAAATTGTTAGTCCGTGGTGAACTTAATCAGAGTTTAGGGTCTCTTGATTAAAACACTAATAATGCGCCCAGAACACCTTAGGGTGTGATAGTCTTATACGGACTGTCGGTAGAGGGTACCTACGTGGGGCATTTATATATGATGGCATTCATATAGGACTGGACCGATTTAATCTGAATTTCTCGGTATAATTCCGTAATCGAGGAATCTTATTAAATCATTAGATGATCATATATGGATCAACCTTAATCCTGAGGTGATCACGAGTGGTGCTGCTTGTCCCGGGGTAGTGTTTGATGTGTTAGTTACGGTTCACTTAAATAATGTGTTCCAAGCCACTTCTCATTGGCACTATCTCCGGATGAGTGAGTAGTTCGATTTTCACAGACATGGAATCCATTCCTTCCTCTGGAAGAAGTAGAGAGCGATCCCCTTATTTGTTAGCCCTAAGAAAGTGATCGATCCGGGAGTTCACATTTGACTAATTAGCTACTAGTCGATATGTGTACTAATTGATCATCGAGGGGTTGACGGTAAATAAGGATAAGATATTATTCGAGTCGGGTTCACGGAGACTTCCCACCGAGAATGGACCGATCTATGGAGGTTAATCCGTATGTAGTGATTATATCAATGGACGCTTATTTACTCTATGGGTTGAGTATAAGTATACATCTATAATCGGTAGAGTTCAGTTTCGGGTTTATGGTGGCGTAATCCCGGAATTAATAATTTATATTCTGTTTGATGAATATTAATTATTGGAGCTACTGGTTATAGGTCCATGGTCCCCGATGTGGCTTCTGTAATTCGGACTAATAATGGCTAGGCTAATTAATTGATATGCATGGATATTATTTAGTTGGGCTAAATAATATAATACACATAAAAGACATTTTATGTGGGCTAAAACCCTAGTTAGGTGGCGCCATTTCTCCTTGAATTATCACAAGAATTAATTTTTTGTGATGTGGAAAATAAAAGATATTCTTGTTATATGATTGGTTGGATGACTTGTTATTTGATTTCCTATTGGTCAATACATGTCACAATTAGTCATTAAGGAAAATATCCTTTTATTTTGTTTATTTATTTAATTAATTAATACTTGGAGGCCAAGGATTTACTCTCCTATAAAAGGAGAGTTATTCCAAGGGAAATTGGCATGGCAAATTTCGAAATTCACCACAAATAAAGAGAGAAAATTTGTTCTTTCTTAGGGTTTTTGGAAGAAGAAAAACTACAAGTTTTTCTTGGTGTTGCATATCAAGGAGGTTCGTGTATCAAGAAGGGTGTCCACCAACCGCCGTTTGGAGAACACATCGGAAGATCAAGGCTTCACTTCCCGTTATTGGTAACATGATCTTAAACCCCCTTGTAGTAGTTTAAGTCCTTTAATTATGTATTGTGATGTATAAGTCGTGATCCATCCGCTGCATGTAGATCTAACTCGTTTAGATCTAAGAACCTGCATCCTTCATGTGGTCCGACCGTCCATCTTGAAGTCCGAAGCATGAAGATCAGATCTGGAAAGTTTCGTCCCGATCCAAGTTCGTTTGATATGCCGATCGTCGAAGATTCTTAACAGCTGCAGATTAAGGTTTTAATTTATTTTCGAATAGATTAGTTACGGGGGTGCCAACGGTCCATCTCGGTGTTTATTTTCCGCACTAGTATACATGTGTAGATTGTATGAGTAGAACCGGAAAATTGCCATGACATGCATCATATCATGAATTCCACTCCATATGCATACATGTAGAAATTAATTCGAGGAATTAGTTAGGCATGTATAAAACACACGATTAGTTTTAATTAATTGTTTGATATTAATTAGAAACTAATTAGGGTAAAAACCGAGGAACACGGGTTTTTTCAATCGTCGAGGTTGGGTGATGGATTCTCGGTGAATCCCACTCTACGAAAGCATAAGGAGTAAAATCCTGAAACCTCGTGGTTAAGGTGTTGGATTCTCGGTGAATTCCACCTTACCTAGATGAGATTACGTTTTTGTTCCGTAGTGTCTACGTGAAAGTTTGATGTTTAAGGATTGGATAATCACGGGCAAACATTTTCGAAAGTGGTTTAACCACGGTTGTGTGGTCAACAGTAACTACGGCTCGATCGACTTCACCCTCCACGTGTGGCGTTTGCACGGGGGTCTTGCAAGGCTGAGCCATCCGAAGAGCCACTACGGCTCAACGGAGCTCCCCTAGTCTTGACCCGTCCGACGGTCACATATGTTCTAACGAATAGGTCGGGTGGGTTAGCCCACATAACCGACAACATTCGGGCCTGTGATTTATTGTTCCTTAATGTAACATCAAGTCCAAAAACGTGATCGAAGAAACCCACCACTTTTTCAAAATATTGAGTGGGAGCGGAGAGGCGACGGCCGACCCCACGGCCTCTCATTGACTGACACAAGCAACGTGAGAGAATGGTGACGCCTCGTGCGGCTTTGATTTCGCCCCCACAGGAAGGCCTTCACCGCTATCAAAATTCAAGGCTTGGTCTCCGAAAGGATAGGATTGCGGATAAAAAAGGAGGAAAGGTGATTGACGATCACAAATGAGATGTTCGATTCTCAATCGATCTTCAATATTAATCGAAACCTCTTTGACCTACCCTACAAGCGACACTGAGGCGTTAGATTAAATCCTGGAACGGTAGGATAGACTATAAGTACTTAGTTTATGTTCTAAAATTTATTAGTAGTGTATGATTTGGATTTATCTTTCTGTCAATTTTATTTACAACTATTTATATATCTCTCTACAGGGTGCTAGATCGCTAGTGTAAAATTGACTAGTAATGACTTCGTTAAAAAGTGGTAAGTAACTAGAACGTTGTACTTATTGATCTTACATGCGATTAATTTTTCGGAAGAGATATTTCTCTGGAGCCTTCAAGACTTAAGTGACGTAAATAAGTATGTCACTGTTGTCAATCGTGTTGAATGAGAGACGACTGTAGTCAGTTTGAAAGATGATTGGGACGATAAAATTCTTCTAGTGAATTTTAATGGTGTAGTGTCTACACAAGAAATTTTTTAATAGAAAAATTGGAGAATCATAAATTAAAGTGTCGCTAGTTAGACGGTATTTGGAACCGATAAACTAGTGGGAGCTTTTGTCTTATGTTTTTCTAATTTAGAAAATTAGTCTCACTAGTTAACGCTTTCATTAGACATCCCACAATTCACGAGTAGTGTCTACTCATACGAACTGCTAGTTCAAGACTATTTCCTTTTAAGGAAAGTTAAGAATGGGAAAGAATGTCTATAAGTGTTAATCATCTTAACTGAAGTTTTGAGGCTAAACCGAAACATTAATTAAAGAAAGTATAGGATAAGGAAAGTGATTTCGGATCACTAACCAATGAATCCTTAGCGACTTTCTTAACCGAGTAACTTGACTCGATAGCTTAGTTCTTTGGAAGAACAAGGAAGTTGTGCATTAACGATTAATAGAGTAACAACGGGCAGTAATTTCAGCTAGAATAGTGGGAGTGATATAAGGAAATGAATTTCGGATTCTATCCTTGAATATCACAGAAAAATTTATTTTTCTGTTTATAGATTCGTTGAAACAAATGGATTCACTTTCAACTCGATATATTGTTGCCTCATAGAAAGTGAATATGACATTTGTAGTACGAATCCAAGACTCGGACTTTTATTTGATAAAGTCAGAACCACTAAGAAAAGCTGAATAAGTATAACACATCTAAAACTATTAAAGGTAAAAGGTTTCCGTATTAAGATAAGCGACCTTTCAATATCTATTAATTAGAGCATATATCCAGAGATAAGACCGACGATCGGCTAAGGGTGATTCCTATCTCCCGTCTAGAACACTATCTCAAAGGAACAATGACTAAGTTTCCTTTCAATCGGGAAAGGGTAATAGATTTGAAGGGGTAACATAGCTTGTTCACCATGACCTTCGGGGTCTAGTGAGAGATACAAGCTAGTGGGAGATTTTGAGTGGTGACATTCTGTCTTAACTACTCAAAACACTTGTTGGTTTATCGAAAGAATACGAGGAGGTGTCTCTGATTTTAGCAGAGAATAGAGTATTCCATGCTCGAAATAGGCTATCGATAGTCGTGGGATGATGCTCGGCCCGCCTCCAGTGGAATGTTTCTCAAAGGAAGAAACCATAGACTTGCCTCGATATAGTTATTAATGTGCTACAATAACTTCGTTAAACTCGATTAAGATAATTGGTTGCAAAATAACGGTTAACATTATTATGTAAACCGAGAAGTCTACTAGAAGATGCCGGTGAATTTATGGATAATGAGTGAATTCGGTTCACACCACTTCCATAAATGTAGGCATTTAGCATTTAATCCTTGAAGGTAGGATGGAGATTTTATGCATACGCTCGATTGTTTGTATTCGTGAAATATCTTAATGAGACAGTGAAGGTTGATTATAAGATTCTTGAGATCGAAAGTGACGGTTGAACTATCACAAGCCTTCGATAGAATCTATAACTAATGACCTTAAACCTTGGAGTACGGTTACCCAAAGGTAGTTACTATCGATTTAATCGAGAACACGCCCAACATCGGTTGTTGGTGAGTACATCGATAAATACTACTAGATCGAATATCAATCCACCCAAGACACATTGGGAGTATGGTTTAACCATTGACCCATTGTGGTTATGTGGACTTCTGATCTCTTTGGGGTGATTGATAACCTATGGCTCTTGGTGGGTTTGTATAGGATTCGATCATAGAGGTTGGTTTGAAAACCTTAACACCGTGAATGGAGTTTTGGTACTCCACTCTGTTCACCACTTGTAGAACCACCGAGTGTCTCAGCCCGCGGGGGGAGCAATTGGATCTACATAGAAAAGAGTCGAATGAATAGGAAAGTTTAAACTTTCAGCGCAAAGTTGAGTGGTATAGGGGTGATTCCCTGACAAGTAGAGAGTTAATCAGACCTTGAACTCTCTCACCACTCAGTCTTGCTAGATTTCGTTAGAAAGCAGAAAATAGGGGTGATTCCCTGAGACTTTCTTGCCGAACAACGGAATCTGCATTCATTCAGAATAGAAGGGTTTTAGCTAAGAATGAATATCGGATTCGTTACAAAGCAAAAGATAGGGGTGATTCCCTAATACCTTTTTTGCGAGACTAACGATATGATAATTTATTCAGAAAGAACCATTGGTAGGAAGCCTGCCATGGCTTATATCCTTTGTGGATTTAAGAGAACCTCTCGGTCATTTAAAGTCACATGTTTTAAAATATGTGGACTTGACCAGAATATTGATAAGTCTTTAGTAGATCATCGTATATCAATATTGGTAAAATAGTAGTATTAGTGACATGAATGATAACATCAAAACGATTGGAAACAACATGTGTGTGCTATCTGAAGTCAGAAACTGACACGCCAAGATTCTCTGGATGAGAGAATTGGACTATGTTCTAAGAATCTGATTCGGTCAAATTCACGAGAATGAGTCATTGGCTATCCCACCGATCTTATTGAATAAGATGATTATGCATATATGGTTGCAGCATTCATCGAGAGTTGTCCTACCCTACCTCTCAGGAATGATTCTCCAAATCTTCGGATAAAGAGAAAATGGGATAGAGTCTCTCTGGGATAAGGGCAAGTCAGCTTAACACGAGTCAATTGCAATCAAATCTCGGATTCGAGCATTGAATAGCGGTTTAGTACGTCCTCAAGTATCTTTAGAGAACGAGGAATCATATGCTTGTATATTCAGGTGCAAACTTGAATATGGTTGACTATAATCGATTCGACTTGTAGTCAGATTAAGGATGATCATTAAGTTGATCTCGGGCTCAGTGTTTACTCATAGTGCTTAGAATTTCCTTTTTGGTCTGGAAGTAATTCCAGGTCTGATAAGCCGATATCACTTCATCGTGAAAACAGTGAAGAGATAGCTTAGAAGGATCTTCTCAGTCATAAAGAGTCAAAAGCATATTGAGAGAGAGTACCGCCTGATTTGAAGGACCGGCTACGTTTCAATCATAAAGATCGTCTCGAGTCGACAACCTAGCTAATCAGTGTACCAAGTTGAGTGCTTGGAGGGTACGGCATTGAGGGATATATCTCAACTGCTTTTAGAGCAAGTAGGAGAGTGTTGTGAATAAGATAAGAAAGGGTGTGCTCTAAAAACAATCGTTGCTTGTCATTTCGTGCAAGTGGGAGATTGTTAGGTGTAGTGCCCGAAAGACAATTTGTGTAATTGTTTTTAACAATGGATAAGAGATTTTATCTCACCTTATTACTTGCTTTGTGCTTGTAAATAATACACTGCTGAAAACCCTAAGTATATCAATATGTAACCGCTTAACTCAGTGTATGGCATGCACGTGAGGATTGAGTTGGTGGTGATATACTTAAATTGTTAGTCCGTGGTGAACTTAATCAGAGTTTAGGGTCTCTTGATTAAAACACCAATAATGTGCCCAGAACACCTTAGGGTGTGATAGTCTTATCCGGACTGTCGGTAGAGGGTACCTACGTGGGGCATTTATATATGATGGCATTCATATAGGACTGGACCGATTTAAACTGAATTTCTCGGTATAATTCCGTAATCGATGAATCTTATTAAATCATTAGATGATCATATATGGATCAACCTTAATCTGAGGTGATCACGAGTCTTTCGCTTGTCCCGGGTAGTGTTTGATGTGTTAGTTACGGTTCACTTAAATAATGTGTTCCAAGCCACTTCTCATTGGCGCTATCTCCGGATGAGTGAGTAGTTCGATTTTCACAGACATGGAATCCATTCCTTCCTGCGGGAAGTAGAGACGATCCCCTTATTTGTTAGCCCTAAGAAAGTGATCGATCCGGGAGTTCACATTTGACTAATTAGCTACTAGTCGATATGTGTACTAATTGATCATCGAGGGGTTGACGGTAAATAAGGATAAGATATTTCGAGTCGGGTTCACGGAGACTTCCCACTCGAGAATGGGATGATCTATGGAGGGTTAATCCGTATGTAGTGATTATATCAATGGACGCTTATTTACTCTATGGGTTGAGTATAAGTATACATCTATAATCGGTAGAGTTCAGTTTCGGGTTTATGGTGGCGTAATCCCGGAATTAATAATTTATATTCTGTTTGATGAATATTAATTATTGGAGCTACTGGTTATTGGTCCATGGTCCCCGATGTGGCTTCTGTAATTCGGACTAATAATCTTGTTATTTGGGCCTCAGTGATAATTAATTGGCTAGGCTAATTAATTGATATGCATGGATATTATTTAGTTGGGCTAAATAATATAATACACATAAAAGACATTTTATGTGGGCTAAAACCCTAGTTAGGTGGCGCCATTTCTCCTTGAATTATCACAAGAATTAATTTTTTGTGATGTGGAAAATAAAAGATATTCTTGTTATATGATTGGTTGGATGACTTGTTATTTGATTTCCTATTGGTCAATACATGTCACAATTAGTCATTAAGGAAAATATCCTTTTATTTTGTTTATTTATTTATTTATTTAATTAATTAATACTTGGAGGCCAAGGATTTACTCTCCTATAAAAGGAGAGTTATTCCAAGGGAAATTGGCATGGCAAATTTCGAAATTCACCACAAATAAAGAGAGAAAATTTGTTCTTTCTTAGGGTTTTTGGAAGAACACATCGGAAGATCAAGGCTTCTCTTCCCGTTATTGGTAACATGATCTTAAACCCCCTTGTAGTAGTTTAAGCCCTTTAATTATGTATTGTGATGTATAAGTCGTGATCCATCCGCTGCACGTAGATCTAATTCGTTTAGATCTAAGAACCTGCATCCTTCAGTTATGACCATCCAAAGTTTGAAGAATTCGGTTTTTTCGTATATACATATTTATCGATCAACTGACAATTATGTTTTGTTCGAAGTAAGCAGTAAAAACAAACAATTATCATTATCATTATCATTAACTATATTAAAAGAGCCAATGTGTTTCACCTCAAAATTAAAAAAAAAAATCTAGTCCGATTGCATAAGTTTAAAAACAAGTCTGATTGCTCGTCGAAGATCATCCATTACAATTGTTAGAAGAAAGAAACAATAAACAAGAAATCATATAACAAAATATGCAACTCTAATACATGAAGTGTATTAATGGTGGAGTACATCCTCCTTCTCCTCACATGTGATCAGGACACCACCAGCTACAGACTAGGGACAAAGCATTTATTTATATTGTTTTAATAAAACATCTTCATAATGAAAGGAAACATATTATCCATTAGCCTAACCCAAGTTGACATGTTGGCTCCTAAACAAACCAAGGGTGGTCACAAAAGATGATTGGGGAGGTTTCCTGATCAATGTCATCATTGTCATACTCTGGTACGTGAAAATCTCTTGCGAGAGTCGTGATAAGAAATGGATAATAGAGATAACCATCACCAATTATGCTAAGGGATATTTTACCAATCCTATCAACGATGTCACGTCCAAAATCAACTTCACGTTTCAAAACTGCATACACAAACGATTGCAGCTCATTGCTCCGTTCAACAGTGTGTACGGTACCATACACGCTACTAGCAATCCATTCGAAAATAACACGCATCCATTCGTTAGGAAATTGACGTCTTTCAATCAGACGTTGGAATGCCTGAATGTTTGAATTGGTAAAATATAAGTGATTGTATGCTTCGACTCCAGATACACCATAGTAGCGACTGATCCAATCCGGAGTAAAGCAAACATCTACTCCACGTAATTTGTACACCCCTGATGCTGGTATTATATCATCCGACGTATTAATTTTTGACCTAACAAGTGTGTAGAATTCACAAACAATTGATTGATTCATAGTCGAGGTCGGTGTGGGACTAGTTGTGTGGCGCTCCGATGAAATTCTACGTAAGAGACTCTTCATCCTGGTAGGTAGATTCTCCCATTCAATTCTCCTCTCTCCTACAAAAGTTACATCTTGAAATTGCCAGATCCAATTGCGACGCTCATGGTCTGTTGTGAACCGATTAGCAGTGTATCCTCGTCGTAGACGTGAGGTATACGGTGCTGTCTCACAGGCCGATGAGCATGCCATTCCGGGAGAATTTCATTTTCGGGATTAAAAATCTGAATGTTAGAAGGAGGGGAATCCGATTCAGACATTGTGGCTAAGGCAGAGTAAAAGTGAGGGTTAGGTCTTGTCAATCTATCAATGTTCCTGTTGATTTTTGGACAGATTTCGTCCATCATTTGGACGGAATCCGTCCAATTTTTGGACGGATTCCGTCCTTTTTGGTCAGTGAGTGAATTTGGACGGCTTCTATACTTTCAATCAATCAATGTTCCTGTTGAATTGTCATGGTGTCAGCAATATTTTTGAAAAAAGTGAAATGAAGGTGTAGTCAATGTCAAAGCATAAAGTAATATCTACAGAATTCAACAAGAACATTGATTGATTCAAGGTACGGAATCCGTCCGAATTCACTTACTGACCAATAATGAAGGAATCCGTCCAAATTTAGGACGGACACCGTCCAAAATCTAATAAGAACATCGATTGATTGAAAGTACAGAAACCGTCCGAATTCACTCACGTCCAAACAAGGATGGATCCAATTAGACGGATCCGTCTAAATTTAGACGGAATCCCTCCTAATTTAGACGGAATCCAATTAATGTCAAAACATAACTAGCCATGTTCTCCAGTCTGAAGACAAGACTTGACAATGTACCTATGTGTCCTACCTATATGTCATGTGTGGTCACTATCGGCGGGTCCCACACTTCAAGTGGTTGTGAGTTATAAATTTAGGCAGGCCATATAGGTACAGTACAGTGTTACTATAGACGTGAGGTAATATCTGCATAATTAAACAAGAACATTGATTGATATATTTTTTGAAAAAAGTGAAATCAAAGTGTAGTCAATGTCAAGACATAACCACTATTCCCGTCTAAATTTAGACGGAATCCCTCCTATTTTTCTTTCTCCTCATAATTAAATATAATGGATTTTGCTTTATGATTTCATCTCTGGGCTTCTACAGTACTACTGCTATATAGTTCCATTGTGTTAAAACAAAAGACTTTGTTAAAGTTAGTGATTTTTGTTGTATGAGTTCTTGTCTTGACCAATCTTTTTGTTAAATGCCATTGTCTGATTAGTTTGATTAGGTCTTATTTACTTTTATGTTTACAACTTTAGACTACCTCTGTAGAATGAAAACTTGTTGTGTAACTGCTACACTGGCTTACATACATAAAAAGAAAGAGTAATGATACATTGGCTTTCATACAAGGCTTACAAACTTAAAAAGAAAGAGAGTAATGATACATTGGCTTAAATAGGATAGGACGACGTCTTAATAAATGCTCTTCAATGTCTAGTAATCACCACATTAAACACGACGTGATTTTCTATAGGTTCATCAATGACTTCAAAGGTGCATTCATCTCCAACATTTAGGTCATTGTCGGTAATGAAATCATTCAACCCGCTTAAACGAACTTGTTGATAGTTTGAAATAGAATCTACAATTCTAGCATGCCATGATTCCCCTGTGGCAATTCGCAGTTCGACCGTCTTGTTTCGCAACATGTCGTTTGTTCTAGAAAATGACATTAGAATATTCTACAAATCACAAACAATTTTAAATACTGTTAAAAATTGCAATAAGGAAGAAAGATACACAAGAAAACAACTAAAAAGATCAAATCCATCTCTCACCACATAACCACGTGAAAATGCCCAGTTTGCCAGTGTCATCTGAAAATGGGGATTTTGGTGACTTGCTCCTGCATCATCTTCTTCACCATCGGAAACAGAAAAAGTCTTCTCACAAGAAGTGTGATCCAGCACAATAGTGTCGAAAATGAAACCCCCTCAGTGTTCAAACACTATAAACTCCCCCTCATTCAAGTCATGAGCGGCCACATACTTCTCCCAACCTTCCCCAAAGAAACTAAGAATTCCATTGTCTGTGGCTCCAATCCTCACTTCCCATGTCCCTAATCGGCTTCTGAGAACGGTCATATCTATGTTCCCCATCGTGTCGTTCCACCTATTAAAGTATGCTGGAGGGGTAGCGTCTATGAAAAAAGAAACATATCATGTTGGTTCAATCATAATATAAGTGATATAAATGTAAGTTAATTAATAATAACATACCAAACTTGTTGCGAAACCGCCATCAAGAACTTTAAAGAAACTTGGAAAATCCATTTGCTTCACTGTATAGTAAAAAAGGCCGAAGTTCTTTTAGTTGTTCGTTCTTGTATGATTATTTGGGATGTCTCATAGTATATATAGGGAGAATGTGGGCGGGACTTATATAATAAGTCACCAGTCGTGCAATGTGTGGTCGGACGGTTTCTATACTTTCAATCAATCAATGTTCACCTTGAATCGTCATGGTGTCGACGATATTTTGGAATAAAGTGAAATGAAGGTGTAGTCAATGTCAAAGGATAAAGTAATATCTACAAAATTCAACAAGAACATTGATTGATTCAAGGTACGGAATCCGTCCGAATTCACTTACTTAATTCGGAATCCCTCCTAATTTAGACGAAATCCAATTAATGCTTCTTATGACTAGCCATGTTGTCCAGTCTAAAGACAATACTTGACACTGTACCTATGTGTCCTGCCTATATAACATGTGTGGTCACTATCGGCGGGTCCCACACTTCAAGTGGTTGTAATTATTGCATTTAGGCAGGACACATAGGTACAGTGTCACTATAGACGGGGCCCACACGTCAAATGGTGGTGAGTTATGACCGTCCAAATTTAGACGGATTCCGTCCAAATATTGGTAAGTGAGTGAATTCGGACGGTTTCTATACTTTCAATCAATCAAAGTTCACCTTGAATCGTCATGGTGTCGATGATATTTTTGAAAAAAGTGAAATGAAGGTGTAGTCAATATCAAAGGATAAAGTAATATTGTTCGGAGGATTTTGCATCACTAAACAAAAACAATTTATAAACCCTAACCTATATGCAAAACTAACTCCTTACCGGCCGAATACCGGGTAATTGCTAGTAAAGCGGGATAAGTAAGGGGTCGATCCACAGGGAATTGGGATGTTGAATCTAATCTTATTAATTCCTTAAATTGTTACTACTATTTATTACTAAACCTAAACTAAAACGGAAAATAAACTGGACAGAGGATTGTCAATCCAAAGCCAGGAAGGATAAAAGCGAAAATTAATAAATAAAACTATAAACGAAAAGAACATAAAACAAAGATACATGGGATCAAACAATATACAAACCAAGTGATTTCGATCCTAGTTCATCTCATGATTTTAATTCAATATTGTGGTTTCACCTATCAAAGGTATGAATTTCTACTCTCGTAGATAACTCGCCTATCAATCTCTCATCTCTCGATATATCGGATTGACGCTATCAAAACAAGGTGTAAGATCTCTCAATCTAGCAACCTAGATATCTAACCTATCAACTCTCGTTATGTCAAGATTAGAAATCCCATCTTTCCTATGGTGATCTAAGGTTTACACCGACTCTCGTCATACGGTAAACATCAATAACAATTCATCTTTCGATATTGATTGCATAGCACATAAGCATAGGAAGATACAAAACGAATCAAAGATCATAAAGATAAAAAAAGGATTGAATAAATTAAAAGATAAACTCACATAGTTTGTACAATGGATGATCTCCATGAATCACAAACGAAAAGAAAAGCATCCTAATCTAACCCGGATCACCCGAGCACAAGGCTCGGGTGACCGGCCTTGAAAACCTCAGAAGGCGGCTGCTGTTATGTATTTTAGTGTATGAAAAATCTGATGAGATTAGGGTTGGGGCGCAGCTGT
Source organism: Gentiana macrophylla (assembly GCA_026214975.1). NCBI lineage: Eukaryota > Viridiplantae > Streptophyta > Magnoliopsida > Gentianales > Gentianaceae > Gentiana > Gentiana macrophylla. The sequence goes on from CM047806.1 coordinate 25,033,956, forward strand.
TATTTATAGGTTTTTTAGTCAGCTGGCTTAAGTCGGCCATGGACGCCCGTCTGGAGTGTCACGGACGCCCGCCCAACCGCTGGGCGCCAGTAGGCGACGCTCTTCCATACAACGTCCAAACTCTCTGTTCAACTTTTATCTCTTGGACGCTCGTTTGCTTTGATGGACGCCCGTCCATAGTGGACGCCAGTTTGATGAATCTGGACGCCAGTCCAGCTGGATCAACACTTGATTTCTTTCCTTATATCCTCTATTCTTCCATAAATCTGATTGATTCCTTTCCACTCGAATTTATATCTTTAAAAATCATCTTTTCCATCAACAATGTGTATCTACAATGTAGGAAAAACATACCACAGCGTAACATAACTCCAAAATAATATAAAATCACAATTTAAGCACATAATTTGTTACGTTTTGCAATTTAACTATTGAAAACACCACTTGCTCAATATTTCAATATAAAGCTCGATTTCCATGAGAAACATACGAATATGGAGAGAATTGTTACAAAATATATCCTTATAAAACGTATAAAATCACCCTGAACAAATATCTACAGAATTCAACAAGAACATTGATTGATTCAAGGTACGGAATCTGTCCGAATTCACTTACTTAATTCGGAATCCCTCTTAATTTAGACGAAATCCAATTAATGCTTTTTATGACTAGCCATGTTGTCCAGTCTAAAGACAAGACTTGACACTGTACCTATGTGTCCTACCTATATAACATGTGTGGTCACTATCGGCGGGTCCCACACTTCAAGTGGTTGTGATTATTGCATTTAGGCATGACACATAGGTACAGTGTCACTATAGACGGGGCCCCACACGTCATAATTCCCACCGACCTTCTCAATCAATGTTTCTTTTGGAAAAAAATCTATAAAGTGACAAATCCTTTAACAACCATTCATCCCTCTCATTTCTCGTTTATTTTACTCATATAATCTCTTCTATTGTTCCTTTCAATGGCTAACCCACATGCTCCTGTGTTCATTTCCAATGACGAAATTGATTTGTCATTGGAAGAGAAGTCTTTCATAAGCCGTTTCACAACAGAAGAGGAGAGGCGTGAGTACGTGACTAATTGGATGGCAAGACCTGTTGTTGCAGAGAGGCGATTGAACATGGAGAGTCTTCCTAGTTTGATAGGGAACTTGTCCGAGATAACGGTTGGCATGGTGTCCCCCAAAGGCCATTAACCTGTCATCACGTGAATCGGTCTATTGTGCGTGAATTCTACGCTTGTGTAGCTATGATAGAGCTCAATGAACGGTGCGTCAGAGTGTGAGGCTTTCTTGTCGTTTTGAATAATACATGGATCAACAACGAGTATGCCATTCCAGAATATCCTCAAGGTTTGGATTTCTTTCTATTTCTGGATGTTAATGAATTACTACAGCGTGACATGGCTGTTTTGTTTAGGGAGAAGCATCTTTGGGAATGTGTGAGGCGTACCCGCCCTTCACCCTGGTCCTGGTGCGGTCCATTCCTTCATTTCTTGATTATGTTCCTTGCCACCAATATGTATGGCACGGTGAACTACACCGCACCGACATTTGATTTGTATGCACTTGCGTACGCATCTATTACATCATACTTTGACGTCGGAGAGTATATTCTCAACAGGATTCGACAGATAGCAAAGGGCAACGCAGGCGATGGATATATATTTTTCCCGTATCTCATCACAGCTATGTGTGTGAGGTCTGCCGGGGTGCCGGAATATGATGAAGATGATGTGACATACGGTCATGATGACGTTATCACCTATGAAACTTTTAATCAAGATGACTTTTAAGGTTTATTTTTCACGTGCAAGTTATTTTCTTTTAACGAAAGATGACGAAAGTTGTAGACTTTGTTGAAGTTGCATATGTTGTTTTATGATTTCAGTTTCTCTTTTTAGTCTCTGGACACCATGATCACATTATTTTTCTTTCTTCTCGTAATTAAAGATAATGGATTTTGCTTTATGATTTCATCTCTGTGTTTCTACAGTTCTACTGCTATATAGTTATACTGTGTTAAAACAAAAGACTTTGTTAAAGTTGGTGATTTTTGTTGTGTGATTTCTTGTCTTGACAATCACATGAGGTGGTTCTTCCATCTCTAGTAGAGAGGACTATCACATTCATTTGCAAAGAACGAAATCAGGAAACTCCAAATCAAGAAGTGGAATGCTCTTGGATAACTGTCTCCCAATTTGGATTAGGCGGATTCATTGGACTTTTTTTTGCACATAGTCATATTATATTATTATGCTCGGTGTAGAAGCAGGCATCAGATTTTCTCTAAAACTACGAATCTCCCATGATGGGTTCAAGTTGGTGGGCATGATTACATGAGAGAATCTGAAAGCTACAATGAGGATGACTATATCATCTTCCATAAATTAAGTCGTTTAGTGTAACAAGTATCTATTTCGACTGCCTGTTGGTCATTCTTTGGAAATCAATTTGATATAACATTCAACCCAACGGAATAATAACTATATCTATTACAATCGTGATGGCTTACAAAATTTACATCAACACATGCTGAAGTAGAGATTTATTCAATTAGTAACAACTGCACGAGTCGGACATCTATTCCTTCTGTGTCCGGGGTTACCGCAATTCGAGCAATTCCTACCGGAACCTAGGTTTGTCCTCTCAGTAGGCATCCTGCTAGTCCTAGCACCGGGAGGCTCACCTTGAGAAAGAATCCTCAGGGTCCTGGGTCGGCCCCGCCTAGCTCCCGTACTCTGTGTTTCTCCTCCTTCCCTCACTCTAGGCTCAGGCAGATTGAGGGATGGTTTAGTTCTAATCCATTCGGGAAGAATCCAATCATCCTCGACTGGAACAGGGAAAACGTGTCCTTCATATATACGTTGGAAACATGCAGCTTTGTAGTAATGAGAACAATAAGTGTACGGACTCTCGCAGCGGTGACTTATAGCAGCGCAAGCATGTACGCAAGGTAACTGAAGTCCCTAAAACTGCCCGCAATAACATGTCTTCGTAAGCATATTTATTTTCTCACTAGTATCAATGTCCCCAACTTGAAACTGGTCCCGGTCGATCCTGAGCATTGTGAAACTCCTTCTGGCACGCTAAACACCATTCAAGAACTCTTCAGGTTCAGGGGCTAACAAGGTGCGACACGAGTCCGTAAGTTCTATCCTCTCACAATGCCAATGCTGCAACACTCCCCTAATGTGGTCAAAGAGATTCACGATACTCATCTTACACGCATCCCTGATGACATTGTTAAAGCTTTCAGCATGGTTGCTTGTCATTATTGCGTAACGTGTACTCGGAAATTGTGATCGTGCCCATTTGTCGATTCCAATCTCCTGTAGGTAACGTGAAACTGGTTTGGTTGGGTCTCTATCCATCTCTATTATCTTCTGAAATAATATTTTGAATCGCGTTTCTGAAAATGTATAAGCGGCTTCCCAGAAAGTGTACGGACAATATCCCGTGCTCGCGAATTTTTTATTGAGGTTCATAACGATGTGGTGGTAGCAGTAACCATGGTAAGCGTTTGGAAATACATTTCTAACGGCTCCAATGATGCCTGGCCCTCTGTCTGATATGAAAACCAAGTCACTACGTTCCCCGATTATCGACTTGACGTTTTCCATGAAATACGTCCACGCATCATGGCTCTCTCCGTCGGTCACGGCAAAAGCTAACGGAAAGATATGGTCGCCCGCGTCTACACCGACTGCTACTAACAATGTCCTCTCGCATTTTGTTTTCAGATGTGTACCTTCCACAACTAAGATAGGCCGACAATACTTAAACCCCTCGATACTAGAACCCAAAGACATGAAACAATACTTGAACCTGCCAAGCGCATCAGGAATAATGTCTGTGATGGTTCCAAAATTTTCTACATTCAACATGTAAAAGTAGGCGTGTAATTTAGAATACGACATTTCTATGTTTCCGCCGATCAATTCCAAGGCTTTCTGTCTACATTGATAGACACTTTGATAATTAAGGTCTATGTTGAATGCTTTTTGACCTCAAATTTTGTAAAACTTTTGTCGTGAAACATTGCCGAGTTTTATGAGGCTATCCACTAAAAGCGACCTATAGGTCCGGCTTGGCTTGTCTATGATTGTCGGTCAATTGCTCCAATCCACAAGTGTGGGTTTCATTGTACGCGGTTATCTCAAAGTTCATGCAACGTTGTCCGTCCCTTGCGTCCACATCCGAATCAACAACCTTCCTTCCGACAACCTTCCATTCGCATCGTTCTGAAGTATAACATCGTAATTTTAACTTTTCCTTGTCAGACCTAACGAGTTTCCATATGTAGTCATGTTTCAATGCGTGGTAACTCATTTTATCCTTCATATCCTCCTTGTCCTTAAATTTTTTACCAATAAACAATACATCTGGATTATCGGTCTGAAACGTCCCAGCACGTGGACATGGAGGAATTTGGGACGGGTCCATTCCAGACCCGAAATGAACACCTCTATTGCGATTAATACTTACCATACTAAATGTGTGACCAGTGTCAGGGTTCTGTTGAAAAGGTGCTGTCAAATTACACTTGAAAGATCCGCCGATATTGAGGCTCGTTTGCATCGGTGCTTGCATCGTTGTTTGCATAAACTGCTGGCTTGTTCCATCTATGTGGAGATTATGACTAGTCTGACCAAAATTATCCCAACATGTACCAGCTTCAGTCACTGGTTCACGCCTCCTACCACTAGTTTGCTGCCTATACGGTGTGTGGGTGATCTGATCTAAATTCTGCCGAGACGTTCCAACTTCATTCATAGATGCACACATTCTAGCCATAGGTTGTTCACTGTAAGGTATGTGCAATGGCTGACTAATCATATTTGCAATAAATCCCCAATCGTAGCCACGTTCACTTGACAAGTCAATTACTTGATCACCGAAAGTTGTGTATACGTTGGATGACAATTTCATGAGGGTGAGACTTGTGGAGTAATGCGTACAACATGCTCACCGGAATTCCGATTATAATAAAGTTCGGGTGTAAAATCCTCAATCCCTCTATCATTTTCTTCAACTATCGGTTGTTCATTTAAGTCAAATTCGTTGTCGTATATGTCTTCCGAGTCATCATCAGCAATAATCGGTTCAAGATTAACACAAAGTTTGATTATTTTAGTCTAAGCAGATCATCAATATACCCTAGCCATGTCTCATCATCCAAAACATCAATCGGCCCCTCGTATTTTGCGTACAAAAGTTTCATGACCAATGTATTTTTCGATACATCAATTCCTACTTTCCCACACACTTTCTGCTTCACTTCATCCAATGTCATATCGGTTTTTACACAAATCAAATAAAATTTTTCTTTCTATAACCACCATCTCGTCGATCCTTTCGTTTTATATCCACTCTCCACCAAATTCAAACTTAACGGACACAATGTTGTTATCTGTGTAAGAATTATAAATTTACATCAGTATACAGTGGAGATATGAATATAAAATAATATATAAACAATGAATATATAAAATGTTTGTATATATGTCATCATATTGTCAGTGTGATACACATATATATGTAATAAGTACAAGTGCATATATGTAATAAGTGTGTGTGTGAGTGTGAGTGTGAGTGTTTTTGCGATGTTAAAATATGATATTTTGTGTAAGTATATGTCAAAAAGAATGACACAATTATTAATAAATTAGGATACTTATACTCACACACACACATATAAATATATTTATATATATTTATATATACACACACACATACACACACATATATATATATATATATATATATACACACACACACACACATATAAATAAATAAATAAAGATATATATATAACCGAAATTTCTTATCATCTTTTTTTTTGGTTTTTCGGAACATCGTTGTTTTGTGTTGTAACGTTAGAGGGTGGGTAAGAGAAGAAGAGAGTAGTGTTTTTACCAACGTCATAGAGTACTTGATGATGACGAGGGAGAACGGATGCCGGACGGAGCCGTGAGTAATGTAACTTATATTTTCAATCTAAGGGTGCCTCACTTCCCGCCGAGGATTTGCATGTCTTTGGAGACAGGAAAATATGCTCTGTTGAGCAGACTCTAATGAAATTTTCTACGAAGCCTACCTACCAGAGCCCCAATACAAAGTTCTCTGGAGATTAGGCGTATGACAAATGGATCGAAGGAATCGAAAACACCCTGTGAAAGCATGCAATTCTAAGAACCTCAATGGTAGCCGGCGCGTCTCATGGAATTGATTCGAAATATTCGTTCTTGTATTTTCAAACGACATTAATTTGTCGTTTGTTTCAATTTTTTAAATCACATTCTTAAAAATTGTCAGATGTTAAAAGGACCTGATTTTCCAATTACACCAGTACATCCGCAACATACCTATACCATAGCTCCAAAAATTGTTGCACTACTCGAGGTTCGTAATCTTCAACACCCATTGACGAACACAAATCATCAAGCACAAATTAACTTCATATGTACTAAATATACAAATCAGTGGCCATCTCGATTTCAGCTCTACACAATCGAATCAATGAAAAACTACTCTAAAATGTTTAAGGTGCCTTTAATAGAATCCATTGATTTGAAGTATTAGCTTCATTTCTTCAAAGCCCAATCTAGCATCAAATCATAAACTCAAACACAAGCAAAATAAAAAAAATAAAAGTAAGAAAGAGAATCATACAAGCCAATGATGAGTAGAAAAGCAAACATCAATTCTGCTAATACACCACCGCATCTTAAACCATGGCGACGACCCATCTTGAACCTTCCCAACAAGCCGCAAAAACAAGCAAAAAAAACAGCCAACTGAGCAACAAGACAAGGGTTGTCTCAAGAAACACCGCTTGTGACTGGGTGAACTTCTTAATTGAATTAAAATCAAAGATCGAAGAGCGAAGAATAGCTAATGAGTAATCCACACCAGTTCGGTAATCCACAGAGTCACGCTCAGAGAAAAATAAGCAGCTCTGCTTAACCGGGTTGTACAGAAAACCCGGATTGCAAGCACAATGGGTTGTATTGTAGACAAATACATTTTCTGGGCATTTCATATCTTTTCTCAATTTGGTATTCTGAATTGGTATTGTTAATTCTGCCAACAGACTCCTCCTTACCCTTATCCTTTCTAGTGGGCAGCACATGATCTGCTGCTATTGTTCTTTCTTGCGATGTGGGCGCCTGCGGGAGGAGGTTTTGCAACGGAAGCGGGTGGCTTTCACCGCTCACCATCGAGCATCGTGGTGGCTATGCAGATTGCTGTTGATTCATTGTTGTGATTTAAGTATAATCACAAGTCATTAAGGTTATCGGGGTTTAGTGCAAAGATGGTTATGCTCGTAACGCTATGATATAAGTGACTGGTGCGTGGAGTCTTGACTCTTATTTAAGATTTACTGAGTTTACGGATGTAAATGATCAAGTAGAGTTCAGAAACAAACTTAAAAACACATAAAATTCGTTTTGGAAAATCGATTATCATAAAGTGGAGATGAGGAATAAGGGTCGAATAATTTAAGAAGGATAACGATAATCGTGAAACTGTGAGGATCCAAATCTTCTAATTTTGCAGGAATTGTTCAAGACATTGTTGATCATCTTTACACCCAAATTACTACATTCATCGATCGATCAAATATGCTTCTTCTGTTGGTACTTCGAAATATAGCTATGTCACAATTTGGCTTTCGTTTGATTTGTTGAGTATAATAAGATTGATGAGGCCGGGCCGCCGGGATACGTACGTAATATGCAACGCAAGAATCAGGGATTAAAAGAAAGGGCAAAATAGTCCGAAGGAAAATGTTTTGTCCTTAAATCAACAAACAAATACAAACTAGATTAAAATTTATATACATGCGGAAAATTTATATACATAGCGGAAAATAGACTAAAACTTAATATTCTCTTAAATTAATCCATTTTTCTTTTAATCCTTTTTTATCATTCAAACGAGTGAAACAAGATTAAAAAAATGTAAAAAAAGAAAAGTTAGGGAAAATGGTAAAGCTATGACGGTTGTGATACAACACACCATTTCATCAATGATTATAAAGTATGACCCATCGATTAATGAGAACCACAATAATAAACGGTGTAAAAATATGCTTTGTCATTTGTTGAGGCACACACAATGAATCGCAAAAAGTTATATATCAGGGGAAAAAATAACAATAAAAAAAGGTGGGTTCTACGGCATACGCCAAATTACTTAGACTCATTTATTTCTTGGCGACCATAAAAATTACTTGGCACCATATCTGTTTTCAAAAAGACGACGTCATCCTCTGGTGTTCTCCTCGCCGAAACACCATGACGTTCACGTTATAAAAGTAAGACAACTTGGGGCGACGCTACCCCATGATATTCTCCTTCAACACCAACGCCGATAAAAGTCAAGACAACCTAAGGACGTCGGTCATCGATGATATTCTCCTTCAACACCAACGTCGATGACGTTGGTGTTGAAAAACAGCGGTGGGGATGACGTTAGTCTTGCGAGGAGAACACCAATAGGGATGACGTTTTGTTTAGCAGAAAAAATATTCAATAAATAGATATCAAAAGTAATTTGATATATGCCAATAAAACCCGCCTAAAAAAATTAAAAGAATAACGATGATGACAAACACAACTTGCAACTTGATTTGAAATATCCTTATGACCCACTATTCAATTGAATAAGAACCGTTGAATTTTTAAGCATATGTCACCAAATTTCAGTTGGTGTTTTATTTTTTTGTTTTGGCATGTCTTCTGGACTCTACACTGGAGTCTATTTAAGAGTTGTCCTACATGCATGTCGGATCTCGATCTTCGACTGTGCAGCAGCAGCATTCTCGTCGATTCGCCAGATCAAAAGCGGTGTCGTTTTGATCCGAAGCCGACGCCGCCTCGATCTGAATGTAAAAAAAAAACATAGGTTAAGGCGGCGTCGTTTGGATCGAAACGACACCGCTTTTAATCTTGTTTGTGAAAATTGTCTGGCAAAGATCGACAATGATCGAGATCCCATGCATGTCGCATATATTCGACCAAATTTAAATGGTAGAAGAAGCCGCAACAAGAATCAATTAAACTGTCTCTATTAGGTCATTCGTAGCAGAAGCCTAATATGATGTCCTATCTCTAAAATGAAAATAAAAAAATAGCTTTTCTAAATAAATTTTCATGAAGAGAAAGTCACTATCCCTATTTATTTTTAGAGATATGAACAGTGCATCTCTACTGGTGGGGATGCACTATTCACGTTCCTAAAAATATTTAATTATTAAAAATTATAGGGATAGGGATGCTGTTGTAGTGAAATAATAAATATTCAATGTGTATGAATATGGTTGTGAGGTAGAATATGTATTATTTAATATTATTTGAAATATTATAGGGATAATAATAGGGATGTTGTTGTGAATGTTTTTAAATTAAGATGTTATAAAATAGAAATATGTATTATTTTATATTATTTTAGAGATAAAAAATTATGCAACTGATATGAATACCCTTAGTTGTTTATCACGCGTTGTTTTGATTACAAACAAAATTGCTAGTGTCGTTTCTCAAACACCTTATTGCACTGGCCAGACTATAAACAGCTAGCTACCATATGATTTCTTAAAAGGGTCTTTAACAGCACCACCCTAAACATATTTGGGTAAAAAAGACACATAAGATTAAAAATAGAGATATAATGAATTGCATTTAAGGATAATTATAGATTTAATGTGACGCTCTTAAAGTGTCATTTCTTAATTAAATATACTATTGTCTTTCACTTGTAAGCAATCCTACTCTGAATGAAAGTAGTCGATTTGTACCCTAAAAAGAAGCCAACATGGTGTGAGTTGGTTTACAGAGTATTGATGATATTAATTCGGGTTAAAGAAGGGGTAATCGAATCTCTTGAGGATGATCCGATTAGAAATTTGATGGTTTTGTTGATGATTTATGGTTTTGCCGGTTTCTGGCGGCCTGCGTATCCAGAGTGATTGGGATCAATCCAAAACATAGATATCATCATGAGGATGACGATCTTTTATATAGACTTCACTCATGGGGGATGAGATTGTTCTGCCAATTACGTCGTGGTTTATGACACAATGCTCATCAGAAGGCAACCATGGAGCTATCATGGCCTTGACGGCGAGAATCATAAAACAATTATGAATCGTGGGTTAATGCCCCACTGATGAAGTATAACCGTCGTTTGAGATCAGAGATGACATACGCTAAGCTGAGTGAATGTCTGAGGCCAAGGTGAACCTGCACCATGTTAGCAGTATAAGGCTGTAGACGTCTTACGTCGAACTGACCATGGGAGAGAGAGGATGATCTGTGTCATGTTGGACAGAGGATGACATGCATCATGTCGGCATATTGATAACTAGAGCGACGTGCGCAGGACTAAGACGAGCCATGTGTTGAAGTCTTTCGATGCATAAAGCCCAAAACTGAGCTGAGCCCATGATGAGAGTCAACTCGACTCTTATTTCCTACATGTTTATACCATGTGTCGACTCGTTTTACTTAATTCCGAGGCGGTTTCGACATATGTTGCACCATTCCGGCATTTACAAGATCTAGGACATCTAGTCCGGGAATCTCGTATTTTCGGTGTATTTTTACATTCACAGTCACTCTAGTGTCTCGTAGAGGTTATGTGATCATTTGTATTATTTTTCAAGAACTAGGTGTACGAGATGCATGGAAAACGTGATTCAGAGCATTGGAATGGTGAAAGTTCATCTGGGAATAAAAAAGTTGATTGGCGCGTGCCTGTGATTGTTTAGGCCTACGCCTACAAGAACTGGGGCTAACCAAATCTGAGCCTGATGATGGGCGCACGCCCATGAAGCTGTTGGTCGGCGCCTACAAATACACAAAGTTTGGAGGATTTCATGTTCTACAGATAGGCGCACTCCTATGGAGTTAGGCCCATGCATAGAAAAAGCCCTAGAATCTTAGGTTTGGACCAATTTGGCGATGGGCGCGCGCCTACGATGTTGAGCTGCCACTTGCACTAACCCACTATAAAATGCATTTTTAGTGGATTAACATCATCATCTTCGAGCTTAAGACATATTCTACGACTTTTTACCTTCAAATTCACCATTACAGTAGTTTAAGGCTAAAATTAACATCTTTCTTGTAGAATCAAGCTTGGATATTGTTAATTACGGATTTCCAGAGTTGATTTGTAAACTTCTTTTGGTTTTCTTTCAAGTGGATCTATCTTCCGTGTTCTTAAATAAAGGTACTTTCCTTCTTAATCTTTTGATTGCATGTTTGTGTTCTATAATGAATTCTTGTATAATTGTAGTTAGAATGAGTAGCTAATCATCTTATAGCCGAGTTATGTGATAATCTCCGAAATCGAACCATAGCTTGTTGTATGTGGTATTCTTGATGTTCTAGTTTGTGATTCTTGATGTTGTTGTAGTTCTAGATCTTATGCTTAATCATGATTGTTGAATTGATCAATCAATATTCAAGTTTCACTTATCGACTTTATGTATGTATTTTGCGAGAGGTGCGGGAACCAGGGCTCTAGAATCACCGTGTAAAACCGACTGAGTTGTTTAGATTCGATTTCGTGTGTGAGGTTTATATCAACGTTGTTGAGCGTCTCATCGAGTGTAGACCGTGTTAGGTCAGTTAAATCCGATCAACGGACTGTTGAACCTGACATAGGAAGGTTAATTATTGCATAATGTCTACTTTCAGATATAGGAGACGACACCCTACGATCAATATCAAGAATGTTAGAGTAGTTTAAGAACACTTCCGGACTTAGATAGGGTTTGAGAGTAGTTGATTGGAACATTTCTCAGCTATTACTTTTAAACGTTAAATCTTCCGTGTTATCTTAGTCATTGTAGAAATAGACTCGTTAGTTATAAATAACTTTCCCAAATATTGTGTTGATCTAAACTAAAGACGATGCTAGTTTTGGTACTTGACTAAATTCCTTTTGGGACTACGACCTTGCTCGCTAGTTTATACTATAACCGACTCCGTACTGATTAAGGTTGGTATGATATAACAGCCATCAACCCATACCGGCCCATTAACCAATTAAGAAGTCTCCTTCATTATCCAAGATCCGAAAAGTGTCACACGTATGAAATCGGATCGTACCCGTGTCTAAGTATAAAACAATACTAGTAGCTGAAGGTTATACTCTTTTTCTCCAGTTACTAAGATTAATACTATATGAGCTTTGCTTGTTGTACTTGTAGCGGTTACAAACGGTATATATGCTTCTGCATCAGTTTTATGAGCTTTGCTTGTTGTACTTGTGCAGATCACTTGTTAATAAGTTTCGTTTCGTGTTGTCCATCATTGAGCTGAAGGTTTCTTAGTGATTGCATCCATTCTTGATGTTCATTGGTGCCCATCTCCATTCAATGATTAGATTTTTGAATGAAAATATTAACAAAACATATGCACACCAGAAGAGAAGAGCTAAACAAACATTTGTACTGATTTCGAATTGCATTACATATTCAGTCAACCTTAAATATATACAAAATTCAATTCTCTCATGTTACAATGTGTATATTTTATCATCTGCTACAACAGATCCACCGTTTTTAATAACAAGATAATCTTTATCATACACTCAATACAATATGTATGGCAGATTTGAACAGCAGCAGGCAAGTGATGTGATCAGTGTACTTAAACAGAAAGTAGAGGGAAATTAAGGGGATATTAATCAAGCCTTTACAGGTACAGAACAAGAAGTAATAGAAACGCAGCTTTTCAAGCGATGGAGAATGGCATTTCGAGTGATGAGAGATGAATGAGCAGTGAGTGGAAGGCCGTCCTTAACGCATTCATCGTACCTTTGTAAAGCCAATACAATTTCACTGAAATCAGGCCTCTTGGAGGGGTTTGCTGCCCAACATTGCTTTATTAAGTGTGCTAGTGCTGGTTGACAACTTGCCGGCAATGGCGGCCTTTCATTCTGTAACAAGAAGAGATCCATGTACAAGAAACGTTTAAAATATTGACTCGTATTGAGGTATAATGTACAAGACTAGTTAAAAAGACAAAAAGTCTGATAAATTTCTGACCCATATTCCAAAATTCAAACTTTAAGCAAATGAAACCAAGAAAGCAAGAATTTTGAACCAAGAAACCAACCTTCTCTGCCACAGCAAATGCAGCTTGGACAGGAGTCATACCCTGAAAAGGGAGCAAAGCTGTGGTTAATTCCCACAGAACTATCCCAAAGCTGTACACATCGACTTTTCGCGTATAAGGTTTGTCTTTGATCATCTCTGGAGCCATCCACCTATATGTCCCCATATTTCCTTTAGCTTCATGACATTGTGTCTCCAGACACGACGTTCCGAAATCCGCAACTTTTACTCTCATCTCATCATTTAAAAGCAGATTGCTTGATTTGAGGTCTCTATGGATCACCCCTTGTGAATGAAGATACTCCATCCCTCTTGATATGTCAAGGGCAAGTCTAAGAATGGTTTCTGTTGAAAGAGAATATGGCTCTTTCTTGTTTAGGTACATCCTTAGTGTCCCTTGAGACATGTATTCAGTGATGATACAGTAAACTGGAGGCTTTTTACAAGCTGCAATAAACTATTTAAACACAAAACGATACATATGTGAGCTTTTTTCAATGAATTTTAAGCCTAAAAAACGCGCAAAACAGTACTAAACAACAAAAATTTCAAAACAACACAATCAAACACTCGAAAAGAAATAACCTGCACGATATTCGGATGATAAAGGCGCGAAAGCAGAGCAACTTCAGATTTGAATTGCTGTTCAAGCTTAGTTCTTGTTTCTTCATTATGTGTTGGAACTCTAACCATCTTCACAGCCACTGCTCTTTGCTGATAAATTCCTCTGTATATTCTACTATGAGCACCAGAAGCAAATTTATTACCAATAAATAACTGAGAAAGATCAGCCGTCCATTCTTCTTGATCATCCTTTGATACTTCCCAGCTGTCCACATTTTCAGAATCCAATATCATAGACCATGACTCCATACTATCAAATCTCCTCCTCTCCATGTTATCACGATCATTATTCGAAAAGGTTCTGGAAGATGAAGGGATTGGTACTGATTTACTACTACTCCTTTGTTTTCTCAATTTAAATGCATTAAAACATGAGGTACCCATTGCAAAATGTTCTTTTTTTTATGGTAAAAATCAATGCTTTATTTGTTGTTTCAAGTGTTAGAACACTTGGAGAAAAACAGCTACTGTTTTCATTCTGTAAGTATGAATTGATTTCAAGAAATGCATGAACTGATCCAGAAACATGGGTCCCACCTCCTAATTTGAAGGCCCAGAATCAACTCTGTTTTCATGTATTCCAATATAAAACAAAAAAATAACCCCTCATAATCTAAATCAACTCAAAGACAGCATAGACAGCTCTGTTTACATGAATTGTCCAAGAGTTTACAAGGGAAAAGGAGAAAAAAGATAAGATGAGATGAATACATAATAGTGGTGATAAAAAAGGGTATAAAATGAAGAAAAAATACCACAAAAATGATGTAGCAACGTGAGGCCATAGACATATTAAAAGATGTAAAAGTAGTGTAAACTCAGGGGCATTGAACTGCAAAGAAGGAAAAAGGTCTCAGGAAGGTCCCGTGAATATATTGTTAAATAGTTTGTTTGAGATGTTGGAAAAAGAAAAAGAAAGTTTTAAATCACTTTTTTGTGGTAGGAATCCTGACTCCTGCCTTGTTCAGTTACCTGATATTTTCCTTTTTCGAAACAGGTAATATGCTCGGCCGACTTGGACACGTCTTGTTGGGGAAATACTCGTGTGTGGTTTCTCCACACATATAGTGACGCCTAGTATTTCCATATGAACCACGCATTTTTTTTTATTTTAAAAATATATGGTTTTGATCGTTTCACCCGTCATTTCATCTTAAAATCTACTTTCCACATAAGTCGTCTTGTTGGCGCTCACCCATCAAATCTTAAGTATATTGGTGTTCACACATCAATATACTACATCCGTCCATAAATTATAATTAGTTTGTGGATTTTACGCATAAATAATAGTCCTTTGCATAACAAATTTTAACTTATAAAAGTAAAGCTTAAGTTCATCCTAGTGGTAAGCCACTAGGGCTTACCCTAGTCTCCAGTGGAAGGTCCAGGGTTCGATCCCCCTCCCCTTCATTTCGTTTCGAAAAGAAAAAAAAAAAAAAAACTTATAAAAATAAGAAACGAAGACCTATCAATAACCCCGGCCTATGAAGTTGGTCTAAAATCACCGGCAAGATGGCTATTTTTCTAGATTGCAAAACATCACATGTATGGATATGTTGATACGGGATATGTGTTTGTACGATTTTTAAAAATATAATATATAGGTACATATAAGGCATAATGGTAAATATTGAAAATATAAATACCAAACCGTGCATTAGAAAACCATAAGGACTAAATAAATAATACTAAAATAGCTATAGTAAACCAATTTTTAGGGGCTATCTTAATTTTTAATACTCAATTTTTAGTATAGTTCATCATTCACGTATCTAAATTATGAATATACATATATGAATCCCGTATCCAATTTTTGAAATAACGAATTTGCTCTCAGGTGTGTATTATATGTATTGGATGTGTATATCAGACACGAGATACACTATAAAACAGAAGTATTTATGAATCACAACTATGTACTGTTGAGAAGTCCTCTGCAGTTTTAGTGTGAGAGTTTATGAGTGACATAGGTGAGAACGATCACCATACACACGACACTTATCGGGCTTCATATAGAATAATGAATGTCACCTCAGCACTAAGTTGAAATGGACTCAACTTAATAAATGAGACTAATCTTCAACATGACACAGGTCATCTCTATATCTTTCAACCGATATGATGCGTATATAGTCATTTGTTTTTTTACGGCTGACATAACGCATATCGTCATTTGTCCTAGTTTATCTTTAATTCAAAAGTTCAAGTAAATGCTTTTATTAATGACGTTTCCGGAAGGGAAAAGAAAAAAGAAAAAGAAAAGCCTTTAATTAAATTGATTTATTGTTCCTCAAATCCTAGGTAACTTAATATTAAAAAACAAGAGCATTTTGAGTGGACACTAATACTACTAGTATTATAAATTGTAAGGGGATTCACTAAATGGACATTTAAGGGCATCGAATCTGGATCCTCTCATGTAGTACATAATCCCCTTGTCTTTAAATTTCTTTTTTTTATTCTATTTTAAGTTTTGGCTTGAACGATGGATTCTACCCTCCCCTCCCCCCTCCCCCCTCCCCCCTCCTCCCCATCCCCCTCCCAATAGATACATCAGCCTGATGTGTATAAACCCTATGCAGAGGATCCGGGCTATAAGAGCATCTAACTACATCTATCTTTGCATTAAGAATACTTAATAACCGTTTTTTTTTTAAAATATTGTTGTAGTACCCAGATAAATTTAACGGGTTGCTTTGAAGAAAGACTCAGTGCATATATATGGTGTCACATCTCCAAAATGAAGATAAAAAATAGAGTTTATCCAAAATAGGCTTACCACAATAGAGAAATTTCTATCCCTATTTATTTTTAGGGATATGATCTTGATCCTACTTATGGGATGCATCATGATTCACGCTTCTAAACATATTTAATTATTAAAAATTATAGGAATAAAATAGTAATCTTTTCTTTGAGTGAAATAATAAATATTTAATATGTATAAATAGGGTTGTGAGATAGAATATGTATTATTTAATATTATTTGAAATGTTATAGGGATAAAGATAGTGATCTTTGTTGTGGAGGTTTTGAATTGAGATGTTGTAGAAATAGGAATATGTATTATTTATATTATTTTAAGGATAAATTTAGATTTTTCAACCTAAATCTCACGCTTGTGAGTCTTGTCATCTTAATGGTGAGTTGAGAGAACTGAGACTACAGGGTTAGGTATCTTTACATATTATACACCTAATGGTGGCCAAATGGTGTAATTCCGCTCCGTTTTTCACCGCCGGTTGCGGTTTGGGCCAGTTCGCTTTGCTTTTTCAAGTCTACGGTTAATGGATCGATCATTGATTTCCGGCACGGTTTTAAAATTTCATATTTTTTTCTTTTCATTTTTATATAACACTTATTATTTTCACTACAATAACAAATTATTATTATTTTAATTATAATTATTAAAGCGAATGTAATATATATATTATTTTAAATAGATTTCTATTCGGTTTTAAAAATAATATTAATATTGTGTTATTTTATTTATATGTAAATAATGTTATTTTAAAAATTATGTTGTTTTTCTTATATGTAAATTGTATGTTATCTTTTCAACGACATGCAGTAATTCGATAATTTAATTTTATTATTATATTTTATGTGTAATCGTGTGGAGGAACAATACATATAAAAAAATCAAAGCGAATGTAGTTTAATTGTTTATGTTTTTAGTCTTTTATAGTTTGTTGTAATGATTTTTATAGTTATTTAAGTAGATTTTAAGTATACTTTGATTATAAATGTTGTTTTATAGTTTCTTATAGTTTTTTTATAGTTTGTTATAGTTTTTTTATAGTTTGTTATTGTAGTATTTTATAAGTCATCTTTCTTATGTGTTTTGTAGACATGTAGTTTATTATAATTTTTAGGTTTGTATATGGTTTTTAGGTTAGTATATAATTTTATAGTATTTTTAGGTTTATAATTTTTAGGTTTGTATATAATTTTTAGTTTTTTTTTATTATAGTTTTATGGTTTATTTGTTTAAATTGTTTTTATTGCCGTTACATGCATCCAAAAAAAAAAAACTGTTGGGCGGTTAAACCGGGTTCCACTAAACCCGGCGGTTTTACTAAATAATAACTGTTCGCCATCCGGTTTGAAGCAGAATTGCCTTTCGGTTCGATTATGGATCCTCCCCCCAATACACACATGTGTGTAAACCCTATGCAGAGGATCGGGGCTCTAAGAGCATCAAACTACATCTATCTTCGCATTAAGAATACATAATACCTGTTATTTTTAAATATTGTTGTAGTATCCTGATAAATTTAACGGGCTGCCTTTTGGTTCCCTTTACATACTATACACCCTATCTATTGATCATCAATTATTTTTTATAAATCAAAGTATTTGAATCTTCCATTTTAACCCTTCTTGATGTGAGTCTCTCCTTCGATTACAAAAAGAGTCAGATTGTGGGCCAACGTATCCAACTAAATGGGCCGTGAGGCCATGCTGAAGAAACCATATATTTCCCGCCAGAATCTTCTACTGCCAATTATTATACAGCATATAACTCATGACTTCCTTTTGAGTTTTTGAAGACGGTGGAGTTTGCGTATCCAGTAAGTAGTAAGATTTAAGAAGCTTCAAAAATCAATCCCTTTCTTTATCGCGAATTTCTGATATGTTAATTCAATTGTTCTCCAGATACAAGGAAACAAACAATCGGATTCCTGAGGTTTATCCTGTCACTCGGAAATTGAAGGTACTTTTAATTTGAATTATTTTTAAGAAAACAAATTCGTTTCCTCCGATCGTGTTTTCCGTCCGGAAAACTGTTGATACGTCACTGTTGGTTTGCTTTTTAATCGAATCGTCTTCCGCTTCCGCCTTTCTGCAGTAGTTGTTTATGTTGATTTTTGATTGATTGCCTGTTAATGATCACTCGCCGAGGATTTGCCTGGTTTTCGAGATGTAGAAACTTCTGCATCCAGGATCTTATGTTAATTTTGAATTTAGGTCGCCCAGCTTTGTTTACAATTTTGTGTTGTAATGGAGATCGAGGAGAACCGCAATATGAAGATGGTGAAACGCGGGAAAACTTCTGTATACACTTCTCACCTTAAATATCTTCTTGTTGAAATGATAATTTACTAGCTTTTTCTCTGTTTTTCCGAATAACTATTTGTATTTAATAGGATAAGGAAGCATCTGCAGCAGATGATGAAAATATGGCCATTATAGGTGAAGAAGATGGCGACAGCATCATGGTTTCTGAAGAGATGCAGCTGGAAATTGCTCGAATTCATGAGAAGATTGAGCGTTTTACTCAATTGGTATGTCTCTGATCTTTTGTCATAAACTACATGATGCCTCCATTAAAAATGAAATTTCTGAAAGGAAAAGGAGACAGAAAAACTGGTATCATACCAATTCACTTTAGTTAATGTCATTTTGTGTTCTTAGAGATGTAACTGCATTTTCGATGTTTTGAAGAATTATTTTAACATCATGATGTTTTGCATCCGTTTTACATGTAATTTGATGGTTGGAATGAGTTATGTGCATCTGGTTTTCCACTTGTGAAGGTGTCTGAACTCCTTGAATCAGGGAAGTCAATGCTGAAGGAACTGAGTAACCAATTTGAAGAAAAAATAATCTTGTAAGTCCCTCATAAA
Source organism: Gentiana macrophylla (assembly GCA_026214975.1). NCBI lineage: Eukaryota > Viridiplantae > Streptophyta > Magnoliopsida > Gentianales > Gentianaceae > Gentiana > Gentiana macrophylla. Next base: position 25,053,358 of record CM047806.1, read on the forward strand.
CATGTTATTATTAGCCTCCTAAATACTCATAAATTTCATGTTTGAGATGGCTTTTTCTGAAGCTATGTTAATGTTCAGGATACACAAGGAACAGATGGATAAGTGGCAGGAGGAGATCAAGGAACTGCGATTGATTGATGCGTCGAATCAGGAGGCGTTTGCTGTTCTGGAAAATGCTAAAAGTCTGTTTCTCAATATCAACAATGGCTCTTGAGGTGATTTTGTTATTGACATGGATTATATATTTTGTTCAGCATGTGTCTAGTAGCTAAATATACTAGTAAGTATCATCTACACAGAAGCAGAACAGTTTTTGCTTTTGAACAAGTTAATAGATTTCTGTATTTCTGGTACCAAGAATGTTTTGCAAGGGTATTGATTCCCTATTTTGTTTTCATGATGTTTGAATAGAGACAATCGAATCTGAATGCATTGAAAAGAAACTAATTTCAACATCTGACATAATTGATTCTTGTGAAGAAACTACAAAAATAAAGCCTGGATGGCATTCCCCCAGCAACAACCAAAACTTGTCTGCTTCTGTATGTGGAATGTCAGGATCTTTGGTAATAATATGAGCAAAGTTTGTGGGCACAAAGCCAGGTGATACACAGTTTGCACGAGTATTCGGTCCCATTTCAACAGCAAGGGCCTAAAAAGTCATGAAATGAAGTGACTACCATAGATAACAATGAGAGAAAGAATGTATAAGCCAAAGATTGATACCTATAATAGCCCAAGAAGAGCAGTTTTGATCACCCTGTACATTGCCATTGAAGCATAAGGTTGAAAGCCACTGATGTAAGAGATGATAACAACTGATGAACCCTTCCGTAAATGAGGAGCTGCTTCCTGATGTAAAAGGAATGCACAAAAGGCAAAACCATCGTGGTTACATGACTCCAATCATGCACACACACGCTCTCTCACACACATACAAATACAGGAAATACTTGTATGTAGAGTCTTTATTTGCACTGACTTGTTGGGTGATGACACGTCTTTTTACACATATGTCACCCATCCGACGTTCTGGTGCAATAGACTATCTCTACCTAAGAATCACTCACGGACACATAAGAGAAAACAAAACAACGACAATTGTAAAGTCCTTCAGTCAAAACAAGTGAAAATTCCATCACTCAAAAGCTTTGCCATTACGACAGTAGCAGCAGCTACATTCGAAAAGACTTTCTATGCAAGTAAAATATACATGAAACTTCTTTTTAGCTTATTTAGTGAAGTCTCGAATTGAACTTAAATGGAAAATTCCAAGTAAAAGGCAGTCTTTCGTTCATTAAATGGAAAGAGCAATGGGATCCAAAGAGCAAAACAGGAAGGTAATGCTGCTACTACTTTGTATGGCCCTTTAAGACTCATATCTTTTACCTGAATCATTGTCTCTATCAAATTCTTGCTGTGCTGTGCATTTGACACATGACATGCCCATACAATTGCCTCGATTCCTGATGTGGTCGCAATCTCTGGGCTGGAACATCCACGTTTTTACGCCCAATGAGTAGATACCCAGTTATCCACCTCGATTCAATGAGACGGATCATGCTTACAAGGACTTATCTACAACTTTACATTCCCATATTTAGATATAGAGAGCATCACATAATCAGCAACAATACACGCTATTATGTAGTTTCAACCATCAAGTATACACATTAAATCTAGTCAACACCAGCATAACACTCCATTTCTACAAGAATATGAACCACAAAAAGATCAAAGTTGCACAAACCTAAATATCAACTACCAGGTGAAACCATTTGATAAAAGGATATAGACCGAGCCCAACATTCTGAGAATTTTCTTAATCCAACAACCCTTCTAACTAGGTTAACTGAAGAGCAATTGATAACTAGCTTAAGGAACGTCCGGTGGTTCATCTGCCGGTTAAGTGGACTCCTCCATCTCCTGGTAGGTTCAAGCTTAACATCGATGATAGTGTTGGGCAAACAATACTTCCTTTGCATCAAGGCTTTACGCACTCATGATGGTCTATGTCTAAGTCAAATGCATATACATTCTTCAGTTACTGCAGAAAGCTGGTCTAGACAATGCAAAACCGTGCCAAACCGCCATGGACTCAATAAGTTTGATGGTAATCCTTCCTTTGATGCGTCTCTTTACCGTATAGTATTGCCAGAGGTCTTCAGTATCTAAATTTAACTTGTCCACTCCACACAGTGCCTTCGTGTGTTCACAAAGTAAACAAATAAATTTATGCATATGCTCCCACCCAAACTCATTGATAGGCCGTTAACAAACGTATATTGTGTTATCTTAAATATTCTATCTCCGATGGCTTTTTTTTTTTTTTTTTTCATTTCTCGTAAATCATCTATACACCTTGAGGCTTATTTTGATGCCGATTGGGCCACTGACCAAGATGATCGTTGTTCCCTTGGTGCCTATTGTATTTTCCTCGGTACAAATTTAATTAGCCGTTGCAACAACCAACAACAACTTACTGTTGCCAAAAAATAATACAGAAGGTGAACATAAATAGAAAATCTTACTCTTCAATTGAGTGGGAAAAATGCTTTTTTCTTTACGGTTAAAAGTGAGCATTTTTAAGGCCATTCTAGGGATCACGGTGGCTGTAGTTGGTGCCATGTAGGTAGCTTTTGTAACCTTTTTTTTTAGAAAAGTTTGTTGATCATTGTGTTGCTGTCACTTAATAACAGATCCTTTCTTAAAAAAAACAAAAGTACTTTCCACTCCAAACAAAAAAAAAAATACACATCTACTCCTACTGTTCCAAAAAATTTACAATGGTCAGGACAATTTAGGACATGATGATTCTAAACCCAATAGTATTTTAGCATTTAATCTTTTTTAGAAAAAAAAAAAACTACCTATTCAAACAATTTAATTGGTTGAAATATGCCGACATGGTGTGTATTTAAGTTTAAGAAGGTCAAACACTCTTTCAATAAAACTAGGCCAAGGGGTAAGCTGTGAATTCATAAAAAAAAAAAATATGATAAATTGATAGTAAATATATTGAAAGGGACTGATTTTATAAGACACAACATTGAATTGGTCGAAAAAGTCTCGCTCTCATTTTTTTCAAAAGCAAACACTATATTACAACTATCTTACATTATTGGTTGCTTTTAAAAGTTGCCAATCATAGGAAAAAGCAACTTTGAGCAGGACAAACATAAAATACAATACAGCCAATCTACCGTGGCACCATACCTCGGGTTTACATCCAACTTTGTAGAAGTCGAATATCCACGTTCGACCTCTACAAAATCGGATGTTGTCTTATTCTAAAAGTAGATTGAGTGTGGTGCCCATTACCAACTGCTTTGCTGGAAGAAAAGGGATTCTTGAAAAGAAGAAGAAACTAACAAAATCAAAGCCTGGAGGGCATCCCCCCAGCAACAGCCAAAACTTCTCCGCTTATGTACGAGGCATCATCCGAAGCCAAAAATGCAGTAGCCGCAGCCATGTCTCCTGTGGTCCCGAGCCTCTTAACTAACGTCTTCTCCTCTAGGCCCTTCTTCTACAAAAACAAATGTGATCATACATAGGTAATCCATTGTTTCATTTAAGTAATTGGAAGAAGGGAAAAAAAAAAAAAACACTAACTAGTCCACCGTGAAATTTCAGATCTTACAATATCAGGATTTCGGGTAACAAAATCAGCAAAGTTTGTGGGCACAAAGCCAGGTGCTACACAGTTTACACGAGTGTCCGGTCCCATTTCAGCAGCAAGGGCCTACATAAAGCCATGAAAAGAAAGTGACTGACTTGACTACAAAGCAGAAGATAGATAACTCTGTGTACAAAGAATGATTGATGATACCTTTGTTAGCCCAAAAAGGGCAGTTTTGGTCACTCCATACATAGCCATTGGAGCAACAGGTTGATAGCCAGCTACAGAAGATATGAGAATAACTGATGAACCCTTCTGCAAATGAGGAGCTGCTTCCTGATATTAAAGGAATGCACCAAAGGCAAAAACGTCACACAGAGACACATAAAAGAAAAGAAAACAAAACAAAACAATGACAATTGTAATGTCTCTCTCGAACAAAACAAGTGAAAATCCCAATCAACTCCAATAAACATTGCGATAATAGCAACAGCAAATAGCTATGTATAGCTAAATGATGATATACATACTTGCAAAATCAGGATGGAAGATTTGACATTGATCTCCCATAGCTTGTCAAGGACAGATTCTTTTGTTTCTAGTATAGTATCAATACTCGGATTCGCTGCAGCATTGGACACAACCACATCTATTTTCCCATATTTCTGCAAGAAAACAGAAATTTTTAGTTCCAATTTGCGTCCTTTTGAATAAACTGTGCTCTCCATTCTCAAAAAAAAGATATAAATAAAAAAAAACATCGCTCACCGTTCATACAAATAAGAGCAATGTGGAACAAAACAGGGGAATAACCAAATAATTGAATCACTGAACTTATTGTTAAGGGGGTGACTAAATCATGCACCAAAATGAAAGTAGTAAGCAAACATGTGAACAAAAAAAGGATGATACGAAAAAATAACCTGTTCTGAAAAGTAAAATCAAATGCTGACAAGAGGAAAAAGAAAACGATGGAGTTTCAGGCTTATGAACGAGATTAACAGGAGTTGGAGATTCTTCCTAGTCCTTTTCAAGACAAAACAATACCTGGCACGCTATTTCAAAGGTATGGCTTACGTTGTTTCCTTATACGTTATACAATCTGGGCTAATCCAAAGGCTAGAGAAGGATTACAACCTACTTACTAACCATTGAAATAGTACACCTTATGATTCATAAGCTTGTTCTCCCCCTTCCCCCCCACCCACACACACACCACAGAAAAGCCTTGAAAATTCTACTACTGCTTTCCCATGACCACTTAAGACTCATATCCTTTACCTGAATGGTTGTCTCTATCAAGTTCTTCCTGTGTTGTGCATTTGACACGTGACAAACCAATCCAATTGCCTCGATTCCTCGTGCTCGCAATTGTTGGGCTGCCTCATCCACATTTTTCTGCCCAAGAAGTAAATACAAAGTTACGATCTTGATTACGAAGTAAAGACGTTGCCATTTGTAGATACGCAGACAGAGCATCACATAATCAGCAATACATCATCAAACTGGAACACCACTACTATGTAATACCCACTTGACAAAAAGATAAAGCGCCCAACTTTCTGAATGAACAAAAAACTGATTAATAAATTAAACTGCACAAGATCATATCAGAGGATGTCAGATCAAACAGTAACATAGGAAGCACAAACAAAACAGTCTTGCAAAAAGAAAGAGAAAATCAAAGAATCCAACTAAACCCAAATCAACACGTGCCCAGAAGAAATAATTTTGTTGAATAACTGAAATGTACATAAAAATTAGCAAATAAAAGAGGTAAAGTCAACCTGTTTGCGTGAAGAAATAACAACGGAAGCACCTTCTAAACCGAGCCGCTCAGCGATGGCGAATCCAATGCCCTGAGTCGAAGCTGTGACAATTGCCACTTTCCCTTCAAATCTCTTGCCTATCTTCTCCATTCCAAACTATAATATGTATCACGATTGCCTCAACAAAGAACAGAATTCAGCCAAGTATGATCAGAACAGAATGTCGTGATGAATGAAGTATGAACATGGGAGTATTTATAACGAGGGGAGAAGGACAAAAATATTTTATCTATTGGGTAGAAGGACAGTATAAAGGACAAAACTATTTATTCACTGTCGAAATTCACTTGTGTTAAAAATTCACTGTTTAAATTCACTGCCGAAATTCACTATCGAAATTCACTAATTTTCAAAATTCATCATTTAAATTCATTGATTTTCGGAGGGATTATCGTATAAAATTCTTGATTTGGGATTCATTAGGAAGATTCAATTGCTTTAGGATTCAATTTGTTTGTCTTATCATTATAAAAATTATACAATTTATCATTCTTCACTATAAAAATATAGTGAATCGTATTCTTAAAAATATTTCAGATTGTGTCCTTATCCCTAATTTCTCATTTTAATTTATGTATTTTATTTATTTTTTATGTATGTATTTTATTTTTTTAAAAGTAAGTTTTATTGCCAGAATTAAAACTAGTCGAAACTAGACTAAAGGCGCGGTCATACGCGGCACTACAACACGGCCTTATGCCGCGGTACAAACCAACACAAACCAAGATAAAAACACAACGAAGGAGAGTAGTAATAATAATAATAATAGTAATAACCTATAATAAAATCTAGATGTAGTCCTTCTATTCAAAATAAAATAAAAATACATATTTTATTTTTCTATACGCACATCCGACCTAACAATAAATTTTCTTAAAGAATTTTTGTCACATGTGAAAAAATGTATTATTATTTATATTGGCAACTACTATGTAATAAACAAATTGTCGTTTGGTTTTGACCGAACTCATTAATGAGTTTTTTTTTTTTGAATTCAATTCAATCATTATTGTTATAGTAGTTATAGGTGAATGATAAATAGATAAATGAACGTTAAATAAAAAAACGAGAACAAAAATTTATTTTTATGTTTTTCCAAAGAGAATACGAAATATAAAAAAATGTTTGATTGGTGCGTTCAGCAAACAAGGAAGAAGAAATGGAATAACTTGCATCCTTGTGAACAAGTAACGTTACAACATTAGCTTAAGGTTAAAAAAAAAAAGGAGACTTATATAACCAAATGAGAAAAGATTAAAAATACTTTTATAACTAATATAATAAAAATAAAAGGGGGAATTGCCCCAATAGTCTTTTTTTAAATTTGTCTTGCCTATATAGTCTTTCACTATTTGGGGGTTAAAAATAAAAAATAAAAAAATAAAAAAAAAAAGCCAAATTTTTTGTTTTACCCGTTTTACCCCTGTTGAAAAATCCCTAAATTTTCCCCCCTTTTCATAATTCGAATATTTTCCTTTTCATTTATATTTCCCTCCTATCATTTTCAATTCATCTTCCATCTTCTTCCTCCTCCTTCTTCTTCCTCCTTTCAAACGTGTTCTTCCTTCTTCGTCTTCTTCCTTCTTTTCTTCTTCTTCGAATTCTTCTTCTTCTTCTTCGAATTCTTCTTCTTCGAATTCTTTTTCTTCTTCTCTTCTTCTAATAGGGTCATTTTGGTTCGAATGGGGTGATTTTGGGATGATTTGGGGTGATTTTGGGATGATTTGGGGTTTGGGGATAGAAAGCTTGGGGTGATTTGAAGAAGAGGTGTTTGGGGTGATTTGAAGAAGAGGTGTTCGAATGGGTTGAATGAGGGAGTTTGGGGGGGTTCGAATGGGGTGATTTTGGGTTGGAATGGGGTGTTCCGACGGGATTCCGGCTGCGCTCCGGTGAGGGAGTTTGGGGGGGGGTTGAAGAAGAGGGAGTTCGGCGAGGGGGAGTTCGAGCTCGAGTTCGAACTCGTTACAAGGGTATTTTGGGCAATTAAGGGGGGGAAATATGGGAAAGACTATATACACAACATTTGCTTTCCAAAGATTTATTTGAACAACTATTTTGACCCATAAGTCTATATAGCCGCGCGCCCCAAAATAAAATATGTTAACATCCTCTCTCAAGCTCACGATAGTGCAGCAAGAAGTGTGGTGAGTTTGATAGTGAAAAAGATATGATGCTAGATAATGTGATTTTTCGTGAAGAAGTCGCAAGTTGCATAAAAGACGAAATAAACGATAAAGTAATAGTGTCGTCTGAAGATGATGTCGAGTAATATTATAGTCGACATCAATATGTTTAGTGCGCTCATTAAAGACTTTATTGTGTGCAATCTAAATAACACTCTTATTGTCTCAATACATCGGTGTGGGAGATGAAAGAGAAAAACCCATGTCGGCCAACAACAATCGTAACCAAATAATCCTAGACGTAGTAAAAGCCATAACACGATACTCTGTCTCGATGGAAAAACGTGAAACTACATCTTGTTTCTTGCATTTCCAAGAAATGATAGAATCCCCTAAATACACACAAAACCCCGTAGGGGATTTTCGATCATTTGAGTCACCGGCTCAAAATCTGCATCAGAAAAGACACGAAGCTCCAATGATAGAGTCGAAGGTAACAAAAGACTCTGATAACGAGTTTCATGTAGATAACAAAGAATGTGCATCGTAAGAGCCCAATGTACACAAGTAGGGGAAGAGACAAGCTGACTAATAGTATGACATCATAGGTGATGTTAGTGATCGTCGGATATACAATGTTACCAATAGCAAAACGATATAGAGTACGATTCGAGAGAAGATGTCTTTTGGTGGGAGTGTAGCAAGCATTCAACTCAATGGGGGATTTTATAGGACGAGTATCAGTGATTCGAGCATGATGAGTAATGTCGAGCATACTTGGAATGAGAAAGACGGTAACCTTCTTGCTAAAGAAGCTACCTCAATGCCCAAAAAGTAAAGCAGATGACCCAAATCCTTCATATCAAACAACGAGACAATGTAGCTTTTGTTAGTGTAGTGCCTTAAACATAATTGGGTTGGATCAGATTCGATCGGATCGGATAATTTATATTACGTTGTTATGTTTCTACATATAATAAACGACACATACTTGTGGTATATATTTGGTTATTTGATAAACCTATTTAATATAGTATATTATAATGTGCTTAGAAATAAATCTTGATAGACTATTGTTGATTATCATTTGTGAGATCTCGATTCACGGTAAATATTTTAGTTCTTTTATGTCTATAGTCATAAGTATTAATGAACGGGATATTATTAATACGGTTAGACTAGCACGTATTAGATGTCTTGTATCGTGTAAAGATATTGATAGATCTCATCCATCAAAGTGTGTCGACACTTAGATTTGTATGTGGATGTGTATTGTTGAATAAATACGTTAGATGACCTACTTACTATATAAGTGTCACATATCTGTGGCGGTTGTATAATTATCCACAAACCGGAGTCGTTGTATTATCGCGGTGTGGATTGTCATGCTCTGACACTTTTGAGGTTTCTCTTAGCCACAAAATGTGATACCGAATTCAGCTGATCTTCTCCATTCCGATCTATAAGTATCGTGATTGCCTCCAGATAGAACAGAATTCAGCGATCTTGTCCAGAACAGAATGTCGTGACGACTGAAGTATGAACATGGGAGCATGGGAGTATTTATAGGGTTAGATTTTAATTTATGTATATTTTTTTTCAGGATTGATTTGATTTATGTATTTGACTTTGCATTTTCTCACGAGTTCAACACCCGCCAACTACCAAAAATATAAATGTGCTCGCAACTTGAGACATGTTCGGAACATAAACCATTAGATTTTGTCTTTTTATTGCATGATGGCTTGATCGGTATCTTTTAGTTGCCTGTTGGTTAGATCCAATAGATTTACATCTTTGATTTTTTCCTCTTGAAAAGTTGTATACTGTTTCTTTAACAAAACAAAAAGAAAGTTGTATACTGTTCCGCCAATTTAGCTTTGATTAATAATATAAGTTCCTTTTCAAATAATACTAATAATAATAATAACAACAACAATAATATAGTAATAATAATAACCATAATAATAAATCTAGATGTAGTCCTTTTATTTAAAATGAAATAAAAAGTACATATTTTATTTTTCTATACCACATCCGACCTAACTATAAATATATTTAAAGAATTTTTGACACATGTGAAAAAGTATTATTATTATTATTTATATTGGCAACTATGTAATAAATAAATTGTCGTTTGGTTTTGACCGAACTCATTAATGATTTTCAAATTATGAATGAGAGCGTCTTTTCACACAAAACATGTTTTACACATTCTAAGGGCGAGAGCGGGTTTCGTTTTGACATTTAACACACATATCATTCTGATCCAAATTGAATCAAGAGTTGTATATATTATTAAGCACTACGTTATGCGCGAAACATTATATTTTCAGGACAATTTTGAGTGTACGTATAAAAGACATTATTATATACGCTTGAGAAACAATATGGACCATTTTGCAGGCCGAAAAATAACGTTCTCCGCTCCAATTTCAAGTCAGAATATGATCACGGTGCTATGAAAATTTCGAAGACGTATCGGACCATTTTAGAGGCCGAACATGTAATGTTTTCCTGCCACGTTCAGGTCAGAATAAACTAAATTATTCTGACCACATTTGAGTAGGTATAACCCTATCTCAATTTAGAATATAAAAATGTCGCTATAAAAATTTCGAAAATGTATCGGACCATTTTAGAGGCCAAACATGTAATGTTTTCCTGACCACGTTTGGGTCAGAATAAACTAAATTGTTCTGACTACATGTGGGTATGTATAATGTTTCACATTCTGACCGAACTCCGGTCAGAATGTAGGCGCGTGTGAAAAAAACAAAATCGGAAAGTAATTGTTGTGCAATAAGACAAATGGCTATGTGAAACGACATTTCCATATGAATTCAATTCAATCATTATTATTATAGCTATAGGTGAATGAAAAATAGATGAATGAACGTTAAACAAAAAACGTGAACAAACCATTATATGAACGGTGTTGGAGTGTTCTTGGTCCGTCAGTGGTTAGTTTGTCATGAACTCTTTTGAGACCACAAGCTTTCCGGATTATATGAACGAAGTCCTTAGTACTCTTATTCCGGAAGTGGATCACCCCGAAACAATTATCATCAAGATCATAACCAAGGTGTTGGGAAATCGCTTCCAAACCATTATCGGGCAACTTGTAAGTACCACCCAAAGTGCCTTTATACCCGGGAGGGGGAGTTCTGAAAACATCATTCTTGCGTAAGAAATTATACATATGTTTGCGCAAATTGGAAAGGGTAAAAAGGGATTCATGGCGATTAAGGTTGATCTAGAGAAAGCATATGACAGGGTATGCTAATGCATTGTATTACCACGTCAAATTTGTCAGTCTTATGGAATGGAGAGAAGTTGCAAGATTTTAAGCCCAGCCGAGGCCTTCACCAAGGAGATCCCATTGCACCGTACATGTTCGTCTTGTGTATGGAAGCTCTGAGCGTTAAAATAAATGCAACGTGTAATATTCCTATTTCGGGAAAGGGCAGACGTGTCATTTTGCGAAAACGAAATATTATTATTCTGATTTCTTTTACTGGAGTTAAGTTTTACGGAATAAAAATATATATATATATTTTCTAGTTATACATATATATATATATATTAAGGAAAATCTGATTTTTTAAAAGGGTAATTAAGAAAAATAAGGGATTAGGTAAATTATTGGAATTTTTCCTATTTAAGGAAAAATAAATCCTATTGGTTTCCCTAACCTTTTGAATCATAATTTCCTTCTTCCAATATCCCCTCTTTCTACGTGTTAGAGTTTGGAGAAAAGTCTGAGAGATTTCTTTCATTTTCTAAGTCGAGTCTCAACCGTTTTCATATTCGAGTAGAGCGTTGGAATCGTCGTGAGGAGGGCGTCGTTTTTTCAGCACTAGAAAGTTGGAGCTTTTCTCGAGGTATGATTTTCGACCTAACTGATGTTTTGAATGAGTTTGATGGATCAAAACTCATGTCTCTCATAGTCTCGATGTGTTAGAAGCTTGTGATCGATTCTAATGCAAATTTGGATTTGATCATATAGGTTTCTCTGCAAAGGTGTGAGTTTCTGCAGATTTTCTGAGGATTTGGAATTTGGTTTAGCATGCTAAAAGGTAAGAGGGTCTTCCTACACGTTAATTACAGCTTATAGGGTTTAAGTTGTGATTTTGTTGATGTTTTGGATGATAGAATTCATGCTACGGGTTGTTTAAGAATCATAGGTTGTTATAGTCCTGTAAAGGTCAAGTTTTTCTGCTACTTTTCTGAGTATATTGATGTTGAATAACTTTGAGAACGATTAGGGATCGATTAGGGTTCAAAAACTGAGTTTTTGGGAAGTTGCCGTGCTTGGTGCGGGCGCACCAAGCCCAATGCGGACGCACTGGAGGGCCAGAAGCTGAAATTTTACATAAACAGTGATGGTGCATGCGCACCAAACCCAATGCTGGCGCACTGGATGAGCAGAATTCAAAGTTTTACGTACAGAGGCTTAGTGCGTGCACACTGAACCCGGTGTGGGAGCACTGGACCTCCTTTTTTATGAATAAGTTGATTTTAGCTATGATATGAGTTTTAAATGTTATTCTTGAATCTTATAACATTAATTAAGCTTGAACAAGCCTCAATTGAGCTTCCGATTCGTTTAGTTTCGGCACCGGATGTACTCTTAAAGGGAGTTGAAGTTCGGATCCATCGGAAGGGCATGAAAAGGCTTGTGCTTTGATGAACTAGAGTTCATCAATGTCTATGTACTTGATAGGATGTGATGTCTAGCTGTCTAAGTGATGGAGTAGAGTTGTTAAGGTGAGTTTCACTTTGAAATCACTTAGGTGGCTAGTAAATACGTAATAATAATTACATAAGTGTAGTTAAAGATAAAACATCACCTATTCTTGGTTAGGCACATTTTCATATCGACGAGGTGATACGTTCATAAAAAGGTGAACAACGCTACTGGCTCAAAAGGTTGAAGGGTAGTGGAGGAAATTCATCGAACGTAGATGCATACCGGGGAGATCCCAAGACTATCAGTGCTATTCACCGTAGTTGGCAAGTTTATCTCGTGATGGATATTCATCATGCATAATGCCCTTGAGTTATGACGTAACCAATATAAGCTAAGCTAGAAAGGTATAGTCATGACGTGTCGATGGCCATGGAACGAACCTTCGATCGAGTCGGTCTCATAAAGATAACTATTATAATAAAACTTGTTAAAGAGCCTTAGTTAATTTATAGCTTCTACTTCTTACTATGTACAATGTACTTACCTCAAATGTATGTTTATTTATGTGTTTGGGGGATAGAAGACGAACAGGTAAACCCGGAGTTTGAGGAGGACTTTGACGACGACGTTTAAGGACGCCGAAGTTGAAGAGTTTAAATATCTTGTTTTATTTATATGTTAGACTTTTGGGAAACTATATAATTTCCTTTTAGTACCTTTTGAAGATTTTGTATGTTTTGGTTTCGTTTGGTTTTCCAATGTAATAAATGTTACATTTCTTCTTTTAGATATTGAGTTTCTATTCTTGGTTGTTTGGAAAAAATTTACCCGAGTCTTTTGTTTCCGCTTTGCTTAACTCGATACGAAGTAGTAGAGGCTTACGTATAAAGTGAAATTTATTTTATTTTTTACGCGCCGAATGTTCCTTTTTCGGATAAGGACTTGGTGTCCGGGAGCGGGGCGTTACAGTTGGTATCAGAGACAAAGCGTCTTTTAGGCTTCCTTTCTTTTAATATAAGTTTTCTTTAGACCTTTTAGTAACGTTCTGGTTTTTCTTTGATCATCAGGATGGTGTTCACTAAAACTAGAGTGGGTGCAGAAGCTTCAGGAGTACGGCGTGAGAGTCCGACGCCTGTTGTAGGAGGCGGCTTTGTGAGACAGGATCCTTCACCTCACCCTAACCCCACTCCGCCCCCACACACTGCAACCCCCACACCACTATCTCAACGGAGCCAGTCACCATGACCACGTCGGGATCCTACACCACGACCCCAACCAAGGTACAACTACATCTATGGTGAACCCGGGAAAACCCCCATCTGTTTCACTGTAGTAGGAGACATTCCACCAGTCAGTGTGCCCCCTCTAGTAAGCATATACCCTCCACCTATCAGTGTTTATCCTCCACCGGTCTTCCACCATCAGCAGCACCAGACCTTTTACCCTCCATCAGTAGATCACACTCCTCGACCTACTATACCTCCTTCACCATGTTTTTATCAACAGCAAGGCATGGGTTACCCACCCTTCAGTTTCTACCAACCACCACCATACCAACAACAGCCTTACCAGCAGCAAATACCTTTTGGATACCCTCCAGTGTACCCACCAATTCCACCAGTTAGACCGGCTTTCGAGAAAGCACCACCAGTTGATTGGTACACAAGGCTAAGAAGGAACCGAGTTCAAGACTTCTTTAGGAATGTGGAACACTCAAAGTCAGAAGAGTGGTTAAGAAGTTTTGAGAAGGCTTGCATGAACATAAATGTTCCTGAATCTGAGATGGCCCAGTTGGCAGTTGGTTTTCTTTTGGGTGCAGCTGAAGCTTGGATCGATGCTATAGAGAGTAGCAACGGGAAAGTGACAGATTGGGAAGGCTTCAAAGTTATGTTTTACAATGAGTATTTCCCAGCAACAGTGCAAGCAGACAAGGCGAGCCAGTTCTTAAAACTTAAGCAGGATATTTATATGACAGTATCTCAGTATACCAACAAGTTCAACAAGTTGGGAAGGTTTTACCCTGAGTTTATGAAGGTTGAAGAGAGAAAATGGCACTCTACAAAGAAGGATTATCCCACGAGATACAATCTGGTATGTTAGGTTTCACAACAAGGAACATGTCCGAGCTTTTAAACAAAGCCTTGGAGGTTGGGACCTTCAAGAAAAAGGCCACCGTCTTTATTGGGAATAAGAGAAGTTTTGGAATGAGTCAAGGCAATCACCGAGGAGCACCGCAGCAGAATGCTAAGAAGACGACAGCCCCTGTGGCAGGTAAACCTCCAACCGGTGCACCGCTTTGCCTTAAGTGCAATAGGAATCACTCAAGTGAGTGTAAGGCTAGTACAGGTGCCTGCTACTACTGCGGAGATCTGGGACATTTTGCGAAAATGTGTCCAACAAAGGGGAGTTCGAGTGGTCAGAAACAGGGAAATGGAAAAGGCGGCCCAAGTCGCCCAGTTCGAGTGTTTGCAGTGGATGCTGAGATGGCTGAACCGGATGATAATGTTATTTCAGGTACCCTTATTGTTTATTTTGATTTATTAGAATACTTTTATAGCACAATTTAAATCATGTTGTATTTGTATTTAAATAAATGAATTCACATCATAGGTACAATAATATTAGACAACTTAGCAGTTACGGAATTGTTTGATACGGGAGCGTCTAACACCTTTGTGTCAACTAAGGTAGCTAAGAAGTTTAACTTACCAATGGAAACTTTAAGAAATACCTTGGAAATAACACCATCTTTACAAAAGGTAACTAAGGTAGCCAAGTTGATGCCTCAAGTGGATATGCGAGTAAGAGCATATCGATGTAAAAGTGACTTTACGGTTATGGATTTTTCGGATTTCGATGTAATTCTTGGAATAGATTGGCTATCCGAGAATTCTGTTCACCTGGATTGTAGAGAAAAGAGAGTGACCTTTAAAGTACCCAGGAAATCAGCTAAGACTTATCAAAGTAATGTATACAAGCCTAGTAAGAAGCGGCATCCGATCATTTCAGCGGTTAAGGCGATAAGAGCTTGGCAGAAGGGTTGTGAAGGCTACTTGTTATATGCAGTGGATGTGAAACAAGTGAAGCCCATTAGAGGAGACCCTTGTAATAAAAGAATACGCTGAAGTGTTTCCAGAAGAGTTACCGGGAAACATGCCGGATAGAGAGATAGAGTTTGAGATCAATCTAGTACCCGGAGCGGCACCAGTTGTTAAGGCACCCTACAGAATGGCACCGGCTGAATCGAAAGAGTTGAAGGCTCAACTTAAGGATATGCTTGAGAGAAATATAATTCAGCCTAGTACTTCGCCTTGGGGAGCCCCAGTCCTGTTCGTTAAAAAGAAGGACGGTAGTATGAGGATGTGTATAGACTACAGAGCACTGAATAATCTTACTATCAAGAATAAGTTCCCTTTGCCAAGGATTGATGATCTGTTTAATCAGTTACAAGGCAAGAGAGTTTTTTCTAAGATTGATCTTAGGTCCGGTTATCATCAGTTGAAGATCAAGGTAGCAGATATACCGAAGGCGGCTTTCAGTACGAGGTATGGACATTATGAGTTCTTGGTCATGCCGTTTGGAGTCACTAATGCTCCATCTGAATTTATGGATTTAATGCAGCGTGTCTTTATGCCATACTTGGACAAGTTTGAGATAGTGTTCATAGATGATATCTTAGTATACTCGAAGGATGAGAAAGAACATGAAGAACACCTAAGGATAGTGTTGGATACTTTGAGGAAGAACCAGCTGTATGCTAAGTTCTCAAAGTGTCACTTTTGGTTGGATCAAGTTAGTTTCTTGGGTCATGTCATTTTTGGAGATGGAATTAAAGTTGATCCAGCAAAGATTGAAGCAGTTGAGAAGTGGTCCAGACCGACTACAGTTTCAGAGGTTAGAATTTTTCTCGGTTTGGCTGATAGGAAGTTTGTACAAGACTTCTCAAAGATAGATACACCAATGTGAGTTTGAGTGGACAAGTGAGTGCGAACATGCTTTCCAGACATTGAAGGAGAAGTTGACTACAGCCCCAGTTTTGGCAGTTCTAGAAATATTTGATAACTACGACGTCTATATTGACGCTTCAGGACAAGGTTTAGGTTGTGTGTTGATGCAAAGGAGGAATAGTAATCGCTTATGCATCCAGACAGTTAAAGGTGCATGAAAAGAATTATCCAACACATGATCTAAAGTTGGCAGTGGTAGTGTTTGCCCTAAAGATTTGGAGGCACTACTTGTATGGAGTTAAGGCTAGGATCTTCACCAATCACAAGAGTTTGAAGTATTTCTTTACTCAGGAAAATCTGAATATGAGGCAAAGGAGATGGTTAGAGTTCGTAAAGGATTACGACTTGGATATCCAGTACCATTCGGGGAAGGCAAATGTGGTTGCAGATGCCTTGAGCAGGAAACCAGTGTTTGCAGTTTCAAGCGTTGAAGATGTGGCAGAAAAGCTAGATGGGCTGAAAATCCAAAGTTTTGATCAGATTGAAGACCGGCAGTTTGTGGCACCGTTGATACCAAGATCATAGTTGATGGATGATATTCGAGAAAAGCAAGATGAAGATCCAGATTTCGTTGACTTGAAGTGTGTTGTAAGAGAAAAGCCTGCAGTGGGTTATGTGTTAGATAAGAATGGAAATCTTTGGTACCAGGATCGTTTGTGTGTGCCTAATGTCGGTGATTTGGGACAGAGTGTTATGGAAGAGGCACATAGGATTGCTTTTGCAGTTCATCCAGAAGCTACTAAAATGTATAGAGACTTGAAATAAAAGTTTTGGTGGCCCTCGATGAAAGTGGAAATAGCTAAGTTCGTAGCGGAATGTGATACTTGTCATAAAGTTAAAGCAGAGCATAGAAGGCTAGGAGGAATGCTTAAGCCATTGGATATCCCTGAATGGAAATGGGATAAGATCACAATAGATTTCATCACCGGTTTGCCTAAGACAAGAGGTGGACAAGATTCTATTTGGGTGATTGTGGATAGATTGACCAAATCAGCCCACTTCCTACCAACCAAGGTTGATATGTCTTTGAAGAAGATGACGACACTATACTTGGATAATATAGTGAAGTTACAAGGAGTACCTATCTCGATAGTTTCGGATCGTGATCCGAGGTTCGTCAGACGGTTTTGGAAGAGTTTGCAAAGGGCCTTTGGCACCAAGTTGGATTTGAGTACGGCCTTTCATCCTCAAGCAGATGGGCAATCTAAGAGAACCATCCAAACACTTGAAGAAATGCTAAGAGCTTCTGTTTTGGAAGTAGGCGGATCATGGGATGATTATCTACCTGTAGCGGAGTTTGCCTACAACAATAGTTACCACGCAAGTATAGGCATGCCACCGTTTGAAGCTTTGTATGGAAGAAGATGTAGAACGCCGTTGCTTTGGGATGAAGTCGGGGAAAGGCAAGTCACCGGACCAGAGTTAGTAGAGCAAGCTAAAGAAAGAGTTCAGTTGGTTAAGAAGAATCTGAAGGCCGCACAAGATAGATAGAAGTGTTGGGTAGATGTCAGAAGAAGACCTCTTGAGTTTGAGGTTGGTGAAAGAGTGTATCTACGAGCTTCACCAATGAAGGGAGTGAAACGTTTTGGGCAAAAAGGAAAGTTAAGTCCAAGGTATGTTGGACCTTTTGAGATTCTGGAAAGAGTTGGACCTTTGTCATATAAGCTTAAATTACCGGAATCGATGTCAAGAGTCCATAATGTGTTCCATGTATCGATGTTGAAGAAGTGTTTTACAAGGAGTGATGTTGAAACCACGGTTGATCCGGAAGTTCTTCAAGATAATCTTGCGTATGATGAGAAACCAATCAGAATTTTGGACCGGAAAGAAAAGATGATTAAGAGGAGGTTGTTCCCTTTGGTTTTGGTGCAATGGAGCAATCATTCACCGGATGAAGCCACCTGGGAAGTTGAGGACGACATGATCAGCAAGTTCCGAGAGTTTTGGACTTACCAGATATGTTCTAGTATCGAGGACGAAACTCCTCTTAAGGGGAGAGGAATGTATATTCCGGTTTTCGGGAAATGGCAGACGTGTCATTTTGCGAAAACGAAATATTATTATTCTAAGTTCTTTTACTGGAGTTAAGTTTTATGGAATATAATATATATATATATATATATATATATATATATATATATATATATATATATATCGAGTTATGTATATATAGATATTAAGGAAAATCTGATTTTTTTTAAAAGAGTAATTAAGGAAAATAAGGGATTAGGTAAATTATTGGAATTTTTCCTATTTAAGAAAAAATAAATCCCATTGGTTTCCCTAACCTTTTGAATCAGAATTTCCTTCTTCCAATATCCCCACTTTTTGCGTGTTAGAGTTTGGAGAAAAGGCTGAGAGATTTCTTCCATTTTTTAAGTCGAGTCTCAACCGTTTTCGGATTCGAGTAGAGCGTTGGAATCTTCGTAATGAGGGCGTCATTTCAGCACCAGAAAGTTAGAGCTTTTCTCGAGGTATGATTTTCGACCTAACTGATGTTTTGGATGAGTTTGATGGATCAAAACTCATGTCTCTCGTAGTCTTGATGTGTTAGAAGCTTGTGATCGATTTTAATGCAAATTTGGATTTGATCATATAGGTTTCTCTACAAAGGTGTGAGTTTCTACAGATTTTCTGAGGATTTCGAATTTGGTTTTAGCTTGCTAAATGGTAAGAGGGTCTTCCTACACGTTAATTACGGCTTATAGGGTTTAAGTTGTGATTTTGTTGATGTTTTGGATGATAGAATTCATGCTACGGGTTGTTTAAGAATCATAGGTTGTTATGGTCCTGTAAAGGTCAAGTTTTCTGCTATTTTTCTGAGTATATTGATGTTGAATAAGTTTGAGAATGATTAGGGATCGATTAGGGTTCAAAATCTAAGTTTTTGGGAAGTGGCCGCGCTTGGTGCGGGCGCACCAAGCCCAAAGCGGACGCACTGGAGGACCAGAAGCTAAAATTTTACATAAAGAGTGCTGGTCCGTGAGCACCAGACCCTGTGCTAGTGCACTGGACGAGCAGAATTCAAAGTTTTACGTACAGAGTCTTAGTGCGTGCGCACTGAACCCCGTGTGGACGCACTGGACCTCCTTTTTGATGAATAAGTTGATTTTAGCTATGATATGAGTTTTAAATGTTATTCTTGAATCTTATAACAATAATTAAGCTTGAACAAGCCTCGATTGAGCTTCCGATTCGTTTAGTTTCGGTATCGGATGTACTCTTAAAGGGAGTTGAAGTTCGGATCCGTCGAAAGGGCATGAAAGGGCTTGTGCTTTGATGAACTAGAGTTCATCAATGTCTGTGTACTTGATAGGAAGTGATGTCTAGCTGTCTAAGTGAGGGAGTAGAGTGGTTAAGGTGAGTTTCACTTTGAAAACACTTTGGTGGCTAGTTAACACGTAATAATAATTACATAAGTGTAGTAAAAGATAAAACATCACCTATTCTCGGTTAGGCACCTTTTCATATCGGCGATGTGATACGTTCATAAAAAGGTGAACAACGCTACTGGCTCAAAAGGCTGAAGGGTAGTGGAGGAAATTAATCGAACGTATATGCATACCGGGAAGATCCCAAGTCTATCGGTGCTTATCACCGTAGTTGGCAAGTATATCTCGTGATGGATATTCATCATGCATAGTGCCCTTGAGTGATGACGTAACCAAGATAAGCTAAGTTAGAAAGGTATAGTCATGATGTGTCGATGGCCACGGAAATGAACCTTAGATCGAGTCGGTCTCATAAAGATAACTATTATAATAAAACTTGTTAAAGAGCCTTAGTTAATTTGTAGCTTCTACTTCTCACTATGTACAATGTACTTGCCTCAAATGCTTGTTTATTTATGTGTTTGGGGGAGAGAAGACGAACAGGTAAACCCGGAGTTCGAGGAGGACTTTGACGACGACGTTTAAGGACGCAAAAGTTGAAGAGTTTAAATATCTTGTTTTATTTATATGTTAGACTTTTGGGAAACTTTGTAATTTCCTTTTAGTACCTTTTGGATATTTCGTATGTTTTGGTTTCGTTTGGTTTTCCAATGTAATAAATGTTACATTTCTTCTTTTATAGATATTGAGTTTCTATTCTTGGTTGTTTAGCAAAAAAATTACCCGAGTCTTTTGCTTCCGTTTTGCTTAACTCGATACGACGTAGTAGAGGCTTACGTATAAAGTGAAATTTATTTTATTTTTTACGTGCCAAACGTTCCTTTTCCGGATAAGGACTCGGTGTCCGGGAGCGGGGCGTTACACAACGGTTCAGGAAGGGAGGTGGAAACCGGTTATGCTATCGAAAAAGGGCACACCCATATCACATATGTTTTTTTGCAGATGATCTGTTACTGTTTGGGGAGGCCTCAGAGCAACAAGCTAATGTAATGGAGGAGGTATTGCGTGATTTTTTTAATTGCTCGGTGATCGCGTGTAAGTCACTAACGTCGATATTACTAGCAAGAATACTAGGTACATCGTAATATAGTAAATGCGAGTCAAGGTCGTTCCCTTAGAGACAATGCAACTTATATGTATAAACAATTCTAACCTTGTTGGAAATATTATTTATGTTTTGATGATGATTCGTCACAAAATTAGACAAATCACTTACAACCCACATGATGATGAAGTCGTAACTAACTGTTATAGTGCATAATAAAAGAAGAAGCAGGAAATGGTCTAGAGATAAATGTATAAGTTCTATCTAGAGTCTGAACCTTGTATAGGTTGTTTCAGACAAGCATTGTAATAGAATAGAACTAAGCGAACAATTTGAGTCACAACAAGAAAACTAAGTTCTGATAAGAAAAGCGTATATGCACTTGAAGAAGCGAGGTTCAAACTCGGTTATGCTAAAAGCGAAGAAGATAAGTTTCTTTGAGGACACAGACTCGGTTGGCTTATCTAGAAGATCAAGAACCGAGGACACAGACTCAGTTGTTGAGGATTGAAGAATCGAGGTGGCAAAACTCGGTTAGAAAGTCGATTAAGTCGTGACTATAAATCGAGATTCGAGCAAGTCTGTGTTGACTGAAATCGAGTTATAGATCATGTAAAAAGCGAATAATCTTAAGGACAAAGATTATCGACTACCTGGAAAAGAAGAAAGCGAATGGTGTACTCGACTTAGTCAATTAAAGTCGGATATTAAGTAAACAAGGTACTCGAGTTTTGAAGGAGAGTAGAAAAGCGAGTTAAGGCCTTGATTGAATTTAAACTATCAATACGACAAAAGATCGTACATATGAACGTTGGCTAAATGACAAGTGTAACGGCTACAAGAGCTAGTAACCGTCACATCACCCCTATAAATACACAAGAGAATCACTCAAGAAAAGAAGAGAGGAGGATCAGAAAAAGAGCTTTACAAGCATATATTCAAAGATCCAAATCCAGATCTATAAAATCAAATCATATATATCCAGAAAAGGGAAGCCAACGAAATTGCCTTGAAGACTTCAAAGAAAGATCCAAGAACCCATCAAGGGGAAAGAAGGCATCTTGGAGCTACAAGTCGAGATCGGAAGAATCAGACGACTCTTTGAATTAATCCTTGATTAATTCTAAACCTAACCTTTGTGAAAAAGGGTTGGTGTGCATAGTTTGAAGAGAGAAATTCTACCTTTCTTCATACAGGTTGCAACTTGGTTGCTACAATTTATTAGTGCGATCGAGGATTTGTGTGTTGGTATTTGTGGTGAGGTGGTGAAGGAGCAATTCCACCTCCAAAGGATCGGTGTGCAGAGTGAAGGAGCAATCTCACCTTTCTTCATTTTGTGTAGGCAAAGTGAAACTAGGGTGTCGTGAAGGACTGTCATAGTGCTAGGATTTTGTAACGGTTATCTCATTATTCTAGTGATACCTCCTACGCCACAGGAGAATGGGAGACGTACGGGATTACACCACCCGGAACTTCCATAAACAAATCATGTGTTGATTTACTTTATGCATCTGTGTTTGTTTTATTTATTGCATTATCTCTCAGCAAACACCAGACACTGAGACAACACAAAACTGATACACAGAAGGTCAAGTTTTCTATTTACACATCTATTGCACTAAAGGCTAGTTTTATCCGCTGCCAGTTAACGAGACTAAATATAAGTCAGTAATAACTTATATTCAGTTGAGCTAACTGAACTCCGCACAAGTTAAAGGGACAGGAACAAAACTGAAGATCAGTTTAAGTTTCAGAGAAACTCAGTTCCTGGGACTTTTCCAACTCATGATTAGTTTTTGGTGACAAGTTTATTCACCCCCCCCCCTCTAAACTTGTGTCAGCCTTTCCAAGGGACCAATAATTGGTATCGGAGCAGTGCTTCTGTTTTGAAGAGATCCTTTACTGTTTTGAAGAATACCTTCTTAAACCAGTTGTTGAAGACCCTTCACTGTATCAGTTCACTCAGTTTCAATGTCTACATCTAGAGCTAGAAGTTGGCTTATTCACCCCCTGACTAATTGCTTGCAAAATATATCTGATTTTCAGGATCAAATGATCGAAAGGTTCGATCATGTGATTTATATACAAATCCGAACCTCAACTCGGTGATGATGTGGATACAAACTTCAATATTCATATTAACAAATCCAGAGGAGTTCCATCACTAAGAGACCTCTCAAAAGAAGAAGGAAAAGAGTTACAAGTGGTTGTTGATATTGAAGATTCATCACAGCAAAAGAGTGTACATTCGAATCCTAAAACTGCATCAAATCATCAAGGAAAGGTACATTCTTCAAATCAGTTATCATTTGCTGAACTCAGTCTGAAAAACTCTGATCTTGTCAAGTCAACTGAAAAACTTACGTTGGAACTAAAATTAAAAGACAGAGAACTTGACAAAGCAAAAGATTGGAATGAGTTTCTTGGCGAGGTGTCAAATCTAGCTGAAAGATTAATGTCCAGTAAATTTGACAAAAGCAATGATAATCCCACACCTCTACCCAGTCTTGAGACTTCAAAAAGTATAAACTCTAGAAATCAAGATACTGGAAGATTTAGTGGATTACACAAGGAAACTAAAAATGTTAAATCTAAAAGAATCCTTGTGAAATCAACTAAGATTGAGCGTAATGGTTTATCCAGAAAAGAGTTGAGAAGGTTTAATTCTCTCAACAAAAAAACTGAAAGTAATATTTCAGTAACTAACTCAACCGGACCCAAAAAGCTGTGGGTACCAAAGAAAACTTAAACTGTTTTGCAGGAAAAGTCAGTTCACTTTGCAAAATCCTCAGAAAACTGATGAATATTTGAAACTGAGAAGGCAAAGGCTGATGAAGGACAAATTGGTCAAAAGAAGTAAAAACTTTCCAGCTACCATATGACGTTTGGACTGACATGGCAAATCACTCGAAGCCACGTGTCAATCTGGGAGAAAAAGTAGATGTACATCCCTACATAATCTCATTGATTGTGACACGACTCTCATTTGAAAACGATTGCAAAATCTTGACAAAATCCTGCTCACCCAAAATCAAGCATTCAAGCATTCTTAACTCAAAAATCAATGGAGCGATACAACATTGACGTTGGAATCACCACCAGCCTGGACAACTTCTGTCAAAAATTCTCAAACTCCACTCTTTCAATCCAAATTACAAAGAAGATCAAAAAGATTCGAGGATTGGAAAATTTGATTGATACAAAGGTCACTACTTTGTGTCCAGATGGCATCAGAGATTTCTACAGAAATGCCGAAATCATCAACAATGGAAAAAGTTTCAAAACGAATGTTCAAGATAAAAGCTTCACCGTTGATGAACAGTTGCTTTCCCTGGTGTTCCGTCTAGATATAATTGGAGGCTCTTCATCTTTCACATTCGGAAATGAAGAAAAGAGCAAACTTTGGAATGTCACTGCAATCAACAAGGAGGAGAAGAACTTCATTGGCTCCATCTATCAACAAAAGAGAGAATTCGCAGCCTTGACAATACTTCTTACTAGAAACGTTATTGGTCACGTTCGAAATTTCTACACTCTCTCAACCGATAAAATGAAGATGATTTATGCTATTTGGTTTGAGAAAAGACTGGATTGGAATAAATTTGTTCTCAATCAATTGATAAAGCAAATTTCAGACGAGAAAGAAAGAGTCAAAGAAAGAAAAGATGTTGGAGAATCATTTTCTTGAAAAAGGATTTCCTATCTAGTCCAAAGAATACTAGATCACCACTCTATCTCCAAATCAACTCCAACCATAGTCAAACAAGAATCTATGTCCACCAAAGTTGGGAAAAGGAAAGTCATCGAGGAAGAAAGTGAAGTTTCTGACTCCAGTTCAAGCGAGATCATAAACCTGGATGATAGAACTATAAGAAAGGTAAAAGGTTATGGAACAGGCTTCAGACAAAGGAAACCAAACCTGAAGTGGCAATTAATATTGATGATGAAAGTGATGTTGAAACTGATGAAGAATCAGAAGGAAGTGAAGAAAACGAAGGAAGCAAGACAGATGAAACTGAAGATGATGTAGAAATGGAAGAAGAAGCTCAAAAGAGATTGAAGAATCAAGAAGTCAAAGCGATGAAGAATCAGAAGGAAGTGAATTTCCTAGTACCATGTATGGGGAATACACTGAAGAGAAAAGAGAAGCCGTGGAAGATGCAGAATTCTGTCAGGATGAGTATGAAAAGGAACTGACAGTTCCTGATGTTCATTTTTACTATCCTGAGGCCAACATCTCATCCCAGGCTCATGAGGCACCCACATGCAAATCAGAAATTGAAGAACCTCTGGCTCAAGAAACTGAAGCAGAAAAACTGGAAAATTTGAAGGATTTCATTGAATGCTTAATACAGAATCTACAGGAGAAACTGTTCAACCTGCATGAATTAATTGGAAGGATACATTATTCAGGTTTGAACAAATACCCAAACATCATCACCCTACGTAAGTTATTTGAAGATTGCTTTCGCTTATCTTCAAACAAGGGGGAAGATGAAGCTGTAGGTGATGAAGCTGTAAGAGAGGATGTAGCTAAAGCTGAAGAGGCTTATGCCAGACAACTGATGGAAGATCAAGACAGACAAGTAGATGATGTTCTACTAACTACTCAACTTGATGAAGAAGCGATTGATAGATAGTCCATTTTGAAGAAGTGATTGCATGAAGGAGACTTTAAAGAAACAAGAACTGAGGATGATGAGGAAGCCGCAGTTAAAGCAGTGTTGAGTATCAGAAAGAAGCTTGTAACCTGTGTCAAATCTCTTGAGAAGTTGGCAGATAAGAAGACACAAACAAAGGGGGAAACTGAAAAGAAATCAGAAATAAAAGAGGAAAAAGAAAAACTTAATCTTATCTCAGAAGAAGAAGAGAAATTGATGGAAGAATAAGGGAAAGCAAGAAGATCTTTAGAGACAAAAATGAGTATATTTGTTGGTGAAAAGTTAATGGCACTGGAAAATGAAAAGATGTAATCTAATTCAGTTTTTAACTCAGTCTATTCTATTTTGAATCCTGTGATAAACTTGGCTGTTCTATTTTGCTATCTTAAGATGTTTCGTTATGATTTCTTGCACTATTCTTTCATTATTGCTTTTAGGGAGGGTTATGATACATCATCAAAAAAGGGGAAATTGTTGGAAATATTATTTATGTTTTGATGATGATTCATCACGAAATTAGACAAATCACTTACAACCCACATGATGATGAAGTCGTAACTAACTGTTATAGTGTATAATAAAAGAAGAAGCATGAAATGGTCTAGAGATAAATGTATAAGTTCTATCTAGAGTCTGAACCTTGTATAGGTTGTTTCAGACAAGCATTGTAATAGAATAGAACTAGGCGTAACAATTTGAGTCACAACAAGAAAAGCCGAATTCTGACAAGAAAATCGTATATGCACTTGAAGAAGGCGAGGGTTCAAACTCGGTTATGCTAAAACCGTAGAAGATAAGTTTGTTGAGGGACACAGACTCGGTTGGCTTATCTAGAAGATCAAGAACCGAGGACATGACTCGCTTGTTGAGGATTGAAGAACCGAGGTGGCAAACTCGGTTAGAAGTCGATTAAGTCGTGACTATAAATCGAGATTCGAGCAAGTCGTGTGGTGAAAGGCGAGTTATAGATCATGTAAAACCTGAATAATCTTAAGGACAAAGATTATCAGCTACCTGGAAAAGAAGAAACTGAATGGTGTACTCTGACTTAGTCAATTAAAGTCAGATATTAAGTAAACAAGGTACTCAGTTTTGAAGAAGAGTAGAAAATCAGATCTATAAAATCAGATCATATATATCCAGAAAAAGGGGAAGCCAACGAAATTGCCTTGAAGACTTCAAAGAAAGATCCAGTAACCCATCAAGGGGGAAAGAAGGCATCTTGGAGCTACAAGTCAGATCCAGAAGAATCATACAGCTCACTGAATTAATCCTTGATTAATTCTAAACCTAACCTTTGTGAAAAAGGGTTGGCTGTGCATAATTTGAAGAGAGCAATTCTACCTTTCTTCATACGGTTGCAACTTGGTTGCCATAGCTGTTGGTGCAGTCTAAGGACTGTGTGTTGGTATTTGTGGTGAGCTGGTGAAGGAGAAATTCCACCTCCAAAGGATCAGTGTGCAGAGTGAAGGGAGCAATCTCACATTTCTTCATTTTGTGTAGACAGTGAAACTAGGGTGTCGTGAAGGACTTTCATAGTGCTAGGATTTTGTAACGGTTATCTCATTATTCTAGTGATACCTCCTACGCCACAGAGAAAGGGGAGGCGACGGGATTACACCACCGGAACTTCTATAAACAAATCATGTGTTGATTTACTTTATGCATCTGTGTTTGTTTTATTTATTGCATTATCTCTCAGCAAACACCAGACACTGAGACAACACAAAACTGATACACAGAAGGTCAAGTTTTCTATTTACACATCTATTGCACTAAAGGCTAGTTTTATCCGCTGCCAGTTAACGAGACTAAATATAAGTCAATAATAACTTATATTCGATTGAGCTAATCGAACTCCGCACAAGTTAAAGGGGCGAGAACAAAGCGAAGATCGGTTTAAGTTTCGAGAGAAACTCGTTCCTCGGGACTTTTCCAACTCGAGATTAGTTTTTGGTGACAAGTTTATTCACCCCCCTAAACTTGTGTCAGCCTTTCCAAGGGACCAACAAACCTAATTAAGAAGCAACAAAGAGGCGGTCATTGACCAACAATAATGTAAAGTAAAACAAACATGGTATACCTCTCCCTCTCCTCACCGATCTACTAACTTGGTTTATTTAATCGTTATGCTTACTTCCCCACATAATTTCCTTAGATTAATCGCGAGCTTTTCATGATTATTATCATATTTATCAAAATTAGTAGTACTTCTTTTTAACTCCACGGGTGCAATTTCTACTCCTATATACTCCGACAACGGCAATAGACAATCTATCCACGCAAGCTACCCTCCTTAATTGGTCCGTAATAGCCCATACGCATAAAGAACTAGAATCGCCGATATTGAGAGTTACCTCATACCGCATATTAACCCGCCTAGATAGTCGAAGGGGTCAACACTTACACAAAGACGCGTTCTAGTGGTCCATCAAGAATATGTCCTAATTAACACTTCACTTGCGGTCCTTCATGTTAATTTCTTTGAGAGAAATTTAATTACGAATACGAGATTGGACAGACCTATTACTCGTTTTAATTATTTCTACCGATCAACGATGTGTGGATGTTTCAACGGATGAAATAAAGGTGAAAGAGTTTTTTTGGAATTTTTGAAGGTAGGCGATACATCGGGGTACTTTTTAGTAGGAATCCCAAAGTAGGTAAATTAGAGCATTTTACACGCCATGTGGGTCATTTCTAAAACATGCCTCGGTAAACCGGTATAGACCGCGAATACTGAGAAATCAAAGTGAAGCGGTTTTGTGAAAATCGGCTTGAAAATTTTGAGTTCTTGCTTAGCATAGTTATTTGGTATAACTTTCTAATTTCGGATCTAGATTGCTCGATCGTTAGAAGAAAGAGGATTAAAATAAGTAAATTATGAGGGGGTTGTTAAACATGCATATTAAGTAAAACACATAAATATTGAATTTTTGAATTCTTTGACGAACAGATCTACCATATTGAAGACAATAAAGGAACGTTCAAAGCTTCATACCTTCAACAATGGAGATCTAGCTCGATCTACTCAAGCTAGAGATGATGGGAGAAGGGAGGAAACCAAAAACTAGTCTCCAAAGCTCAAGAAAACTTTATTGCATAATAATATTGTAATGTATTTGTTAAGATATGATATTCTCTACAATAATTTGTAAATGCAGCCTTATATAGATACAACGACCGACTTAAGACTCTCTAAAACCCTAACCGACTTAGACAATGCGGCAAAATGAATTTCGTGTTCCACAAGACGCCGGTTTACCGGGCCTTCTATTCTCTTTTTTCTTCAGCAAGCTTTTTCTTGGACTTCAATCACTCAACCCAATGCAATCCTTGTGGTCCAGATCCGTTCTCCAATGCTCCAGATTCGATACATCCTATAAAACACGCAAAACGAGACAAAACAGTACCAAAACCTCAGGAAAATAACTTAGATACAGAATCATGATCCTGGAAACACTCACATAGAATTTAACATATATTCTAAGTAATAACGAGCCTATCTATCCTCTCTTGAGCAGAATTCGGGGTAAATATAGGTATAAATATCGGTACCATTTAGAGCGTCATCAACTACCCCCCACTTAGCTTTTGCTCGTCCCGAGCAAAAAGGCGAAAAGAAAACAACACCCCTGATCAATATACAAGTTAATTAAAAACAACTATGCCTCACCAAGTCAAGATCAAGATCATGCCACTCGTATCCATCAATAACACATTAAACACTATTCATGTTATGAGCCAATGTGTGTGTGCAATAACTTTCACAACCGCTTAGAAATGAAGACAATCTCACATTACGTCAACCCGTAGTCGAACTAACCAGTCTCGAACATGTTATTTATTAGTTAATTGAACAGGAAAGACGGATCGAGAACCGAGCATACATCACTCTTAGGCTCACGTTTATCGGTCTATGCAAAAGTCGTGCGTCTTACGCTCCATCGACTAAGATATTGTCAACGAGAATATAGATGTATATATTTCAATGCACTTCTCTTTCATGGCGGGTGAACTCTCATTGATTTAACTATTCTCACGGTCACACTCATGATATACTACCGAATCTGAAATTCCTTTGCCTTTCTAAGCGTAAGTGAAACATGATTCGTGATAAAGCTAGGGTCAACTCTAGTCAAAGCAATATGCTATCGACTACATACTAAGGGAAGTGAGTCATACGTGCTTAAAATGGTGGCTCATAACAGAATATACGCTTAATACGCCACTACTTTCGAAGTGGACACTTTCTCTTACTCGTGCAAAGTAAAACAAAGATGAAGTCAATTAACTCGAAAAGATCAAAATATTCTAATTTTTTGAAATTCTATCGAAATGAATCAAAATCTAAGTGGTGAATCGTGCATCAAAGAGAATCAAAACAAACACGCAATTCATGGAATATAATGCTAAAAAGCTAAGTGACGTTCATCTACCCTCCACTTAATCGAAACATTGTCCCCAATGTGTAAGATGAGAAACAAAAAATGAAAAGGAACTTAGCTTCGGTTAAGGGTGGAACCAAAGAAGAACCGGATCATCATATAATTCATTGGGCTCATGTAAGGAGGCCATGAAGAATCTGCGCTAAGTAACTCAAGAAAAACCAAGAAGAACAGTGGTGACAAAAAATTGTATAACAAAAGTGCGGCAGTAAAAGAGAAAATAATATAACTCCGAAACAGATTAAGCCGACAAAATCATTATAGAAATGTTATTCTGCTACATCAACTAAGTAGGAAAAGAAAAATAAAATAAAGAAAAATGGAAAACAACAAGAAAAAGAAATAAAAGCTAGTCCTCATCGGAATCTCCCTCCCAGTCGACTCCATGCTCAAAACCGGGAGGTGGTGCAGAACTTCAGGCGGCAGCGGCTGAAGATGATGCTTTACGATGTGGGGCAGTCCTAGGTGGCGGGGTAGCGGAAGGAATGCCAAAGAAGTCAATAATCCTATCCATCTGCTATGTAGACTCGCAATTTCTCGTGAGTGCTCCTCAAGCAAGGCTCTCTAAGTCCTCGGTGCGCCATGCACCAGAGTACGCTCCCTCTCTGCTCGAACCCGTATATGAACTCTCGAAACTGACTACGAACTGAGCTGAGGCTTAGGATCTTCCCAGTCATCACTCACAAGCATCTTCACCTCGGCCTCTAGAGCAAACATATCAATCATCAGCCCGCAAGGTAGCAGCTCTCGCTCAGAAGTGGCGGCAAGCTCATGAATACGGCTATACATCAATAGAACGATGTTGATCAGAGCACCCATCTCTAGATAAAACATCAACTCTGCCCTCAAAGTGGTGACAGAAACAGTGTGCTTCGTCGGAAGAAGGCGAGCACAGACGAATCGGTTGACCATCTTCCGGTCCCAAGATAAATCGTTCTCAAGGAAGATGGTGGGGGCTCCTGCGGGATTGCGCTTCCATTGCACCCTTAAGAATTCAGCAACCATGTCCATCCTCTCAAGATCGGCAATGTTGCTCGAGGATGTGTGTCTCGGATTTTATCAACGCAAAATAAACAAGTAATAAAAATAATCCGGTTTACCCCAAGTGCAGGGATCGTAGTATAGTAGCTACAACCGGAGTCGACTCACAGGGAATCGTCTTCGTCTAGTTTATATAAATTTCCTAAAGTTGTCACGAGAAAAATAAAACTAACCTACACTTAACAATTAAAGACTACTACTAGAATAACAAAACCAAAACAAACTAGTAGTTAAAACAATACGATAAACTGGACAGAAGATCAAAAATCTAAAGCCAGCGAGGATAGTTGCGGACCGAACTAACTAAGATAACTCTATTTTATAAACTAAAAAGACACTAAAATTTTAAGATTGCTACGAAGAATAAGCAACAATGATTTTTTCTCAATTGATTTAACAACGAACAAGCAATGATCCACCTATCTCGCAACGTTCAATTTCTTCTCTAGATTGTCTAGTGATTATTTAATAAAAATTGTGATTCACCTATCATAAGTATGAATTTCTAATCTCTTAGAAAAATTCACCTATCAATCTTTTTCGTCTATCGATACAAAAAGATTAACGCTTTAATTACCAAGGTGTGAAATTTATTCAATCTCATAATCTAGATTTTTAACCTAACAACTCTCGTTATTTATAGGTTAAAAATCCAATCTTTACTGTGGGGACCTAAATTTAACAGCGATTCTCATCACATATCAAACATCACACAGCAATACATTCATCAATGAAATTGCATAACATCAATAAAAACAATATAAAGATACAACTTTAATTAAACTCACAGACAATCCAAAGTTGAGATCAAAATGTTGCTGAGACGGTTTCACAAAGCTTGTTCAATTCGGACTCAGCCTCTACTCATCCTCAGAACGAACGAAAAAAAGAAAAAAAAATATATTTTTGGCTCGGTCGACCGAAGGTGTTCACTCGTTCGACCGAGTGAGTGCTTCTTTTTTTTTGATTTTTGAGTTCTGCCTCCGTTCCAGATGAAATTTCGTGTCCTGTGCTGCTGCTGAATGCCGTCCTTTATAACCTTCTTCGAGCTAGGGTAACAATTATCCTTTTTTTTCTTTTCTTAAAATAATAAAACCCTAATAAAAATATGATAATTCCAATTTTGCCCTTCTAGATATATCTTCAATTAAAGTGCAGCTCGAAACCCTTCAGCTCGTTGACTCGTCCACGATATGCTCGTTGTACTTACAATAATAAAAACGTGCAAAGTGTAACATCACATATATAAAGATATTTACCAATAAAATCACATAATTAACCCGAATTTGCACTTAAATACTTTTAAAACTTATTTGCTCAATAAATCAATTAAACGCTTAATTTCTATGCGAATTATACGAATATGGAGAGAATTGCTACAAAATATAACGATATAAATCACATAAAATCACCCTTAACAACTCCCCCACACTTAGCTTTTGCTCGTCCCGAGCAAAACAAAACAAAATAAAGGCTCGGGAAAAATATAGACACTTCAGCACATACAACGCATAGTCAATAAATTAGAAGTTCACCCACGTGTGTGTGCATAGCCATAGCAAACTTCCACTAAGTCCAAACTTGAAAATTTCAAAGCAAACTAGCTAATACCCCCTTCAAACTAGAGATAAATGATACTCATAAGATGTACCCTACAAAACGTGACATATCCCGAAAAAGATGATAGAATACATTTAGGACCTTTCTGACATACTCAGAGGATAATCCCTACAACATATCTGTCAGTTTATACTGGGGATAAGGTATACGATAACTAAGTCTTTTATTCATACCACTTCTTATTGCAAGTTGATTTAACTATTTTCACATTTAAACGCACATCAGAATGAGCCATTGCCCTGTCATAGCAGAATAGGACATTCGGGATATGCCCTACCTTACTCAAATCATAAGGCAGCTTCTTCTGACTGTCGTGAGCTTTTGGCCATCATAGTGGTATAGGACATACGTGGTATACCCTATCGCACTCAAATCATCGACTAGCTTTCGACACACCCAATTACTTCATTATAAACTCAACTTTTTCATTTGACAATCAGTTACGTGTTACTTATCACATTCAAACCTCAGATATTCACAGTATAACATACTTTGTGTTAAGGGTGAAAATCTATGCTTTATTATGATATATTTTACGATATTTCTCCCCTTAATGGGTTTGATTGCATAATAAATGGCCCTCATATGGAAATATCGAGCATACTAGGTTTTTAAGGACTTATTCGCAATATTGAATAAATTATGTGTTTTCATCGTGAATTATAATTAATTGACTTTATTACGCTTTTGCGATGTTTTCCATGTATTATAGGTATGTTCAATGTGCTCAAATGATGATCAAAAAGGGTTAAAACTCGAGCTATAAAGATTTAAGAAGAGATAATGATGAAGTGGATTGAAGAAAAGAGATAAAGATGAAAAAATCGCATTCGAGTCATCCCGAACGTCATTCATGCAAATGGCCCATGGTGAACGAAGGTTAGAAATATCGGACGGGCGTCCATGGAGACAATTTTGATACAGAGAGTCTGAACGGAGTTTGAACGAGCGGCTGAGGGGAGTTCAGAAATCTGGACGAGCGTCCAATGAAGTGGACGAGCGTCCGTCCGCCGACTTAGTGAAACCGCCTCAAATCTCTATAAATACTGGCTTATTTTCACACATGAGACACGAGTTTTTACAATCTTAAAACCCTAAACCCTAGGGGCGGCCTTGGCTGCGGTTTTACACTTTTTATTTCCAGTTTTATGCACTTTTGAGTTCGATCAAAGTAGGCTAGTTCTATGTTATTTTTCTGCTTTTCTGGGTTGCTGAGGATGTTCAGAGGCTAGAACCTCCTTCAAACGAGAATTGTGAAGCCGTCAGCATTGACTTGATCTCTTTATTTCGACTTTTACTGTGAGTATTTATTACGGTTGTTTCTTATCTATGCATATTCTTGTTTTAACGCAATTATATTGGAAGATATGTTGTGTGCTTGATATGTTATTGTTTGATGGAAATCTTGAATAGCATAGATCACCATAGATAAGAATAGTTCAATAGATTTACATTAACGGAAGTTAGTAAGTCTAAAAACTAGATCGTTAACGTAAAAGTTGGCACCTTTGATCTCTCTAACGTGTTAATTTAGTATTGGAAGATACTAGGTTAATAGATGAATTGCCCAAGGAATTAGGAGTTCATGTTTAGGTAAGGTAAATCACAACCTCAATTAAATACCACGTAAAATCGAGATAGAGATCAATGCATGTTGATAGGTGGATCAATCCTCGCTTGTCTTTTATAAACTTGATTTACAATCCTCATAGCTTAGTTTAGATTAGTGAATCTATTTTCCTGCACTTTTAGTTTATTTTATCGCGTTCAAATCTCTCCTAGCATTGGATTAATCTCCTCTGTCTAGTTATTCTCTGCATGTATTTGTTTAGTTAGTTATTCGTTAGGTTAGTAATCGTGACAATAGTTAGTTAAAACAAAAGCTGTGGTTAACATTCGTCTAGTTCCTCGTAGGATCGACCCGGCATAGCCCTCGCATTTACGATCCTTGCACTTGAGGTTAACCGGTTTTATTACTTGTTTATTTTGTGTTAATAAAATCCGTGACAAGTTTTTACGCCGTTGCACGGGAACCCGGACGGTTTGCCTAGTTTTTTTTTTGTTTTTGTGTGTTTTGTTTTTTCTTTTTTTTTGTTCATTTTTCTTTCTATTTTTCTGCGTTTTAATCCTTGTTTTTAGGTCGATTTCTAGAGGATTTAACCTTTAAGTAGTTAGGAATTTAGTGTTTAGGATTAGGTTAAAGTTCTTGTTTTGTGTTTAGTTCTTTTCCTTTGTTTTTCCCGCCTGCTGCTATTATCTCTCGCTTTGGAAATCGTTGCCTCGGGAAATTTTGCATATGAACGAAGGCCCATACCTATGAACGCCCGCTCACCGTAAAATTTCAATCCTCGCATCAATTCTTGACCTCCAGATTTAGCGTTCATATATTTGGACGCCCGCCCAAAATTTCTCGAAAATCGAGAGCTAGCTCATACGTTGAACGCCCGTCTGTCTGAAAACCAGCAGACGCCGTCCATATTTTTGGACGCCCGTCCGTCTCGCTTCTTTTCTTTCTTTCTTTTTTTTTTTTTTCCCTAGGTCTTGATAATAGTTCTAGATTTCAAACCTTTTAGATAGATTCTTAGGTTCCTTTTTCGTAGTTTAAGTTTTAATTTCAGAGTTTTCGTGATTGTTCAATAGAGTTGGGTTTTCGTTTATGCAAACTCAAGTCGTAAAGGGCCATTACTTTACACTGACTCGAGCGGACCATAGTCGATCTAACAGCGGAAACTTCGCTTTCACCGATCCTTCGGACGAAGAAAGCTCACCAACCAAGAAATTGAACAAAAGTTGATAGAAGAAATCAAGAAATAGTAATAATGGCAAAGCAGAGGATCGACGACGCTGGCAGACTACGCCATGCCTGGTGCGCCACCGCCAACCCGGCTATAGTCTTGCCCGCCATTATCGCCAAACCTTCGAGCTCAAGCCGTGGCTTATCCAGATGATGCAAAGATGCATCAATTTTTACGGCTACCAATCGTAAAATCCGCATACCCACTTACACACGCTTTAGAGATATGCGGTACTACTCGCATCCAAGGTGTAAGTGAGGATGCTATCAAGCTCAAACTTCCCTTTTTTTAAAAAGGAGGCGAAGGAATGGTATCACTCTCTTCCCCGAATCCATCACTACATGGGTTTGGACTCGAGAAGGAGTTTTTGAGTCAATATTTTCCACCCTCTAAGACGGCCCATTGCTTAAATGAAATTTTCACATTTTTCTCGAAGGAAAATGAATCATTTTTCGAGGCCCTGAGGAGGTATAAATCTCTTCTTAGAAAGTGCCCCATCATGGCTTGCCTTTGGAGAGGTTAGTCATTACTTTTTTAGCGGATTGACCGAGCTCACTAAGGGCATGGTCAATAGTTCATCCGGGCGGGACGCTTCAAGAAGACTCAGCACGAAGGATGGGCATTGTTCAAGACATTGCCAAATATAACTATGCTCCATCCTATCAGCAATTCCAGCTCCTCCTCCTCCTAAAGTGGAGGAAGTAAATGTTCAAAGTCTGATTGCCATGCTGCAGAGGCAGATGGCCAATCCTCAAACTCCAAATCCTACGAATCAGACTCCTTCGGTTCCGCAGAACCCTCGTGTTCAGATTGCGAATCTTGGCCGCCGACCGGTCACGTAAATGGCCAATGTCAATTAAACCCCAATTCTTCATACCAAGTCAATATCGCCCATGCAGATGGACAAGACACTCAGTGTCCAATGCCAAAATCGCGATAATATGGGGCACACTTCCGCATTCTCGCCCTATGAATGGGCGAATCGTCAAGTAAATGCGTTCTATGGCCGTAACACCCAAAGGTTTAATCAACCATCCGCCAGACCAATTCCAACCAAGGGTTCAATCAAGCTTCCAACTTTAATCCGACCGAGTTTTAATTGAATTCAAGTTTCAATAAGCACCCTGGTCCCGCTCAAAACCAAAACTCAAATTTTTCCAGTCAAACACAAAGATTCAATCGTAATTGGCCTTCTAATTCCAATTCCAATTTTCAAAATCGCCCACCACCATACTCTTCAAACTTCCATCACTCTCAAGTTCCTCGAATTCAAATGATCTTATAGGGTCGAATGGAACTCATTCAAAGAAGAGCAAAACAAGAATATTCACCCTAATGAGTACCAATAAGAATCTTGAGAGACAGATCGGGCAAATTGGTCGAGCAATTAGCATCAAGACCCCCGGCATCCGCCGATTTTACCGAGAAAATCCTAAGGGTGGTCATGTTGTTGCTCAGCCGATTTGAGCAAAAAGACCAATGTAATCGACTCGCACTCAACAACGATTATGGACAAGAGGAGGCTAAGACAATGAGTTTAAGAAGTGGTACATATTGAGTGGTCCCCTGGCTTCCAGTGGAAACACTAGCCCCTCCCGCCATTGATAAGGCAGAGAGGAAGTTGAGCACCCATCATCCCCTTGGCCGCAAGCAAGTACTCAGTGGTCGATCCCGATAGGTGAAAAGGTTGCAAATCCTCGTGGTCGTTCTCTCGAGGACTCAACAGTTAGAAATCCTCAAGTGGCTGACCCTCGAGGCATGAAAAAGGGAAAGAAAGTCGTGGTCGATCCCCGACTACGAAAGCCTCAAAAGACGGTTCGGTGGAAGGATGTGGAAGACAAAGCTATCGTTGCATCCTCAAAGAGAGTCTTTTCCGAGAGTGATCTCAAGAAGCTTCCGCTTCCACCGAGGAAGAGCAACATTCCATTGGTTGAAGACAAAAAGTACGAAGGTGCTCAACCTTCGAAAAATACTCTGTAAATCGCCATTATCCGAGGTCTTGGTCGAGATGCCTAAGTATACAAAGTTCATCAAGGATGTTGTATCTTCCAAGAAGAAGTTAGCAGTGAATGGACCAAGCGGTTGGTAAAGGAATGTTCTCGGTCAATAATGAAAGCTTACCAATCAAGAGAAGCGACCAGGAAATTTGTGCTCACATTGCAGATGGGAGGCCTAGTATTCCCAAATTCCTTATGTGACTGGCGCATCTATCGCCTTGATGCCATTGTCTCGTGTGCAAGCAAATTGGTTTACAAAGCCTTCTAGAACCCACGACCATGAACTTGCGTCACTGATCGATCTTCTAAGAAAGCTTCAGGATCTTAAAGGACATATTAGTTCAAATAGATAGGTTTACCTTTCCAGCTTGATCGGCACGCTTTAGATATTGAGAAAGTGAAAATGTCCCATTAATTCTTGGAAGGCCTTTTCTATCTACGCCAGAGCCCTCATCGATTGTGATGGATGGGACATGTGACCATTCGGGTTGGCGACCTGGAGGTGAGCTATAGTGTATCAAAATCTATCAATGTACCTTCCGAGCTCCAACCGGCTTTTCCGCTGAGGAGACTTTCGATGATTTCGACGACTTCATGGATAAGCAAGTCATGGTCGTAGAATCGTAATATGAGCGACTAATTGATAAGTCGAATAGTCATGGTGTGGTCAATCTAGACCAATTAGCAAACTGATTTCGAGGATGAGCTAAGAGAAGAAGCTTTGGCAAGAGGACCACTAAGTAAGCTCGCCGATGTTGAGTTGAAGAGTGGTGATCTTAAATCAAGTCCTGAGGATCCTCCCGTAGATTTGGCATCAAGCCGCTGCTCAAACATCTTAAGTATGTGTTTCTAAGAGAAGGTGACAAGCTTCCTTTGATCATCTCTCGCCAAGCTATCTCAGAGATAAGAGCTTAAATCGTTAAACGCCTTGCGCAAAAATGAAAAAGCCTTTGATGGCGTGTGGGAGACATCCGAGGATATCTCCCGACATCTCAGATGCACAAGATCAAGACCGAGGAGGTGCAAAACGAAAGTTAGACAAATTTCAGAGAAGACTCAACCTCACATGCAAGAGGTAGTCAAGAAGGAAATTATCAAGCTTCTAGATATGGGTATCATATACGCCATTGCATAAAGTGAGTGGGTATCCCCAACTCAAGTAGTTCCCAAAAAGGGTGGAATTACTATCGAGAAGAATGAGAAGGAGAAGAGATAGCATTGAGGCTCGCCACAGCTATCGGGTCTCAGATTGACTATAGAAAACTCAATGAGGTCACACCGAAAGATCATTTTCCTCTTCCATTCATTGACCAGATGCTTGAGCGCTGGCGGGCACGATTCTATCGCTTCCTCGGATGGATATTCGTGATATTTCCAGATACCCATCGATCCCGTTGACCAAGAGAAGACCACCTTCACCGCCCCTATGGTACATTTGCCTACAAAGCGGATGCCATTTGGTCTCAGAATGCCCCCACCCACCTTTCAAAGGTGTATGATGGCAATCTTTGACGGGTCTGGTTGAAAAGTGTATGGAGATTTTTATGGATGATTTCTGTCTTTGGTCAATCCTTCGATGATTGCCTCGATAATCTTGATCATGTGTTGTCTAGATGTGTGGAAAAGGACTTAGTGCTTAATTGGGAGAAATGCCATTTCATGGTAGATGAAGGTATAGTCCTTGGCCACAAAGTGTCCGCCAAAGGTATATAAGTAGATAGGGCCAAGGTAGGTTTATTGAGAAGATGAGTTATCCTAAGAATGTTCGGGAAGTCCGAGGTTTTCTCGACATGTCGGCTTCTATAGGAGGTTCATCCAGACTTTTCAAAGATTGCCAAACCCCGCCTACTTTACTCAAAGAAGACGTTACCTTTGATTTTGATGAGAATTGCAAGCGCGCTTGAAGAGCTTAAGAGTAGGTCGATCTCTCGCCCAATTCTTATATCGCCGGATCGAACTTGCCTTTGAACTTATGTGCGATGCATCCAACTATGTCGTTGGTGCGTCTTAGGACAAACAGATCGAAGGAAAGTTCCAAATTATCTACTACGCCACCACACGTTGAATCCTTCGCAAGTTAACTATACGACTCACCAAAAGGAATTATTGGCCGTAGTGTTTGCTATGGACAAGTTCCGTAGTTATTTGCCAGGTGCTCAAGTGATCGTGGTGGATCGACCACGCCGCCATGCGTTATCTCATGACCAAAAAGGAAGCTAAACCGCGCTATCGCGCTGGATACCGACCTCCAAGAATTTGACGCTCAAATCAAAGATAAGAAGCGGCAAGTGAGAACGTAGTGGCGGATCATGTCTCTAGGATGATAAGTGAGGAAAAGGGTGATCCCGAAGATATAGATCTTTACTTTCCTCCGGAAAACATCATGTTGATCGATGGCCGCTCTCCGATGTTCCATGGTATTCGCCCATT
Organism: Gentiana macrophylla; assembly: GCA_026214975.1. NCBI lineage: Eukaryota > Viridiplantae > Streptophyta > Magnoliopsida > Gentianales > Gentianaceae > Gentiana > Gentiana macrophylla. Next base: position 25,093,058 of record CM047806.1, read on the forward strand.
GTGAATTACCTTCATGCCCGCTACCTTGACCCCGAGATGTCGTCGATCAGGAGAAGAAGAAGTTCTTCTCTCGATATGAAATATTTCGCTTGGGATGAACCTTATTTGTTCAAGATCCGCAAAGATGGTTTGCTTAGAGAGATGCTCGAATCGGAGCAACGAGAGATTATCGAGCAATGCCATAGCGGACCCATGTGTGGTCACTTTGGTCCTTGAAAACGGTTGCGTAAGATCTTCCACCGGTTTCTATTGGCCTACGATCTTTAAGGACACGTAAGCTTTCGCAAAGCTTGCGATAAGTGTCAAAGAACCGAACTCTAACAAGGCGTTTTGACATGCCTTTGAAACCCATCTTAGAGTGCGAAGTCTTTGATGTATGGGGTATCGATTTTATGGGACCTTTCCCATCATCCCGCGGTAACAAATACATCTTGGTTTGCGCCGACTATGTTTCGAAATGGGTGGAGGCGGTAGCCACTCCTCACAATGATCATAAACGGTCATGAAGTTCCTAAAAAGAATATCTTTGTGAGATTTGGGTGTCCTCGAGCCTTGATCGCTGATGAAGGAACGATTTTTGCAACCGACCTCTAGAAAAAGTTCTCTAAAAGTATGGTGTACGCCATAAGACCGCACCCCATACCATCCGATGACTAGCGGTCGTTGAGCGAAGCAACCAAAGCATTAAAAGATCCCGAGAAAATCGTGAACAGCCATCGCAAGGATCGAGTCCAAGTTGGATGATGTCTTATGGGCTTATAGGACCGCCTATAAAACTCCTATGGGTACATCACCATATCAAATGGTCTACGGAAACCGTGTCATCCGCCTCGTCGAGTTAGAGCATAGAGCGATTGGGCTACAAAGTTTCAACTTTGATTCCCAATCTTGTGGGAAACATCGACTACAAAGCAGCTACACGAGCCGGACGAGTTCGCACTCCGTGCCTATGAAAGTGCCAGGATCAAGAAAGATAAGATGAAATCGCTCCATGATGCTAAAATTAAGAAGCGAGAATCGTGAGTCGGCGAACAAGTTCTCTCTACAATTCTAGGTTACATTTGTTTCCTGGAAAGTTGAGGACTCGTTGGTCCGGCCCTTTCGAGATTCTCCAAATCATTCCCCGAGGCGTTCTAGAACTTCGTGGTTATAGCGGTGACCCGCTTTGAGTCAACGGTCAAAGGTGCAAACACTATATCGGTGAACCTAAAGAGGCATCTTTGATTGTTAAATTTCTCGATATTCTCGGATGTGGTGTTACTCGAGTCGAAGAATTTGACGAAGTTATCATCCGACTTGTTCTCCGAGGATGACAAAGAGTGATCCGTCTCAAGAAGTTCTAGCAGTAAAAGCAGATATGGAAGAGTTTGAAAGGAGCGACAGCTTGAAGCGCCATCGAGGACTCAGAGTATGAAGAGGTCACCGCACGGGAGGTTCAAGCGCATGTGGAGGGCTATTAAAACTTTTCCCCATGTGTGAGATGTCGTTTTCGCAGCCCACACCATCGATCGAGCTTACACGCAGGTAGTGGCCAGCGTAAAAGTCAAATGGCCGGATCCAGCCGAGCTTACACTATGTCGAGCTAACGACATAAACCAAAAGCGCTACTAGGAGGCATCCTAGATATCCGTATTATATTAGTTACTCTCTTTGTGTGTCTATCTTTTGTTGTAGTTGTTCATGCTTTAAGCTAAGTCTAATTAAGTTTTGTCTGCTTTTATCGCTTTAGCATTGGATTAGATATGAGTACGGTATTTTGCCGGAGGAGTTCCTCTCATTAGTAGGATTTCCTTCTCACCGCTTTCGGATGGACCTGGGGGCACGATAGTTCGGATATAGATATAGATATTCTTACCCGCCAGGATCGCCACTTATGTTTCATTGTTCCTCGATGCTCGGGGTGAAGATTTTACCATCGAGGAGTTGCAGCAGCTTTTAGGAAGACCGCATCGGATCCTTAACGATGCAATGTCGACGGATTTAGCCCTAGTACTCGCAGGATGAGCATTTCCAGGTGAAGAGGCAATTGATGATGATTGGGGTGTTCGTGATGACTATGACTTTCCTCCGGCCGTTGATTTACTCCGCCGCTTTATCAGGGTTATAGATCGCGAGCTTTATGATGACTAGCTATTGTTTCTTAGTTAGTTTTGTCTTCGCCGAGCCCGACGTAAAATGAAAGCGCGAGAGGTGAGGCAACCTCACCGCTTAAGTTATGTTTTTTTCTGCTTTTATGTCTTCGTTATGTCATTATTGTACTCGCTTGAATTTTATCAAGTATTAATAAAACTATCGATTTTATTTCCTTATGTGTGAAAAAAAAAAATTTTGTGAGTTTTTCGATGGACGCCCGCTCACATGAATCGACGCCCGTCCGACTCAATCTAGATGGACGCCCGCCCACTATAGTGGACGCCCGCTCGCAAATATCCCTCCTATCTCGAATGTAAAATGCCACATGGACGAAGCGCCTAAAATTATGGACGCCCGCCCGCTTCATGCGGTTACAAGTGAACGCCCGTCCGTAAGTATGGACGAGCGCCCGCTCTGTGCCTATATATACCACCTCTTCAGCGTGAACCTCATTTTCGTGATTTTCAAACGGCAAACCCGACTCCTCCTCCTCCAAACCTCAAATCTTCGTTTTAAACCAAATTTGGCGATTCTTGTTGCAAAAGAACGCTCCTTGCACCTTCTTTTCATTCATCTAGTCCATTCTCTCCAACAATCAACTAAATTTGAAGAATCGGAGATTATTCAAGCATGCCATTTGGACAAAATTTCAAATTTTGGGGCCAATCTTGGTGTTTCGGCTTCTAATCCATTCGATCATCATCCTCACATAGCATTTGGTAAGTCTATAGCAACTTTTCTCGATTCCATTCAAGTTTTTGAGAGTTCGATCTTCGGCTCGACTCATTTTCTTGAATATGCGCCATACTGCTTTTTTAATTTTCTTTTGTTGCTCTTCTCTTCCCCAAACTCGGTTATGATGATGATATGGTGTTCTTATGGCGGTTGTGGATGGTGTGGTCTTTTGTGGTGTTTGTTTGGGTATTTTTGTTGACTTGAAATCCCGATTTGGACGATAAACGGGTAACCATTTGTGAGAATGGTTTAGTCTCATTATAAGTTTGACGATGGTGCGTAAGAAGGAAATTGTGAAGCGTTACGGTAAAGGTTTGGCTAGGAGAGCGGTAAACGAACGCCCCGAGTTTGATCCATCCCAACCGACCCGAACAGAGGCGTAGTCTTTAGAGATCAACCCCCGAACATCTCAACGGGTCGGGACCAATTTACGGGATGATTCTTCCTCCACCTCAAACCGAGGAAGACGATGAGGTCCTCTCATTAGAATGTCTCGAGGTACCCGAGGTGAGGAGTCGCTCAGAGCCGTGCCGCCTAGAGTTGAGGGTGGTGAGGAGAACGTTGTGCGAGAAGAACTCGAGCCGCGAGCACCTCCCTAAGAAGAAGTCTAAGGTCGTTATCCTCTTCGATGCCTCGCCGATTTGTCAATCCTTTAGCTTACGGTGCCTACACTAGGCATTACTCTACCAGAGTCCGATTTTTGATAGAGAGGTGAAAGTTTCACAAGTTGATCCGCGCTCGCTAACATGTTACGGGCTAGGAAGTGGTCCGCTTTGACACAAGTTCCATCTACTCATGTAAATGATTCTATCGTCCGTGAGTTCTATGCCAACTTTTTTCGAGGCGGACCTAGATCACGAGTATGTTATGGTACGAGGTGTTAAGGTTCCTTTCTCTCATGAAGGTCATAAATGAGAAATACAAGTTGCCTGCTTTGAGGGTTTAGACTATAAAGAGGAGATTGCTAGGAGGCAAAATGAGGATGGTCGGGATCCTATGGAGGAATTGCGGTTAAAGGTTTGTCCGGATGTGGCGTGGTATTGAGGCCCTCCTGGTGCGAGGAAAGAGTTAGTCACTACGACATGGACCAAGATTGGAGAGTCCAATGCCGCTTTATTCAGAGTCGCTTGATCCCGAAGAATAATCTTACTCACTTTCGATTAGTGATCTTGGGATGTTGTACGATTGGCTTTCGGATTGAATGTTGATGTAGGTCAAGCTTTATTCGATGAAATTTCCATGAAACGTAAAGTATATACACGGAGTTTGATAGTTCCGCATTTGATTCATCGCTTATGTTTTGACGCGGGGGAAGGCTTTGAGTATACATCGGATCACAAAACAAAGAGTTATCCCCATTCGAGAGAGAGAAGGTGGGACTACAACACTGAGCCGTTCCCCACCACAAAGACCTTCCGCTGGGGCCCTTCTTGGTCTACTTTGTCGACGCGGAGAGCGCATACGATATAGTATGGCTAATAGCCTCCGGGATTGATGGTGGAGCTTCACGAGGGGCGTAAGAACATCATGTCGCTGCTCAAGTGTGTTGTGGAGGGAAAAGCCGAGGAACATGAGTATTTTTGAGGAGAGTGACATGGAGTTCGATTCTCTCGATCCTATTGAGACCGTGATCGTGAGATGCTTCGAGGCGGTAAAGAGGCTCGATGATCCGGTTGATGAGGACATCCCAAAGAGCCACCGCCTGCCTTCGCCGCACACCCGAGCCTACATGCATCGTGATCTACATACCTGGTGTCCCTTCCATGATCCTTCTCCGGTTGCCGATCCTATCGCTGACGCTGCTCTCTCGCTGTCGAGACGACTCCGGGCCCCTTGAGTTTTCATTCGCTTTACCCCTTTCTCGGTTGATGTTGCACTTTTTGATACATTTCATTCGATTTGGCTGTACCTATACATGTTGTTACTTTCCTTTGGTTACTATTCATGGTTCATATACTTTCTCGGTTTCTCGCTCGTGACTTGTGTTGCAATATTTATTTGATGGTCGATATTTTTTCATCCGCTTGAATTATTATCTCATCGCCATATTATACCCCGTTTCCGAAGTTTTCGTCTTTTCTCGAGTGTTGCAGAGGTGGTTTTTGTCGAGTACTCGCTGAGTTACGCCTGGACGCTTTTTTTTCCACGCTTGTTGCGAAGCGCTGGCCTTTTCATGCTCCACGACCAACGGCTCGGTTTTCTACGCGAATCCAAACTAAGTTCTTCTCATTTTCCTTTCTCGCACAAATACGAGGACATGTTGAGTTTTTAAGTGTGGGGAGGGATAGTTCGAATGCATATACGCTTAATTACTACGTTAGTTTGTTTATTATGCAAAATTATGCTCAATTTTCAACAAATTTTCAAAAATTTCCTATACTTGTGTTTTGTTTTTTGCGAGTAGGCAATTCGACGTGAAGTTCGTTATTTTTGCAATCATCTATGCGATATTTCATATGTTTGATAAGTTAGTTGTTTCACCAAGATTTACATTTCACGAGCCATAGTGAATGATGAGCTATTTTTATTAAGTTATACCCCGCTGTGGATCAAGTAATTTTGATTATCTTTTAAGTCATGTGCTTAGTGCTACGCGGCATATCGTGAGATTTATGATAGGTTGTATTTAGCTCCAAGTACGATATAATCGTGAATATCTAAACGCTTGAATGTGATAAGTAACACGGGACTAATGTCAATTAAAAAGACAAGTTAATAGTTGGTTAAAATGGGTGTGTCGGAAGCTAGTCGATGATTTGAGTGTGATAGGGGGTATACCACGATGTCCTATACCACTATGATGACTAAAAGCTCACGGCACGCTTAGGAAAAGTCGCCTTATGATTGGAGTAAGGTAGGTATTATCTCAAAATGTCCTATTCTCACATGAGGGCAATAGCTTCTTCTAATGTGTGTTTAAAGTGAATAAGTTAAATTAACTAAAGAATTGTTGTAATTGAATAAGGCTTAGTTCTCGTTGATCTTATCCTCAAAGATAAACCGATGGATATGATGTAGGGATTATCCTCCGAGTATTTCGGAAAGGCCCTAGATATATTCGATCATCTTTTTTCGGATATGTCACGCTTGTAGGTGCACCTTATGAGTGTCATTTATTACTATTCTCGCAAGGGGGTAATAGCTAGTTTTGCTTGAGTTGTTCAAGTTTGGATCTAGCGGAAGTTCCCCTATGGCTATGCACTCACACACCGTGGACATCTAAGTTATTGGATGTATGTTATATTTGTTTAGATGCATGTTTTCCTTTCTCGAGCCTAATTTTGCTTTTGCTTTGCTCTCGACGAGCAAAGTTTAAGTGTGGGGAGTTGTTAAGGGTGAAAATCTATGCTTTATTATGATATATTTTACGATATTTCTCCCTTAATGGGTTTGATTGCATAATAAATGGCCCTCATATGGAAATATCGAGCATACTAGGTTTTTAAGGACTTATTCGCAATATTGAATAAATTATGTGTTTTCATCGTGAATTATAATTAATTGACTTTATTACGCTTTGCGATGTTTTCCATGTATTATAGGTATGTTCAATGTGCTCAAATGATGATCAAAAAGGTTAAAACTCGAGCTATAAAGATTTAAGAAGAGATAATGATGAAGTGGATTGAAGAAAAGAGATAAAGATGAAAAAATCGCATTCGAAGTCATCCTCGAACGTCATTCATGCAGCGGCCCATGGTGAACGAGCGTTGGAAATATCGGACGGGCGTCCATGGAGACAATTTTGATACAGAGAGTCTGAACGGAGTTTGAACGAGCGGCTGAGGGGAGTTCAGAAATCTGGACGAGCGTCCAATGAAGTGGACGAGCGTCCGTCCGCCGACTTAGTGAAACCGCCTCAAATCTCTATAAATACTGGCTTATTTTCACACATGAGACACGAGTTTTTACAATCTTAAAACCCTAAACCCCTGGGGCGGCCTTTGGTCATGCGGTTTTACACTTTTTATTTCCAGCTTTATGCACTTTGAGTTCGATCAAAGTAGGCTAGTTCTATGTTATTTTTCTCGCTTCGGGTTGTCGAGGATGTTCAGAGGCTAGAACCTCCTTCAAACGAGAATTGTGAAGCCGTCAGCATTGACTTGATCTCTTTATTTCGACTTTTACTGTGAGTATTTATTACGGTTGTTTCTTATCTATGCATATTCTTGTTTTAACGCAATTATATTGGAAGATATGTTGTGTGCTTGATATGTTATTGTTTGATGGAAATCTTGAATAGCATAGATCACCATAGATAAGAATAGTTCAATAGATTTACATTAACGGAAGTTAGTAAGTCTAAAAACTAGATCGTTAACGTAAAAGTTGGCACCTTTGATCTCTCTAACGTGTTAATTTAGTATTGGAAGATACTAGGTTAATAGATGAATTGCCCAAGGAATTAGGAGTTCATGTTTAGGTAAGGTAAATCACAACCTCATTAAATACCACGTAAAATCGAGATAGAGATCAATGCATGTTGATAGGTGGATCAATCCTCGCTTGTCTTTTATAAACTTGATTTACAATCCTCATAGCTTAGTTTAGATTAGTGAATCTATTTTCCTGCACTTTTAGTTTATTTTATCGCGTTCAAATCTCTCCTAGCATTGGATTAATCTCTCTGTCTAGTTATTCTCTCGTATTTGTTTAGTTAGTTATTCGTTAGGTTAGTAATCGTGACAATAGTTAGTTAAAACAAAAGCTGTGGTTAACATTCGCCTAGTTCCTCGTAGGATCGACCCGGCATAGCCTCTGTACTACGATCCTTGCACTTGAGGTTAACCGGTTTTATTACTTGTTTATTTTGTGTTAATAAAATCCGTGACACTTTGGATCTAAATACAAACTATCATAATTCCCACGAACATACGTTAGCACTAAGCACACGACTTATAAGATAACAAAAATCACTAATCAAAAGGGGTATAGCTTTATATTATAGCTCATCATTCACTATGGCTCGTGAAAAATATATATCGGGTAAAACAACTAACTTACTGAACATACAGTATATAGCATCAATGACTATAAAAACCGAACAAAGATATGCATTGCTTACTCGGGACAAAATAAAAATTTGAAAAATTTAGCTCATTTCAGCATAGACAAATAATATAAGCAAATGATAGATACACATAACCATTCCCCTCCCCCACACTTAAACGACAACATGTCCTCAGGTTGTGCAGAACTAAAGAAAAGATAAAGTACTTAGCTAATTGTAGTTCGAATGTGGCAATTCTGAAGGTGGTCTAGATCCAAATCCGGAAATGCTTGAAGAAATCAGTAGACTGTGGACCATCCACCGGAAAACTGATATCATCTAAAAGCTCACAATCGCTATCGAAAATATCCTGCACACTTGAACAAACATGGCAACATCTCGGGGAACATAGGGGAATATAATACGTCGCGCAAAAGTAACGATAGAGGATACTACAAAGTAGCAGGGCTAGATGCAACAAAATGACAACAGACACATAAACATAATGCTACAAAATGATATGTAAATATACTAATAATGCAAAGAATACTGGGATACACGAAGAAAACAGAAACACAAAACACTAGCCCAAGCTAATCTTCATAGATGTCGCCCCAATCTACAATCCGGATTAGGCGACGAAGCAAATCGATCTCAGGAGGGATGTTGTTAAGGCCATATTTATATGATTATTAAAGGTTTATTTCATTATTATTTTTCCCACATTTGCACAATTTACATGAGAATTAAGGTTTTAAGTGTAATTATTTAATAAAGATGATTTTAAGAGGGTTGTATGCAAAATTGATGATTTTAAGTGTTGATTTAATGGAATTATTATTATTTGGATTTTATTACATTTTTGCATTGTTCATTTATCATGTAGGTGTTGATTTTCGAGTGCATAATGAGGATAATTGAAGCTCAAGTCGAATTATAAGAGATAGAGTTGGAATTGGCTTGAAGAAATCTGGTCCTAAGCAGTTCAAACGAGCGTTCGTGCAGCGTCCATTCCAGACGGGCGTTTGATAAAGCAAACGGGCGTCCGGAATTGTGTTTTACATTCTGAGAGTTCAGACGGAGGATGAACGAGCGTTTACTCAGCGTCCAGGCATTCTGGACGGGCGTCCGGATGGGCAGACGAGCGTTCAAAGCCGACTTAACCCTAACCGACTTGAAACTCTATAAATAAAGCGGCAGCCCCAACCCTAATTCATATACCACATAATTGAGATCGCAAATTCACCAAAAAGCTGCGGCCAGAGAACCCTAATTTCACAGAGATGCAAATCTCCCAACCAACAATCATCTTCAACATGATTGTTGGCTAAATACCTTGCAGTGAGTCGACGTAGGAAGCCCATCATCAACACAACCAACTAGAGAGTTCGATGCTTTATGTTAGTGAGTTTAATTTATAGTTTTCATCACTTTGGATCTTTGTTTTGTATTGATCATGTTTTGTTGGAATTAACGATTTGATGAAACGATTTATCTATATCTATATGCTTGGATCTATGTATGAAAATATATTGGTTTAAGTTTTATTTCGTTCAAGTGATGCAATTATTCGTGTTTTAAGAGATTATGCATGATTAGTTGAGTGAGAGTTTGGAAACAACCTCGTGATTTCGTGTTGATTGTATGTTTAGTTTATTTGAAAAGATAAACGAAACCCTAGAATTTGATTGAAGATATTTAATTGGATTCGTGAATAAATCACCACTAAAAACTACATCTTAGATCACCATCTCGTTGGGGTTGTTGGTTGATGGGTGGATTCGTTGCCTCATTTGTGTTTTCCTTTATTGTTTATTAATCGAATCATTAGTTTAATCTTTAGTTTAAGTTCTAGTTGATAAACCCTAGTTTCCTGCTGTTTTTTTCTGCAATTTTTCTCGCTTGGTTCATAGTCGACGCTTCGTCCGCAACAGCGTACGCCCGTCCATTAGGTTTAGTTTTCAGACGCTGCGTTCACCAAAGTGAAGCCGCTCTGGTTTTTTTATTTTCTTATTTTTCAGCTTGTTTTATCTCTGTTTTCTGTTTTTAATTCTTAGGTTTAGGTTTTAGTTAGTTTTAACCTTAGTTTAGTAGTTTAGTTAATAATTGTGACATAATCGTTAAAATAATTGTTCCTTGATCCGATAAACATTCCACTCCCTTAGGACGACCCGTAAACATCCTATACTACGATCCTTATACTTGGGGTGTTTCGGTTTATAAATTTAAAACACGTTTTTACCGAACAAGTTTTTGGCGCCGTTGCCGGGGAGTCGGTAACGGTTGTCGGATTCTTCTAGGTGCAATTTTTATTTCGGTACTATTTTTTTTGGTAATAATCTAATTGCTACGTTTTATTTTTATTTTTATTTTATTTCACTTTATCATAGTTTAGATTTTCGATTTTATAAATTTGATTTTAATTATTTTTGTTTTTATTTATTTATTTTATGTTATTGGTCGCATTAGATTTTTATTAGTTTCAAGCCTTAGATTTAGCTTAGATTGCCTTAGATTTTAGATCGTATAAATATATTGCCTTAATTATTACTATTTTAGGTTTTTATTTTCTTTCCTCGCTATTCTTTTTCAGATCTGCTTTTGCGTTTTCGGTTTTTAAACGGGCGTCCATCCTTTCAGACGCCCGTCTGTTCTAAAAATCTTCTTTTCTGCATCGTTTAAGCTGATCAGACGAGCGTCTGAACTACCAAACGCTCGTCCAGCCTCTAAACACCCGTTTCTCCCAATCATCTTACGAGCGCTTGATTCGTTGATCTCAAAACAGCGCCCACTTCCGAATCTCCTCACGAACGAGCGTTCACTTAAGCGAACGCCGATTCACTCTCTTCAATTGACACTTCTTTTTCTTTTCTCCTCTAAACCATCTAACCTTTTCTAAACCTATTCTAATCAACCCCCAAAGGGTTGATTTCTTTCTTTCCTTTCTTCCGGTTTATGCAAACGAGAAGTAAGAAGGACTTCGATCTTTGATCCCGAGCCACGAACGATCTATCCTTAAAAGAAGGCTTCTTCCCGATTTGATAAAATGGCGGATCAAGATCCACCAATTCCAAATCTCGATCCCCAAGCTCGCTTAAATTTACTCCTTCAACAAATGCAAGCTCTGCAAAGAACAACAGAATCGACAAGGTGGCATAAATCAACAACTTCAACAATTCCGCCAAAACCAAATTTTAATCAATCGAACCAGACCCCTACACTCCATATCTAAACCAAGATTTTCTCGAGGACATAGACTATTCGTCCTCCCGACATGGGAGGAGCGAACTTTGATCTAAAGAACGGAGTAGTTGCTCTAGTCCAAAATAGCTCTTTCCATGGTATGCGCTCGGGAAGATCCACACGACTTCTTGTCCACATTCGTACAAATGTGAAAGCAGGCCATTATCCTGGTGTTGATTCCGAGATCGTAAAGTTGAAGCTATTTCCTTTTGCTTTAAAAGGTGAAGCAAGCGAGATGGTTTAAGTCGTTAGCACATCATTCCCTCCATACATGGAATGATGTCAAAAGGGCCTTCGCCTTAAGTGGGTTTCACCGAGGCAAGATTATGGAAATGAAACGGGAAATAGCTACGTTTGAGCGGTTGGAGGATGAGACTATTGGCAAGGCTTGGGAGAGATTAAATCTGTTGATGAGGAAGTGCCCCAATCACGGATATGATGAGACATGAGTTGTTGGAGGCTGTTTTACTGAGGTGTCTCTCAACCTAATAGAGACTATCTTGACTCCACACTCATGGATCCTTCTTAGGGGAGGTGATGAGACTCGCCTATATAGAGTGGTGAGACAATAGCCAAGAACAATATGTGGTCGACTCTAAGAAGACCAATCTCATCAAGAAAGAAGGTCACGCAAGCAATCACGATACACAAGCTGTTGGTTGCTCGGATGGAATTGATAAGCAAGCGGTTGGCCAATCTTGAGATCTGACCTTCGATTCAAATTATCTTGAAACTCAAAGGTGGACTCGAGATGACGGAGGAGGTAAACCTAATGGATAATCAAAACCAACCCTTCCGAAACTTCAACCGAACTAACTATTCAGATTTCAAAGACAAAACTTCAATCAAGCCAAGTTACCACCTGGACCTTCAAATTCGAATTCTTTCAACTCAAACTATCAAAGGACTGACTCCTAACTCTCAAAGGCCCCAAGGTGGTTGGAATCAAACTCGAGAACAATAATCATACCACCTCATGTGTCCTCAACACAAATTCGATGAGTGGTAGACATGGTGAAGACTCGGCTCTACTAGTGTTAAAGCAATTGAGAGACAAGTTGGTCGGATGGCGGACCGGCAAGCAAGCGAGACCTCACGGTAAACTTCCGAGTTATACCGAGAGAAACCGAAAGGCGATGTGAATGTTTGCACCGCCATTACACCACAATGGGAGTATGGGCAAGAAGAGAGTTGAACGAAGTAACTTTGAGAAGTGGTAAGAATTTGGACCCGGCAAGATGTCGGAAGCGAGTAGCCCCTCCCGACGCCATAAGTTCAGGGGGGAAATCGAAAATCAAATGCCGAAGAAAGCAACGATGAGGAGGAGCTTAGTGACAATTCTTCGGAGGACAAAAATAATTCTGATGACGAGGAAAGGAAGGAAAGTCAAGGGGCAGTACCCCTGACTAAGAAAAAGGAAGAGAAGTTTGTGAGATGGAAGGATAAGGAGGACGAGGCGATAAAGAATCAAGCTACGAAGAATGATAAAGCCCTTCCTTATCCACCAAAAAGGAAAGAGAAAACCCTCACTAACGACAAGCAGTATGCTGGAGTGAGGAGGATACTTAGGGACACTAAAGTGAGTATGCCCTTAGCTGAGGTATTGTCTGAAATGCCTAAATGTACTAAGTATCTTAAAGAATTCTGTGGGAGCAAGAGGAAGCTTCAGGGCATGGCTGAAGAAGTGTTTCGAGAAGATTGCGCAATGGTTTCACAGAAAGTCGCTGTTAAGCGAGGTGACCCTGGCAGACCTTCAATATCTTGCGAGATTGAAGGCCATTTGTTCGAAAATGTCTTATGCGACTCAGGGGCCTCTATTAATGTGATGCCATTAAATGTATGCAAGAAGCTCGGGCTAGACAAAAGAATGCGGGAACGCCCCATTTCCCTTCAGATGGTAGACAAATCTAGTAAATCTGCGGCCGGTTGTGTAGCTAACGTTCTCCTTCAAATTGAACATTTGGTCTTCCCTACCGACCGGGTTATTCTAGACTATCCACCGATAAGGAGATGCCTCTAATTCTAGGCCGAACCTTTTTAGACACTTCTAACGCTCTCATCGACTTACGCAGGGACAGATTACTCTTAGAGTCGGTGACACATCCGTCACCTTCACACGAGGACACATCCACGAAAGAGCCGTAATTGATGAAATATCGTTTGTCGAAGCTATATATGAGGACGGAGGAGATGCCTATTACGAAGATGCAATGGAGCTTACAGAGATAGGTGTTTTTGAAGTCATGGACATTGAGGATCCGGCTGACTGCGGACCATCTTCTAATTCATTTCCAGCCGTAGGCATTGACGAGTCATCTTCACCCGCTCATACTGAGCCTAGGGGTGAACAAAAAAACCAGAAACCAAACCAACCGGCCGAACCAAATCGAACCAAACCGGAAAGGTATAAACCGTGGTTTTTTGGTCGGTTTTTGTATCGTAAAAAACCAAACCGTAAAAAACAATTTGGTTCCAATTTAAAAAAATGAAAACCGTTTAAAACCGGACCAAACCGGATTTTATATGTATACATACATACATGTATATATATATATACACACACACACACACACACACACATACCTACATCTATTAATACTTTAAAACATCAATGTGCTTTTTTCGGTCCAACTCAACTTGTTTAAACTTTGTAATTGTAATGCATTAATGATCAATTACTAATCTCATATCCTAAAGATTCATATTTTGTTGATCATTTCACAGACTTGTCTTTAATTTCCAATCATTTAAGAGATTCTCGAGTACATGTCAGTTCACAACTCACCACCGCTAACTCTTTCTTCTCTTTCTACTTCCTCAGCACCAATATTTGAATTATGTGAATGCTTATTTGTATGACTTACTTCTTCTAATGATGTTTTTATGAATTTAATCATGGACATTTTCCGATTTGTTCATTTGTTAGGTTTGACATCTTATATAAATAAATGCATTTATATACATTAGTTTTATATAAGTTTGTCTTTTATTTGCTTATAATTAGATTATGTTGGAAAATAACATTGTTGAGATAATCAAAATATGAGTTGGTGTTTTGGAGAAAATAAAATGACGAATATGTTCTAACTAAATAAAGTCCAAAACTATATCACATGTTTTTTTTCGTTTGAAATGTGTGAAAGTTAGCTATATTTAATTTATCTCTCGCTTACTTATGGAACAAACGCATTCCTCTTTCTTCCTTGACCATACTCAAAATATTATTTTGTCAAATGGATTTTGAGATTTATAAATGATATTCAATAATGTAACGATTAGTTCATTATTAGTATTTTTTGAAATCGATGATTCATTAATGAATTGAAATGAGTAAGAGATGACTCTTTCATTATCTTGTTCGTCCCAAACTTTGGAATTCAATTGTAGGTGTCGATTTCGTTGTGTTGGATGGTGTTGAAATATGATTGGTTTTTGGATCTTTAAGATTCGCATGGGTAGATGTTAGTTAAATATAAAACATTTGTTAAATCATCTCATTGGATTTACTAGCATAATAGTACTAATGTATTACATATATTATCATTTGTTGTTACGAGGCAATTTGTGATTTCTATCAATAATTTTAATTGTTAAGAAAAACCGTAAAAAACCGAAACTAAGCTGAACCAAACCGGACCGAACAAATGGTTTACGTCTGAAAACCGTTCTAGTTTGGTTTCGAAAATTGAAAACCGTATAAAATGGTTTGGTTTTAAAAAACGGAAAAAACCGGCCGAACCGGACCATGTTCACCCCTAACTGAGCCTGTTATTGAGTTGGAAGCATGGAGATACCCGGCCAACAAACGAAGATTTCAAAGAATCGAAGTCAGGAAGACTTCATCCCTGGTGAAGAAGAAGCTCACGATGGGTAGTTGGGACGAGGTAGAGTTTTGGAAAGAAGCTACTCATTGGGAAGTAGATGATTGGGAAAGAGTCGCGTAAGAGCTTAAAGATGAAGAGTTAAGAAAAATGATCGATCACAAGAAAAAGGAAACAAGTGTTGACCGGAGGATTCCGATGGATGGTTTGATCCAGTACCTTTCTGGGGTTGAGCCTCGGGAAGATGAGTTATTCTTTAGTCAACCACTCCAAGCTCATAGGGAGAAAGGTGGCCCGTTAAAGTCTAGTATTGAGCAACCACCTCGATTTAGAGCTCAAACCGCTTCCAAAACACCTTAAGTATATCTTTCTTAAGGATGGAGATAAATTGCCTTTGATCATTTCTTCGAAACTCGACCAAGAGCAAGAAGCACAGCTGATAGAAGTGCTTAAGAAAAACATCCTCGCGTTCGGTTGGCAAGTGGGTGATATCCGAGGATCGGCCTGCACATATGCATGCATAAAATCCGAACGGAGGAAGGAGCTAAAAAGGTGAGACAACCTCAGCGAAGGTTGAATCCGCATATGCAAGAGGTTGTCAAGAAGGAGGTTATAAAGTGGCTCGACATGGGAATCATCTATGCAATCGCCGATAGCGAGTGGGTCAGCCCTACTCAAGTTGTGCCAAAGAAGGGCGGAATCACAGTTGAAAAGAATGAAAAAGGGGAGGAAGTTGCCCTACGTCTCGTGACTGGCTACAGAGTCTGTATCGACTATCGTAGACTGAATGAAGTCACTGCAAAAGATCACTTCCCCTTACCCTTCATTGACCAACTAATTGAAAGACTGAGTGGTCACAAGTATTATTGTTTTCTCGATGGATACTCTGGTTACTTCCAGATAGCCATTGACCCCAATGACCAAGAGAAGACAACGTTTACGTGTCCATCTGGTACTTTTGCTTTTCGTAGAATGCCATTCGGTCTATGCAATGCACCCGCGACTTTTCAACGGTGCATGTTGGCCATTTTTGATGGACTTGTTGAGAAATGCATGGAAGTCTTCATGGACGACTTCTCAGTCTACGGTGATAGCTTTGATGAAATTTTAAAGAACCTAGATATGGTACTCCAACGGTGTGTTGAGAAAAATCTGGTGCTTAACTGGGAAAAATGCCATTTTCTAGTTGATGAAGGAATAGTTTTGGGACATAAGGTGTCCAATGCTGGTATTCAAGTTGATAAGGCTAAGGTTGAAGCCATTGAAAAGATGACGTACCCTAAGACAGTGAAAGAGGTACGAGGTTTTCTAGGACATGTTGGCTTCTACCGGCGTTTCATTAGAGACTTTTCTACGATTGCCAAGCCTTTATCAAATCTCTTGAAAGAAGATGTAGATTTCTTGTTCGATGCGAAGTGCAAGGAAGCTTTCAATTGTTTGAAAGATAAGCTTATCAGTGCCCCTATTTTAGTTGCACCTGACTGGACCAAGCCTTTCGAGTTGATGTGCGATGCCTCTAATTACGCCCGAGGGTGCAGTTTTAGGTCAAAGACTTGATAAAAGGTTCAGCCCATCTATTATGCGAGTCGTACCTTGAACCCGGCTCAATGCAATTATACTACGATCGAGAAGGAATTCTTAGCCGTCGCCTTTGCCATTGACAAGTTTAGAAGCTATCTTCTCGGTCTCAAGTGATTGTATGGACAGATCATGCAACTTTACGCTACCTTATGGATAAAGCGGATGCCAAACCAAGGTTACTTAGATGGATTTTAATTCTACAAGAGTTTGACCTTGTGATTAAAGATAAAAAAGGTAGTGAGAATATTGTGGTGATCATTTATCTCGCTTAGTAAATGAGGTGCGTAAAATCACAATGATATAGGCATTGATTTTCCGGATCGAGCAATTGATGAAGCTTGAAACGGTTAGGCCGTGGTATGTCGACTCACGCCAACTATTTAGCGAGTGGTCATTTAGAAGACATGACGTATCGAGAAGAAAAGTTCTTTCTCGATCTCAAATATCTCGTATGGGAAGATCCTTATTTGTTCAGAGTCTGTAAAGATGGGTTGCTTAGAAGGTGTGTTCCGGAACACGAGCAATGGGATATTCTGGAACAATGCCATAGCGGTCCTACCGGAGGTCACTATGGAACACCGAAGACGGTTGCAAAGATTCTTCAAGCCGGATTCTACTGGCCAACTCTGTTTAAAGATGCAGAAGCCTTTTGTAAAGGTTGTGATAGGTGCCAGAGAACAGGAAGGCAGAGTAGTCGGATGGAAATGCCACTTAAGCCCATTCTTGAATGCGAAGTTTTCGATGTATGGGGCATAGATTTTATGGGACCCTTTCCATCCTCATGCGGTAATAAGTATATCCTCGTCTGTGTGGACTATGTTTCCAAGTGGGTCGAGGCCATAGCTACTCAAACTAATGATCATAAGGTGGTAAAGAAATTCTTGCAAAAGAATATCTTTACTAGATTCGGCTGTCCGAGAGCACTCATTAGTGATGAAGGCACTCACTTTTGCAATGCGCCGCTTGACAAAATCCTTGAGAAGTATGGTGTCAAACATAAGATTGGTACACCATATCATCCTCAAACTAGTGGCCAAGTCGAGGTAAGCAAACGAGCTTGAAAAGAATTTTGGAGAAGACCGTGAACAATAATCGATCTAATTGGGAGAAAATTTGGATGACGCGTTGTGGGCTTATCGTCATCGCATTCAAAACCCGATGGGCACGTCACCCTTCCAAATGGTCTATGGAAAAGCTTGTCATTTACCTGTCGAACTTGAACACAGAGCTTTACGGGCAATTAAATTCTTAAATTTTGATAGCCAACTCGTGTGGGAGAAACGATTGTTACAATTGAACGAGCTCGATTTAATTCGGACTCCGTGCATACGAGAATGCTAAGCTCGGCAAGGAGAGAACTAAGATACTCCATGACGCTAAGATCAAGGACCGAGAATTCAAAGTTGGTGAGATGGCTTTACTCTATAATACTAGACTTCACCTGTTTCCGGGTAAACTCAAGTCTAGATGGTCTGGTCCCTTTGAGATTCTCGAGGTTAATCCTAGTGGAGTAATTACTTTGAACGGGTATGGTAATCAAGCTTTTAAAGTGAATGGCCATCGACTTAAGAAATATTTTGGGCAACCAAAGGAAAAGCCTGAGATTCTTTATTTCCAAAGCAGAGATGAGAGTACAGATGTCTTGATTTGTGAGGAGATTCCATCTTATTTCTTTGAGTCAGATGACGATAACGTTCCTATCTCCACCCGTGAGGTACCTTCTGCTGAAACTTCTGATCATACCACTGTGTCTATGCCTATCATCCGCAAGAACAAGAAGAAGAGAGTCAGTGTAGTGTGGAGAGAAAGGTTTAATGATCTTATTGCGCACTTGACTTGTTGTTGTGGTGAAAATCATTTCAGCCCTAGTAATTCTGATTCTGATACTAAGGTGGCGGTAGTCAAACCAAAGTGGCCCGATCCGGGTTGATCTTTTGAACTCTGTGTCAAGCTATTGACATTAAAAGAGCGCTCCTAGGAGGCAGCCTAGTTTTCTTTGTTTGTTTTCTTTTCTTAGGTTGTTTTGTTTTATTGTGTTAGAAATAATACTTTAGTTGATGTTGTGTTGTTGGTTATTCCTCTTACGTTCATTGTGAGTGTTTTGTGTTATGTGTTGCTCATATACCCCGTGTACCCGAGATTATATGGTATGTCGAGTGTTGCGGATACTTTGAGCGAGTTTTGAGTTACTCTTGCCCGGTGTTGTCTATTCGAGTTGTTGCGGTATGTTCATGCTCCGCCTGACCTCCGCCAACTTTCATTCGACAACCAATGTTGAAACCAAGCTAAGTTTTCTTTTCTTTTATATTTGCACATTCTGAGGACATAATGTGATTTAAGTGTGGGGGGGTGTTTGGGTATGTTTTTATGCTATATCCTTTGAAATATGAGTGAATGTTAAATTTTTGCGAAATTGAAAAAGTGAATGTTAAATTTTTGCGAAATTTAAATTTTTTTGTAAATCTTGAGCATACAATTGGAACTAGATGCTTGCTAGTTGTAGTTTTCTAACGATGATAGTATGTGACTTAGTGAGATAATTATAGCATGTTTTACTTTTATGGAGATAGTTTCGTTTTTTCACGTTCACGAGAGCCTTTGAGATTGAAGCATGACTTTTGAATTATATCATTTCATTATTTTTAATGATTTATCTTAGGAAGGTCAGTATAGTAACACCTAAGTTAGACCGCGTGCTGTGAATATCATAACGTTTGAATGTGATGAGTGAGATGTAACTTATGACTTTGAAAAGTGAATAAATAAAGTGAGGGAGCAATTATTAATAAATACGTTTGTCGGAAGCTGGTTTATGATTTGGGTGCGGTAGGGTATACCTCGTATGTCCTATACCACTATGATGACCAAAAGCTCACGACAGTCAGGAGAAGCTACCTTATGATTTGAGTAAGGTAGGGTGTTATCACGAAATGTCCTATTCTACTATGATGGGTAAGAGCTTATTCTGATATGCGTCAAATTTGAAAATTTTGAAAAATGATGAGTAAAAATAAAGTAGAGTCTTTGTTATCATGGATCTTATACCCAGTAGAACCGCATGATATGCTGTAGGGATTATCCTACTGAGTGCGTGGGAAGGCTTTGAGTGGAGCTATTCATTGTCTGTACTAGGATAGTCATTGGAATTTACGAGAGGATATTTCTTTGAAAGGCTTGTTAAATTTGAGAACGGCTTGTCACACTTACACCGAATCTATCTCTGTGTTGGTATCATTTGCTATAGTTGTTGTATCTTTTGTTACGTGAGTTAGAGATCTATGTGGATTATTTATAAAGTGGAGCTATAGTTTTGATTGTTTTGTCCGAGGACGTACAAAAAGTTAGGTGTGGGGGAGTTGTTAAGGCCATATTTATATGATTATTAAAGGTTTATTTCATTATTATTTTTCCCACATTTGCACAATTTACATGAGAATTAAGGTTTTAAGTGTAATTATTTAATAAAGATGATTTTAAGAGGGTTGTATGCAAAATTGATGATTTTAAGTGTTGATTTAATGGAATTATTATTATTTGGATTTTATTACATTTTTGCATTGTTCATTTATCATGTAGGTGTTGATTTTCGAGTGCATAATGAGGATAATTGAAGCTCAAGTCGAATTATAAGAGATAGAGTTGGAATTGGCTTGAAGAAATCTGGTCTAGCGGTTCAAACGGCGTTCAGTGCGGCGTCCATTCCAGACGGGCGTTTGATAAAGCAAGCGGGCGTCGGAATTGTGTTTTACATTCGAGAGTTCAGACGGAGGATGAACGAGCGGCGTTTACTCAGCGTCCAGGCATTACGGGCGGGCGTCGGATGGGCGACGCGAGCGTTCAAAGCCGACTTAACCCTAACCGACTTGAAACTCTATAAATAAAGCGGCGCCCCAACCCTAATTCATATACCACATAATTGAGATCGCAAATTCACCAAAAAGCTGCGGCGAGAACCCTAATTTCACAGAGATGCAAATCTCCCAACCAACAATCATCTTCAACATGATTGTTGGCTAAATACCTTGCGGTGAGTCGGCGTAGGAAGCCCATCATCAACACAACCAACTAGAGAGTTCGATGCTTTATGTTAGTGAGTTTAATTTATAGTTTTTCATCACTTTGGATCTTTGTTTTGTATTGATCATGTTTTGTTGGAATTAACGATTTGATGAAACGATTTATCTATATCTATATGCTTGGATCTATGTATGAAAATATATTGGTTTAAGTTTTATTTCGTTCAAGTGATGCAATTATTCGTGTTTTAAGAGATTATGCATGATTAGTTGAGTGAGAGTTTGGAAACAACCTCGTGATTTCGTGTTGATTGTATGTTTAGTTTATTTGAAAAGATAAACGAAACCCTAGAATTTGATTGAAGATATTTAATTGGATTCGTGAATAAATCACCACTAAAAACTACATCTTAGATCACCATCTCGTTGGGGGTTGTTGGTTGATGGGTGGATTCGTTGCCTCGCTGTGTTTTCCTTTATTGTTTATTAATCGAATCATTAGTTTAATCTTTAGTTTAAGTTCTAGTTGATAAACCCTAGTTTCCTGCTGTTTTTTTCTGCAATTTTTCTGCTTCAGTTCATAGTCAGACGCTCGTCCGCAATAGCAGACGCCCGTCCATTAGGTTTAGTTTTCAGACGCTCGTTCACCAAAGTGAACGCTCGTCTGGTTTTCTGTTTTCTTATTTTTCAGCTTGTTTTATCTCTGTTTTCTGTTTTTAATTCTTAGGTTTAGGTTTTAGTTAGTTTTAGCCTTAGTTTAGTAGTTTAGTTAATAATTGTGACATAATCGTTAAAATAATTGTTCCTTGATCCGATAAACATTCCACTCCCTTAGGACGACCCGTAAACATCCTATATTACGATCCTTATACTTGGGGTGTTTCGGTTTATAAATTTAAAACACGTTTTTACCGAACAGATGTCATATTCATCTTGCAAGTTCCAATCTTCTCTCGCAACATCTACTCCTTTAAAATGTTCATCACGGAGTACCAGCAACAAATCAGTAAGCATCGGGTCATTTAAAATCGTATACGGCCCGTCTAACGACGTTGAAGGTCCTCAGTACTAAACTCTCCACCACCCACAGTGTGGGGTACGATGACAACATAAGTAATGGTCCTGACGTGCGTGATGATATGGTAATCAACGTCAAGGATAAGCGTTCCTCCAGGTCCATCATCTAGAGTTATATGGCGGATTCTATGAATGAATGAGATCTCATGCGGGGGAACTCCGTAATCCATTTCAAAACAAAGCCGAACTGAAGCAGATTCATACAACACTCTTATTAGACTTAAAACTAAAACACATAAACCAAAGACAAAAGAGTAATTGAAAAATGACTAATATATATATAGATAGATATCTAGGATGCCCCCTAGTGGCGCTTTTGGTTTATGTCGTTGGCTCGACACTGTTTAAAGCTCAGCTTGGATCAGGCCATTTGACTTTTCTGCCTGCCACTACCTCGTCTAGACTTGGGTCAGTAGTTCGGCTGCAGAAACAGCACTTAACACATGGGGTGAAATCTTTGATAGCTTTCCAAACACGTTTGAACTTCCCCATGGTTGACTTCTTCTTCTGAATTTTCAGATGACGTTTCAGCTGACGCTCCCTCTCAAACTCTTCCATATCCCAACTACCTGCTAGAACTTCTTCAGATTGACCACTACCGCCATCTTCTGAAAACAGGTCGGGTGAAAACTCGTCAAATTCTTCGACTTCTTTAGTACCACACCCGAGGATATCGAGGAAACGAACTATCAAAGGCTTCTCTTTAGGTTCACCAATATAGTGCTTGCACCTTTGACCATTTACTCGAAACGGTTGGTCACCATAACCGCGTAGTTTTAAAACACCTCCAGGAATAATTTGGAGAATTTCGAAGGGACCGGACCAATGTGTCCTCAACTTTCCAGGAAACAGATGTAGCCTGGAATTGTATAGAAGAACTTGTTCCCCGACTTGAAATTCTCTCTTCTTAATCTTGGCTTCATGGAGGAGTTTCATCTTATCTTTGCTGATCCTGGCGCTTTCAGTGGGCACGAGTCCGAATTCGTCCAACTCATGCAACTGTTGCAGTCGATGCTTACCACAAGATTGGGAATCAAAGTTCAGAAACTTTGTAGCCCAATAAGCTCTATGCTCTAACTCGACTGGCAGATGACATGGCTTACCATAAACCATTTGATAAGGAGATGTACCCATAGGAGTCTTATAGGCGGTTCTATATGCCCATAGTACATCATCCAATTTCAAACTCCAGTCTTTCCTATGACTGTTGACCGTTTTTTCCAGGATTTTCTTAATACTTTGGTTGCTCCTTTCAACCTGACCACTAGTCATCGGGTGGTATGGTGTGCCTGTCTTGTGACGAACACCATACTTTTCAAGAACTTTCTCTAGGGGTCGGTTGCAGAAATGTGTCCCTTCATCACTGATCAAGGCACGTGGACATCCAAATCTCACAAAGATGTTCTTCTTTAAGAATTTCATGACCGTCTTATGATCATTGTGAGGAGTGGCTTGAGCCTCTACCCATTTCGACACGTAGTCTACGCAGACTAAGATGTATTTGTTACCACAAGATGATGGGAATGGTCCCATAAAATCGATACCCCATACATCAAAGACTTCGCATTCTAATATGGGTTTCAAAGGCATGTCGAAACGCCTTGTTAAAGTTCCGGTTCTTTGACACCTATCACAAGCTTTACAGAAAGCTTCTGTATCTTTAAAGATCGTAGGCCAATAGAAACCGGATTGGAAGATCTTAGCAACGGTTTTCCAAGGACCAAAGTGACCTCAGGTGGGTCCTTTGTGGCCTTTCGCTCAATAATATCAGCGTTTGCTCAGTTACGGAACACATCTTCTAAGCGAGACCATCTTTCTGAGATCTTAAAAGATAAGGTTCATCCCACACGAAGATTTCAAATCGAGAGAAGAACTTTTCTTCTCCCGATAGGACAATTCGGATCGAGATAACGGGAATGAAGGTAATTGACAATGGCGAATACCATAGAACATCCGACACGACCATCGATAAGCATGATATTTTCCAGAGGAAAGTAAATATCTATATCGTCAGGGTCATCCTTTTCCTCACTTAACATTCTCGAAACATGATCCGCCACAACGTTTTCACTGCCCTTTTTGTCTTTAATTTGTACGTCAAACTCTTGTAGGTCATTGATCCAACGCAGAGAGCGCGGTTTGGCCTCTTTCTTAGTCATCAGATATCGCAAAGCAGCGTGATCAGTCCACACAATCACTTGAGCTCCTAACAAGTAACTACAAAACTTGTCCATAGCAAAGACTACGGCCAATAATTCCTTTTCAATAGTAGTATAGTTAACTTGAGAGGGATTCAATGTGCGACTGGCGTAATAGATTGGCTGGAATTTCCCTTTGATTCTTTGGCCTAAAACAGCACCAACTGCATAGTTTGATGCGTCGCACATAAGCTCGAAAGGTAGGTTCCAGTCAGGCGATATAAGAATTGGAGCAGAGATTAAACGGTTTTTAAGCTCCTCAAACGCCTGCATGCAGTTTTCATCAAAATCGAACTTAACGTCTTCCTTAAGTAGTGTAGACAGGGGCTTGGCTATCTTGGAAAAGTCCTGAATGAATCTCCTATAGAAACCGACATGTCCAAGAAAACCTCTGACTTCGCGCACATTCTTAGGATAACTCATCTTCTCGATAGCTTCCACTTTGGCCCTGTCTACCTCAATACCTTTGGCGGAGATCTTGTGGCCAAGAACTATTCCCTCATCAACCATGAAATGGCATTTTTCCCAATTGAGTACTAAGTTCTTTTCCACACATCTGGATAAGACCTAGTCAAGATTATCAAGGCAATCATCGAAAGATTGACCAAAGACCGAAAAATCGTCCATAAAGATTTCCATACACTTTTCTACTAGCCCGTCAAAGATAGCCAGCATACATCTTTGAAATGTAGTGAGGGCATTGCGAGAGACCAAATGGCATTCGCTTTGTAGCGAATGTACCATATAAGCGCAGTGAAGGTGGTCTTTTCTTGGTCATTTGGATCAATGGGTATTTGGAAGTATCACGAATATCCATCCAGAAGCGTAGAATCGTGTCCCGCCAGACGCTCCGACATCTCGGTCAATGAAAGGAAGGGAAAATGATCTTTCATGGTTACCTCATTGAGCTTTCGATAATCGATCTGAGACTCTGTAACGGTGACAAGTCTCAATGCTATTTCCTCTCTCCTTCTCATTCTTCTCAATCGTAATTCCACCTTTCTTGGGAACTACGAGTCGGGAAACCCATTCACTATCGATGGCATAAATAATTCCCATGTCCGAAGTTTGATGATTTCTTTCTTAACCACCTCTTGCATATGAGGTTGAGCCTCCTCAGGGCTGTCTAACACATTTCGCACCCTCATTAGTATTGATCTTATGCATACAGATGTCGGGAGATATCCTCGATATCTCCTACTTGCCACCCAAAGGCTTTCGTTCTTTTTCAAGGCGTTTATTAACTTCATTTCTTCTAGTCGAGACAATTTTGGAGATATAATCAATGGAAGCTTGTCACCTTCTCTTAAAAACACATACTTAAGATGTTTAGGCAACGGCTTCAACACCAAATCTGCAGGGGGTCTTCTAAACTAGATTTGAGCTCTCCACCTTTCAACTCAACATCATTGAGTTTCTTCGAGCGGTCCCACCGCCAAAGCTTCACCTTCCAACAACTCATCCTTAAATTCGACTTTAAGCGCTCTAGACTTACCACACCATGATTATTCAAATTATCAACCGATCGCTCATACTCCGTTACCTTGACCATGACTTGCTTTTCCATCAAATCATCGAAGTCATCAGACGTCTCCTCAATGGAAAAACCGGTTGGAGGACCAGAGGGTATTTGAATGGATTTGGAGACATTATAGCTTACCTCTTGATCACCAACACGGATCGTCACTCACCCACCATCGCAGTCAATGAGGGCTCTAGCTGTAGACAAAAAGGGTCTTCCAAGAATCAGGGGGACATTTTCGTCTTTTTCAATGTCTAGGACGTACCAGTCAACGGGAAAGGTAAATCTGTCGATTTGAACTAGTACGTCTTTTAAGATTCCCACTGCTTTCTTATAAGATCTATCAGCAAATTGCAAATTCATGGTAGTGGGTTCTAGAAGATCAATTAAACCCAGCTGTTTACACACAGACAATGGCATGAGGCTTATAGACGCACCCAGGTCACACAAAGAGTTAGGGAAGACCAGGCCTCCCATTAACACTGTAAGCATGAACTTTCCAGGGTCACCTCTCTTGGTTGGTAAGTTTTCATAATTGATCATTGAACAATCCTCACCAATCAACCTCTCCATGTCTGACAACTTCCTTTTCGAAGAAACAACATCCTTGATAAATTTTGTATACTTAGGCATTTCAACCAAGACCTCGGATAATGGAAGACTTACCTGAGTATTTTTCAAGAGATTCAGCACCTTTTCATACTTCTTATCTTCACTCAAAAGGATGTTGCTCTTTCTTGGTGGAAATGGAAGCTTTTTCAAGTCTCTCTCAGAAAAGACTTTCTTTGAGGATGAACTGATAACTTTGTCTTCCAAATCCTTCCACCTTACTACCTTCTCATTCTTCTTACTCGTCAGGGGATCAGCCTCCTAACTTTCACTTGTTTCTTCATTCCTCAGGGGTTCAGCCACCTGAGGACTTTCAACTCTTTCACCTCTCAGGGGATCAGCCACCTGAGTATTCGTTTTCGGCCAAGGGGAGTGTAGGTGCTCAGCTTCCCCTCCTGCCTTATCAATGGCAGGAGGGGCTAGTGGTTTCCCTGGTGGGAAGGACCACTAACTTGAGTACCGCTTCTCAGATTCATCATACTGGCCTCTTCTCTACCGTATGGAATTGAAGGTACGAGGTCAGTACACTGGCCATTGTTCAAGTCGGCTTGAGCAACTTGACCACCCTTTGGATTCTTCTCGGTGGCTGGCAGGCGTGCCTCTGGCGGTCTAAAGCTAAGCTGATTCGACCCGTTGCCCGATTTGCCTCTCAAGGTTTTTGTTTGTACTCACTGGGAGTTGGATACTTTTATTTTGCTCCTCCAACTTAGCTTCAAGATTGTTAGATTGGGAGGGGCCTTGAGAGTTTTGGAAATTTTGAGAGTAAATTTGGTGGGCCGACTTTGGAATTGAGAATTTGAATTGGAAGGCCAATTCTGATTGAATCTTTGAGTAGGATTGGAAAAATTTGAGTTTTGGTTCTGATTAAAACCAGGGTTTCTATTGAAATTTTGATTCGAATTAAAATTCGAATTAGGATTGAAACTGGAAGATTCATTAAACCCGTGGTTTTGGAAATTATTCTGGCCAGAAACTTGATTAGACCCTTGGTTGTTCTGGCCATAGAATGCATTCACTTCAGCATTCTGTCCGTTCATAGGACAGAATCGAGAAGTGTGCCCTATATTGTCACAGTTTTGACATGTGACCTGATTATACTGTCCATAATCATGAACATCATTCACTTGATAAGGTGCAGGGGGATTAAATTGACACTGGCCATTCATATGGGCGGTCCCGACGATTTTAGCGATCATGAACACGAGGGTTCGTGGAAAGAAAAGTTTGATTTATCGGATTTGAAACTTGAGATCTTTGCCATCGCCTGCTGCATGGCGATCAAACTTTGCATGTTTACCTCCTCTACCTTAGGAGGAGGAGGAGGTGCTTGAATTGCTTGATAAGAAGGGCGTAGTTGTACTTTGCAATGTCCTCAAGCGGTGCCCATCCCTCATCAGCGTTTTCTTGTAAACGCCCCACGGATGAACTATTGACCATGCCTTTTGTAAGCTCGGTCAATCCACTAAAGAAAGTGTTGACTTGCCTTCCGGTGGCAAGCCATGGTGGGGACACTTTCTAAGCGAGAGACTTGAATCTTTTCCAACACTCGAAAAGGATTCATTCTCTTTACGATAGAAAGTGAATATCTCGTTCAAACATTGGGCGATTTTGGAAGGTGGGAAATATTGACTCAAGAACTCCTTTCGAGTTACGCCCAAGTATTTATAGATAGATTGGGAGAGAGCTATACCACTCCTTAGCTTCTCCTTTCAACGAAAAAGGAAAGAGTTTCGGTTTGATGGCATCCTCACTTACTCCTTGGATGCGTGTGGTGCCGCATATCTCCAAGAATGTATGCAAGTGAGTGTGTGGATTTTCCGATCGAAAACCCATGAAAGATTGATGCATCTTTGCATCATCCCGAATGAGGCCAGGCTTTAGCTCGAAGGTCCGAGCATTAATGGCGGTAGGATGATAGCCGGGTTGATCGTGACGCGCGCCAGGCATGGCGTAGTGCGCCAACGTCGTCTATCATTAGCAGCCATTATTACAAAATGTGATTTCTTTGGCTAGCCGATCCTCAAGATCTTGCTCGGCTCTCATCGCGTAAACGCATAACGGAAAATCCGCTGTTTGGCGGACTACGGTTCGCTTCGGGTCGAGGGTGTATAGTAACGGTCCGCCGACTCGAGTTTGCATAAACCAAAACCAAAAACAAGATGTCCGCATACGAATTTCTTACAAAGGCTACACTAAACTCTAAAGTATAAAAAAAACGTAAATAAAAGCAGTAAAAAAGAGACTATAATCTGAGCGAGCAATGCGAGAAGCAAATTTTTTTTTTTTTATAACACTCGGTCGACCGAGAGATCAGGTTCGGTCGACCGAACTAATTAATTTTTTTTTTCTTTTTTTTTTCTTTTTTAAAAAAGATATATATTACCAAGGTGTGAATTATACCACACCCGGGTGTGATCCCTACGTCAAATACGACCCTAGTTTTTTTTTTTTTTTTTTTATTTAACGTAAACAGCAAACTAAGGGCACTAACCTACGAAAAACTAAGGCGCCAAAAACTTGTCTCGGATTTTATCAACGCAAAATAAACAAGTAATAAAAATAATCCGGTTTACCCCAAGTGCAGGGATCGTAGTATAGTAGCTACAACCGGAGTCGAACTCACAGGGAATCGTCTTCGTCTAGTTTATATAAATTTCCTAAAGTTGTCACGAGAAAAATAAAACTAACCTACACTTAACAATTAAAGACTACTACTAGAATAACAAAACCAAAACAAACTAGTAGTTAAAACAATACGATAAACTGGACAGAAGATCAAAAATCTAAAGCCAGCGAGGATAGTTGCGGACCGAACTAACTAAGATAACTCTATTTTATAAACTAAAAAGACAATAAAATTTTAAGATTGCTACGAAGAATAAGCAACAATGATTTTTTCTCAATTGATTTAACAACGAACAAGCAATGATCCACCTATCTCGCAACGTTCAATTTCTTCTCTAGATTGTCTAGTGATTATTTAATAAAAATTGTGATTCACCTATCATAAGTATGAATTTCTAATCTCTTAGAAATATTCACCTATCAATCTTTTTCGTCTATCGATACAAAAAGATTAACGCTTTAATTACCAAGGTGTGAAATTTATTCAATCTCATAATCTAGATTTTTAACCTAACAACTCTCGTTATTTATAGGTTAAAAATCCAATCTTTACTATGGGGACCTAAATTTAACAGCGATTCTCATCACATATCAAACATCACACAGCAATACATTCATCAATGAAATTGCATAACATCAATAAAAACATAATAAAGATACAACTTTAATTAAACTCACAGACAATCCAAAGTTGAGATCAAAACGTTGCTGAGACGGTTTCACAAAGCTTGTTCAATTCGGACTCAGCCTCTACTCATCCTCAGAACGAACGAAAAAAAGAAAAAAAATATATTTTTTTGGCTCGGTCGACCGAAGGTGTTCACTCGGTCGACCGAGTGAGTGCTTCTTTTTTTTTTTGATTTTTGAGTTCTGCCTCCGTTCCAGATGAAATTTTGTGTCTGTCTTTCTTCTTTGACGCCGTCCTTTTATAACCTTCTTGAGCTAGGGTAACAATTATCCCTTTTTTTCTTTTCTTAAAATAATAAAACCCTAATAAAAATATGATAATTCCAATTTTGCCCTTCTAGATATATCTTCAATTAAAGTGCACCTCGAAACCCTTCAGCTCGTTGACTCGTCCACGATATGCTCGTTGTACCTACAATAATAAAAACGTGCAAAGTGTAACATCACATATATAAAGATATTTACCAATAAAATCACATAATTAACCCGAATTTGCACTTAAATACTTTTAAAACTTATTTGCTCAATAAATCAATTAAACGCTTAATTTCTATGCGAATTATACGAATATGGAGAGAATTGCTACAAAATATAACGATATAAATCACATAAAATCAACCTTAACAATGTGTACTCATCCGGGCCTACCGGTGGATTTCTAACCCCAAAATGCTCGTTGATCCGCTCGATAGAAAAATCAACCTTGGAACCGCGAACCATAGCAAACATGGCTCCGGGGTTATGCGAAATGTAAGCATAGAATTCCCTTACCACCATGGCGTTGAACTGTGCCGGTGCCTCAGCCATATCATATAAATCTTGTACTTGTAAGGCACCCGGCAAAATTGTCCCGCAGTCATCCAAATCTACCCCTCGTTCTCGGGCCACTGGTCTCGTGTTCCAATGACCTCGGAACGACTCATAAATAGCTAGAGAATAGAACTGCGGAACCCGTCGATTAACGGATTTGAATCTCCATACACTGTCTGATAACCACTTGGACGAACAGCTGACATTTGACGCTTAGGACCCATCCTGAATGAGTATATGAATAGACGCTGAAGCTGATTCTGAAAAATAACCCTCGGTAAACCGGAGGTAAGGTGCGGTTTACCGGCCTGAAAATTTCTGATTTTCTTTCTAGACTGTGCCTCTGATGATGGAAGAAGAAGAATGGACACTTCACTGTTGCAGCAGCAATACAACTCAGCAACAGGGGTAGGAAATGGTGTTTAGGGTTTGGAAAATGAAAGGAAATTGGTTTGGTTAAGGTGGCTATTTGGTGGTGATATGGTGGTGATGGTGGTGATGGTGGCCGGATTTGAGAAGAAGAAGAAGAAGAAATGGAAGAAATTTGATGAATGAAAAAGATGAAAATGATAAGAATGGTGATAATGGTTATGAAGGGGTGGTTTAAATAGGAAGAATGGAATGAATGTGGATGGTTTAGTGGGATAATGGGTAGAGAAGTTATTAGGGTGAGGGATTTGAGGAGGTGATTAATGGGATTGAGGTGGAGTTATGGTGGAGTGTGGGAAAAGATGAAAAATTTGAAATGAAGGGGAAGATAGGACGGTTTCTGTTGACTAATCACAACTGGTGCAACGTGGGTCCTCCACGTGTCTCTAAAAATTCAGCTTTACACTCTGACGTTCAGAAATCTGAAAATCAAGCCTCGGTAACCCGGAGGTTACCCTCGAGAAACCGGGGGTATTATTCCTCAGATTTTTCTATCTGCCTTCTCTGCACACTGTACTCAACCTCTTTGCTCAGTTCTGACCTCAAATTGACTACCCTTTTATTCTCCAATTGTTATTTCCGACTCAAAACCTAACCTAATTCACTAGAATCCACAACAAGGTAAAAAACCTTTCCACAACCATTCGGTTTCAAGCCTGAGTTTGTGGTAGGATAAAAAATAGCTCGTCCCTTCATCTGGCTACTTTTATTCAATCCTAAACTACCTAAGGGTTTGAAGAGATAGTTCTGAGTTTATAGTCGCCAGCTCGACTTTCTTCAGATCTTTGATCAATCAAGGGTTGGAGCCTTCACTTGCCAAACTTTCACTCCAGAGGTTCGTACTTTTAAAGAACCTTTTTTAGCTCTCTTCCTAGCACGCCTCTCTCTCTCTCTTAGCTTGCATACTAGGTCTGCCTCTGCGTCGAGATTTAGACTTTAAACCCAAGGACTCCATGCTTTCTACTTTCAGCTCGACACGTTCACTATGCAACACGGAATGACTGGCTTCCGTGAGCATCATGTCGTGGTCCTTATCTTCTTTCTCTCTCAGCATTAATCTTATAAACTCTTGCTCAACGGTTTCTATGATAACCTCTCTATTCTTATGCCCCTCAATCTCTAAGATCTCTACCTTCCCCGAAGCATACGTCATCTTACAACTCTCCGGTCGGTTTTCTAGGGGTTCTAGGATCCCAAAAGATACAGCATCATTATTCATCCTAAGAGTGATCTCCCCCTTATCAAAATCCATAACCGCCCTGCTAGTTGCTAAGAAAAGGTCGTTCTAAAAGAACTGGGGCACTAGGATCTTCAGGTACATCTATGACCGTAAAGTCAATAGGGTACGTGAATCCTCCTGCCTTAATTGTGCACTTTCTGAGCAAACCTGCAGGCATGTCTCTGGTTCTGTCTACGAAGGTGATAGTTCTGGTTTGATTCATCACGACCGGAAGTTTTATCTTTTGATAGAGGGAAAAAGGAAGGATATTGCAACTCGAGCCAGAGTCGCAGAGACCTAGTCCTACGGATATTCCATTTACAGAAATTGGGAGTCTGAACGTGCCAGGGTCTCCTAGCTTCACCACGGTGTCTGAGTCTGTGTGATCCTCAGGCTCAGAAAACATCGTGTCAGGATCCTCTTCAGGATCATCAGAATCGTAATCTGAAGATGATATATCAATTAATTCACAAAGAAACTCACCTGGGCGATATGTGATGTGCTCCTTAAGGTCATCTTCAGGCTCTTGCCTGATCGCTTTCTCCTCTTTTTCCAACCGTTGCTTTACCGCTTCATAATGCTCTCGTGCTTCAGTTCCGGGATATATGGAAATCGGTGTGACGTTCAAGATTGTTCTAGGCATATTGTTTGACTTGTGTGTGCTTTTTCAACTCTGAATTGATCAAATTTCTGAAGTGTTCTGATCAATCTGCAAAAAGACAAAATAAAACAAGGAAAAGGTTCGCAACTTCCGCTTCAGCTGGGTGGGATCCCAACTGTTGCGGACCTACTAACTAAAATCAACAGGGAATAACACACTGTTCAGAAATCGATTTTTCAGGCCTCGGTAACTCGGAGGTTACCTTCGGGATACCGGCCCTGAATTTTCTAATTCTGGCAATTTACAAGTGCAGAATTGATACTGAACGACTCAAGACTCAAAATAAAATAAAAACAACATAAAAATGACTTCTTAATCAGAATTAAAACATTTATATTTATAAATTGGCCATTGTCCCCGGCAACGGCGCCAAAAATCTTGATCGCGTGTAAGTCACTAACGTCGATATTACTAGCAAGAATACTAGGTACATCGTAATATAGTAAATGCGAGTCAAGTTCGATCCCTCAGAGCCAATGCAACTTATATGTATAAACAATTCTAACCTAATTAAGAAGCAACAAAGAGGCGGTCATTGACCAACAATAACGTAAAGTTAAACAAACAGGGTATACCTTGTTAGGTGTAGTGCCCGAAAGACAATTTGTGTAATTGTTTTTAATAATGGATGACAGAATTTATCTCACCTTAGTTACTTGCTTTGTGCTTGTAAAGTAATACACTGCTGCAAACCCTAAGTATATCTGTATGTAACCACTTAACTCAGTGTATGGATTACACGTGAGGATTGAGTTAGTGGAGATATGCTTAAACTGTTAGTCCGTGGTGAACTTAATCATTGTTTAGGGTCTCTTGATTAAAACACCAATAATGCGTCCAGAACACCTTAGGGTGTGATAGTCTTATCCGGACTGTTGGTAGAGGGTACCTACGTAGGGCATTTATATATGATGGCATTCATATAGGATTGGACCGATTTAATCTGTATTTCTCGGTATAATTCCGTAATCGAGGAATCTCATTAAATCATTAGATGATCATATATAGATCAACCTTAATCCTGAGGTGATCACTGTGGAGTCTTTGCTTGTCCCGGGGTAGTGTTTGATGTGTTAGTTACGGTTCACTTAAATATGTGTTCCAAGCCACTTCTCATTGGCACTATCTCCAGATGAGTGAGTAGTTCTGATTTTCACAGACATGGAATCCATTCCTTCCTGCGGGAAAGTAGAGAGATAGTCCCCTTATTTGTTAGCCCTAAGAAAATGATCGATGGGCCCAGTTCATGTTAGACTAATTAGCTACTAGTCAGATATGTGAACTAATTGATCACTAGGGGTTAATGGTAAATAAGGATAAGATATTCTCGAGTCGGGTTCACGGAGACTTCCCACTCGAGAATGGACGATCTATGGAGGGTTAATCCGTATGTAGTGATTATATCAATGGACGCTTATTCACTCTATGGGTTGAGTATAAGTATACATCTATAATCGGTAGAGTTCGATTTCGGGTTTATGGTGGCGTAATCCCGGAATTAATAATTAATGTACTTATTCATTCGATGAATAATTAATTATTGGAGCTACTTTGGTTATAGTCCATGGTCCCCGATGTGGCTTACGTAATTGGGATGATAATCTTGTTATTTGGGCCTCATTGATAATTAATTGCATTTGGACTAATTAATTGATATGCATAGATATTATTTAGTTGAAATTTAAATAATATAATCATGAAAAGACATTTTACGTGGGCACAGTGAGCTTAGTGTGGCGCCAATATGTCTTGGATTTTCCAAGAAATTAATTTTCTGGATAATGACATATTGTGTAATTAGTTATTTATTTGTTAAATAATTAATTGGATAAATAAAAGAAAATAATTTATTTATTATTTATCTCTTAACTATAAGGATAATTATATTTTCTTATTATAAGATTATAATTATCACTTATTTTTATTGGATAATAATATTTAGAATTATCTCTTTTATTTTGTTAAACCGATTGGGTATAGGTTTTCTCTCTTGGATTTTGCCTATAAAAAAAGAGTTCTCCCCGAGCCCTAAGGGTAGTGAAAGCCACGAAATTCATAAGAAAAAAAGGCTAAGGAGTTCGATCCTTAGCTCCACCCG
Organism: Gentiana macrophylla; assembly: GCA_026214975.1. Lineage (NCBI taxonomy): Eukaryota > Viridiplantae > Streptophyta > Magnoliopsida > Gentianales > Gentianaceae > Gentiana > Gentiana macrophylla. The sequence goes on from CM047806.1 coordinate 25,127,512, forward strand.
GTTGAAGAAAAACTTGGGGTTTTTCTTGGTGTTGCATATCAAGGAGGTTCGTGTATCAAGAAGGGTGTCCACCAACCGCCGTTTGGAAAACACATCGGAAGATCTTGGCTTCTCTTCCTACTATTGGTAATATGATCTTAACCCCCTTGTAGTAGTTAAATCCTTTATTTATGTATTGTGATGTATAAATCGTGATCCATCCGCTGCGCGTAGATCTAATTCGTTTAGATCTAAGAACCTGCATCCTTCATACCTCTCCCTCTTCTCACCGATCTGCTAACTTGGTTTATTTAATCGTTATGCTTACTTCCCCACATAATTTCCTTAGATTAATCGCGAGCTTTTAATGATTATTATCATATTTATCAGCTACGGGTGCAATTCCTACTCCTATCTACTCCGACACTGGCAATAGACAATCTATACGCAAGTTACCCTCCTTAATTGGTCTGTAATAGCCCATACGCATAAAGAACTAGAACTGCCGATATTGAGAGTTACATCATACCGCTTAACCCGCTGAGCGGTATGCCGACACCGACCAAAGACGTTCCTAGGGTCCATCAAGACTATGTCCTAATTAACACTTCACTTGCGGTCCTTCATGTTAATTTACGAATTACGAATACTAGATTGGCCAGACTTATTACTCGTTTTAATTATTTCTGCCGATCAACGTAGCTGTAGTGAATCCCAGTTTAGGTTTTCTAAAACATGCATCGGTAAACCGGTATAGACCGCCGGTTTACCGAGGGCGACTTTTCCTAATTTCTGGATCTACATTGCTCAGTACGATTAAAATAAGTAAATTATGGGGTTGTTAAACATGCATATTATGTAAAATACATAAATACGAACAGATCTACCATATTGAAGACAATAAAGGAACGTTCAAAGCTTCATACCTTCAACAATGGAGATCTAGCTCGATCTACTCAAGTTAGAGATGATGGGAGAAGGGAGGAAACCAAAAACTACTCTCCAAAGCTCAAGAAAACTTTATTGCATAATAATATTGTAATGTATTTGTTAAGATATGATATTCTCTACAATAATCTGTAAGCGTGGCCTTATATAGATACAACAACCGACTAAGACTCTCTAAAACCCTAACCGACTTAGACAATGCGGCAGAATGAATTTCGTGTTCCACAAGATGCCGGTTTACCAGGCCTAACCCTCGGGTTACGGGGCCTTCTATTCTCCTTTTTCTTCAGCAGGCTTCTTCTTGGACTTCAATCACTCAGCCCAATGCATTCCTTTTGGTCCAGATCCGTTCTCCAATGCTCCAGATTCGGTACATCCTATAAAACACGCAAAACGAGACAAAACAGTACCAAAACCTTGGGAAAATAACGTAGATATAGAATCATGATCCTGGAAACACTCACATAGCATTTAACATATATTCTAAGTAATAACGAGCCTATCTATCCTCTCTTGAGCAGAATTCGGGGTAAATATAGGTATAAATATCGGTACCATTTAGAGCGTCATCACTCGGGGCATAAAATAAGTATGTCAAAATCTAGATTTTACGCTTCGGCCAACTTGGGAAGCCAAATGATTGCAACAATTTCGAGCTGCTTAGGAATGGCATATACAAACGATTTGGGGAAGTACTTGGGGGTCCCTCTTCTACATGGGAGATTACGGGTTTCACATTTCACCTATCTTGAAGACAAGATGAAGAGCAAATTGGCCGGTTGGAAAGCCAGAACTCTCACAAAAGCAGGTAAATGCATACTCATTCAGAGTTCCTTATCCAACCAGCCGCATTATAATATGCAGAATATTATGCTTCCCATCTCGGTAGTGAATAATTTGCAAAATATTTGCCGCAATTTCTTTTGGGAAGATACTGATGAAGGATGAAAAATGCACGCGGTTGCCTGTCCCACACTGTGTAAACCGAAAAAAGTCGGGGGATTGGGATTCCGGAAATTACATGATATGAATATTTCTATTTTGGGAAAACTAATGTGGGATTTGATTGCAAAGAAGGATGCGATTTGGGTTACGACCCTTGCTCATAAATATAAAGAGCTGTCGACTAAAGCCAAGCCAGGAAGTTCACAAGTTTGGAGGAGCATTTGTAGAGCTTATTTCAACCTCCATGCTGGATTTGAAGCACAATAGCAAAATTTTTCTTGGAAACTAGATGCGAAGGGGAAGTACTCATTGGCGTCGGGTATGCTATGCAAAACCCCACCCACCTCGTAGATGAAGCAGACGGCTTGTGGGAGGCGATTTGGAAACTGAGAGGTCTAGAAATAATTATTTGCTTTGGACTATTGCACACAAAGCGCTTTTGGTGGATGGTGTTTTGTACGATCGACATGTGACTGATGATCCTTCATGCAAAATATGTGATGCAAGTGAGGAATCATTTTGCACGCCCTATGAGATTTCAAATGGGCTAGAGATGTCTGGAATTTATGCGTGCCAAACACCGGAAGAATGGTTGCAGTTGAACTTGAAGTCTAATACGAGGTCACTCTTTGGTACTACGAGATGGAAATATATTTGGAAATAAGCAATATATGGTATTTGGATGTGGCGTAATCGTCTCAAGCATGGTCATGAAGCGGAAAGGCCTCCAGCGTATGTTTTTTTGTCTAGTGTAGTTGAGAGAGCTAGAAATCTCAAATTGGCTTGGTACTTGTTTTTGGGGGAGTGGTTTAAAAAGACAAATAAGAGGGGGGAAATAGGACTCAGGACAGTAGAAATACAAATTGGGTGATAAGGACAAATTAGTTACTCCAAATCCATTGTTCATACAGTGGAATTGACTTCAAATCCACTATTCCACTGTTTCGTTGTTTTTGACAAAAACGGTCTCAAAATGATATCGAAAAAATATCAAATTAGATGTCTAAATAAAGAGAACGAAAAAAAATATGGTGAAAGAATTACGATCTTTTGACGTTCAGATCAAAAGATATATTCATTTATGTAAATAAATAGGACAGAATTTAAATTATAGTGGAATAAACACTTGTCATTTTTACCCAATAAAAAATTTCATTGTCCTGTTTGCATATTTCTACTTTCAAATTGTCTTTTTTAACAACAAACCCCTATGTATTTTTTATTTACACAAAAAGGAAAGCACTGTAAATTTTCTTTCGCCTCCTCGAGGAGGCCATTCTAATAAAGCGATCGTTCTAAAAAACAAAAAAGTGAACGAAAAATTCTTTTATATTTTTCCAAAGAGAATACGAAATATAAAAAATATATGATAGGTGCGTTAGGCAAACAAGGAAGAAAAAATGGAACAACATTAGTTAAGGTTACAAAAAGGAGACGTGCATAGCCAAATGAGAAAAGATTACAAATACTTTTATAACTAATATAATAAAAATAAATATGTTAACATCTTCTCTCAAGCTCACGATGATGCAGCAAGAAGCATGGTGAGTATGATAGTGAAGAATATATGATGCGAGATAGTGTGATTTTTCGTTAAGATGTCCGCAACTTGCGTGAACGACGAAATAAACGACAAAGTAATAGTATCGTGCTGAAGATGATGTCAAGTAATACTATTGTCGATATCAATATGTTTGGTACGCTAATGAAAGACTTTATTGTGTGCAATCTGAATAACACTCTTATTGTCACAATACATCGTAACCAGATAATCCCAGACATACTAAAAGCCATGCATAACACAATACTCTGTCTGGGTGGGAAAGCGTGAAACTACATCTTGTTTCTTGCTTTTTCTAAGAAATGATAAAATCCCCTAAATACACACAAAACCCCGTATGGGATTTTCGATCATTTGAGTCACCAGCTCAATCTGCATTAGAAAAGACACGAAGCTCCAATGATAAAGTCGGCGGTAACAAAAGACACCGATAACGAGTTTCATGTAGATAACAAAGACTGTGCATCGTAGGAGCCCAATGTACACAGGTAGGGGAAGAGACAAGTTGACTAATAGTGTGACATTATAGGTGATGTCAGTGATCGTCGGATATACAAGGTTACCAATAGTAGAACGATATAGAGTAGGATTCGAGAGAAGATGTCTGTCGGTGGGAGTGTTAATTGCAAGCATTCAACTCAATAGGAGAATTAATAGGACGAATATCAGTGATTCGAACACGATGAATAATGTGGAGCATACTTGGACTAAGAAAAAAGATAACCTTCTTGCTGAAGAAGCTACCTCAATGCCCAAAAAGTAACGCAGATGACCCAAATCCTTCATATCAAACAACGAGACAATGTAGATTTTGTTAGTGTAGTCCCTTAAACATAATTGGATTGGACCGGATTCAATCGGGCCGATAATTACTATTACGCTTTTATGTTTATACATTTAATAAATGGCACATGCTTGTAGTATATATTTGGTTATTTGATAAACCTATTTAATATATTATATAATAATGTGCTTAGAATTAAATCTTGATAGAGTATTGTTGATTATGATTTGTGAGATCTCGATTCACAGTAAATATTTTAGTTCTTAAATGTCTATAGTCATAAGTATTAATAAACAAGATATTATTAATACGGTTAGATTATCACGTATTAGATGTCTTGTATCTTGTGAAGATAGATCTCATCCATCAAAGTGTGTCGACACTTAGACTTGTACGTGGGCGTGTATTGTTGAATACATACGTTAGATGACCTTCTTACTATACAAGTGTCACATATCTGTGGCGGTTGTATAATTATCCATAAACCGGAGTCGTTGTATTATCACGGTGTGGAATGTCATTCTCTTACACTATTGAGATTTCTATTAGCCATGGGACAATCATGTGGTAATGATTGGATGTGATACTGAAGCATAGAATTTATGTCGTTTCGTCCGGAATTCGCGTTTCCTAATGGTACGAATGAATATCCAAAAACACCTTTTTGTAAGGAATGTTTACTCTAAAAAGTTTTTGCAAAGCGGAAGTAACTGTTACTTCGAGAAAATATAATATTCAGATTATAAGATATTGTTTTTGATGTTTTGACACTCAATTACGAATGTATAAATATTGCGTATGTGAAAGATTCTAGTTACACGATAACTGACGATCCAAAAATCGTCAAGATAATCTTCTAGGCCTCTTCCCTTGATGATAACCTAAGGATGCTCCAGAAACCCAAAAAAACAGTAAAGAGGGGTTGTTTTGGGGGGTGGTTTAGACTGCACTTGAGATGTTGTTCTCAAGCTACCTACGTATCCAATGGTGTGATTGGAATCAAGTCTTCGTAGTTCCTTAAGGATTTGTTTATATAGAGGGACTTATGCCCTAGAGTTAGCGTGTGGCGTGTCTGTGATGGACACTGATTGGCGTGTTCCCTAAGGAAAATAGATTACGGTTCATTTATCTCCTCAATCTTAGAAGATAATTATAGTATTCGAATATTGGTATTAAATGATAAAAACTGGAGCCTTTATGGCTCAGGATTCTTTCCATAGTTATCCGTCTATTAAACACATGGGAAATATGATAAGAGATTTACTCTGACCAACCTGGATGACTCGGGCTAGACAGGTCGAACCCTTCTATGCCTGAACCGTTCCGAGGGGACAGGTAGCCGAACTAGAAATAGCTCGGTTAGGTGTAAGTCGAATGGTAGATCGGAGAGGGACCGAACCGACCACGAGGATCGGATATAGGTTGAGTAGAGCACAAGGGTTGGCAGACCTGAAGGGGATAGGACGAGAGATGGATTTGGGCTGACGATGCAATTTGAACTGACTTAAGCTGCTCGGCTGACCTATGGAGGTTAGGGAACATAGCCGAACTGACACCGACCAAAAATGAATTATAGATATGACGACCTAAACCGAGCACCAAGGCCGGTCACGGACAGACTAGAGTACCTGTACCTGCCGACCTCAAGAGGTCGGTGGTGGGTACAAGATGTACTCGTAAATGTCAGGGACGAACATGTGAGCTACACCGGTGTGGTTCTTAGCACCATTCTCTCCATATTGATCACCAAGCCACTAAGGAGGTGCCATGTATGTAGGTACAATTCTTGGCATCGTCATAATCCCCCTAGATCCAGCCGACCTTTGGTTGGTCGGCTCGGATCTATCGAGATGGTGGCTCGACACGGAAGTTGAACTTATTAATTTTGAAATTGACATGGAACTGCCAAGTGGCAAAGCTAGTTATGACGTCATTGTAGTTAAAAAGGGAAACGAGGCGTTGTTGCCCACTAATTACTAACTGAGGCCGTTTTTCGAGGTGAGTGAGGGGTTATAACCCCGTCATATCAATCGTTTCGTAGCTACGCTTGGTACTAAAACAGAAGACCTGCTACCGGTTGTCATTCTTCATCTCTTCTTCAATTTCGATTTTGCAAGTAAGTGGCTCCTTCTGTGTTTTCCCTTTGTATCTTGATTCTTCTTAGTGTACACCTTATCTTGCCAGAACCCTAAATCCGACTCTTCTAAGATGGCTATTGCGAATAGTAGGGATGTTGGGTCCATCTTGAAATGAAAGGACAAAGATGAGATTTGTGAGTTGTATGGGGTGGATAGGGAGAGATTTGTTCCGACACTGCCTTCAGAAATGAAGTTGTTTGCTCCGGACCCACCGAAGGGTTTTTGTACGGTACACCAGGGATATTTTGAGGTAGGTCTGAGACTACATTTCTGCCCGGTGCTTCTGGCCGTACTCAGGCATTATGGGCTTGGGATTTCACAGATAGCCCCCAATGGCATTAGGGCTGGCATTGGGTTTGCTATCTGGTGCAGGTTGCTAAATATTAAGTTTGGTGTGAAGAAGTTCAGGTTTTTCTACCATCGTGTAGGGGTAAAGGACCACCCCTACCGGTATTAATTTTCCAGGCGGCAAGGCAAAGCCTCCGACATCCCGATCCTGGTCCCTGGAAGGGATTCTTTCAAACGGTGGAAGGAAAGATTCTTCTATGTTCGTCATGAAGGTCATCCCGAGCAGAGCGTATGGAACACGGCCGATCTGGATAAAGATGAGCGCCCGGAGCTATCAGACTCGTGGGTGGAGAAGGTTAGGAAATTGGGATATTCGATCGAGTGGCAGGATTTGTATGGTGATCTGATTACGGCTGCTCGTCTGGAGGATGTGGGCCCCGAGCCCTACGTTGAATTTACAGATGCCGAAAGGCAGTCCTGTAGCACCTTTTTGCTTAATAACTTAAATTTGTTGTTGCATTTTTGCCAGTGCCCGACTGAAATTTTGTTTGTAACTGTAGTGGCTGATTTTGCTGAGCTGTTGGCCGGGGCGGAGAAAGAGGTGGCGGTTCGTCAGCCTGTGCCGACTCCTGCTGTCTGGCTCTTGCCCGTGGAGGATCCTATCATAGACGTGGTGGGCGCTTCTTCATTGGTCCCTCCCTAGGAGCAGGTTGGAAAAGATGCTCCTGAGAAAGCTGCTGGGAAGGAGCTGGTCGCGGGGAAGCCGATACATCCGAGGCCGACCTCGCACGAAAGTCGGTCTTCCAAGAAGAGTAAGTCTAAGGCTCCTAAGGGAGCTCAGGAAGAGGCTGCTTATGAACAGCAGCGGGTCGCCAGTATGTCCGACGAGGAGTTGGCGATTCTTGGCTGCAAGACGGTGGAACTGGTAATCATTCTAGTATTACTCTTTTTGTGTCTAGAAAACTTAACTATTGATCCTAATATCTTTATGTTTGTTCAGGGTGGCACGATCGGCCAAGAGGTATTCAAGAGGTTGGGGAAGGCCTCTACAGAACTGGCTGCCCAGCAGAATAAGGCTGCCAAGCTAAGGCAGACAAGAGAAGAGCTTAAGGCGGCTGCTCGCCTTAAGGACACAGAGATGAAGACCCTACAGGCCCAACTGCTAGCCCAGGAGAAAGAGCTGAAGTCATTGGCGAATGAACTTGCCGAGGAGAAGAAGATGAAGGAGAAGGAGGTCGGAGACCTTTTGGCTATGATGGCCGACCTGGAGGCTAAAGACTCGGCACGAAGTGCCGAGGCCATTCAGGAGTATAAGGCCTCGGCGGATTTCGCCGAGGCTTTGAAGGTGTTGTTAATTCCCATCCTCTACCATGGGTACACCCAAGGGGTAGACAAGGCGAGGATGCAACATCCTTCCCTAGTGCTGGATGACCTTCCTAAGAAGGCCTATTACCAGCAGGGAATGGGCGCGGCTTATATCGAGCGCGTCCAAGACTTCAAGGCAGGAGTGGACATTGTGTCCAAGTATCTTCTCCGACCTGCTGCTACATCTTCCGGTTCGGCACCACCGTCCGAACCCCAGAAGAGTCCTCCTGCCGATTCTTAAATCTTAGATATGCTTTTGTTTCTGAAAGGAAGAATTTTGTAATATGACATGATTTATTTAATGAAGAAGTTATTTTTGATCTTTTGAGTTTAATTGTGTTTGGTTTTCTGTTGTGTTATATTGTTAGCGTTTCGTTATTTTTTTGTTTTTATGTTATTGGGGTAGTATGCCCCCCAGTATGCCATGCATTAGTTTTAACTTTTGGATGGCATACTTTGGTTGTAATTCTGTCGAACTTGATGTTCGGATTATTTTTCACAGAGTAAAATTCGTAAAGGGAATTTTTGCCCGGCATGCAGCTCTGATTTAAAGGTTTCACGCTTTTATGAGACCGATCGCTAGACGCAAACTCGGCCAGTTTTGTAAAGTTAGGTGCTCTTGTTCATGAGCTTTGTTATGTTCGGGGTTGTTTTGTTGTACTATTTATACTGCTGGGAGGGTGAGCCCTCTAGTATTCCCTTATTGCTTATATTTGGCTTAAACAGCCGTGGGGGTTCGGTTCGCCCAGATTCAAGCTAATTACTGGTCATCAGGTGTACCAATTTAAAAAATCATACCAAGTATAGTTCTGTGTCGATCAGGACTGGATCTGATCGCACTTAGTGTAAACCAACCTAGATGAATGACATCAGGTTGCGATTCCATCCAAGGAATTTATGTTTTTTTTTTGTTGACTGGTAAGTTTTGTTTTGGCTTCCGTTGCTGAGCCGGACGCGTGTGTTCGGCTCGCGCAGACTTAAGTTTTTTATTCACACTCAGTATGTCATTCTGAAGTTTTCAGAATGCACTTATTTTTGTACGTAGGGCCGAGCTCTTTATAGGCTCGGAAATCTATTTCTAGATTAGTTTCATATTATGATGAGCAGGAGAAAGTCTGGTCGTCTTTATTACAAAGTTAGCTTAGTCGGATACCATTATGTCGATTAGGGCAGGATTGGCTTAACTAACTAGTTTTTTAAGGGCGAAGAAAATTGCCCTAATTTTTCAGAGTTATTACTATTGACAAGCTTGTTTTTGTTAGTCATTGTTGGAGAGGTAGGCCCCATGTATGCCATGCACCGGCTCGGACTGGTGGACGGCATACATGTTTGAATTATGTATTATGCCGAGCTCAATGCTCGGGTTTTAATTGTATCAAACCCTGTGAGATTATTTAAGGGGCTTGCTGCCCTGTGTGCAACTCTGAAGATAATCTTCTAGGCCTCTTCCTTTGACGATAACCTAAGGATGCTCCAGAAACCCAGAAAACAGTAAAGAGGGGATGTTTTGGGGGGTGGTTTAGACTGCACTTAAGATGTTGTTCTCAAGCTGCCTACGTATCCAATGGTGTGATTGGAATCAAGTCTTCGTAGTTCCTTAGGGATTTGTTTATATAGAGGGACTTGTGCCCTAGAGTTAGCGTGTGGCGTGTCTGTGATGGACACTGATTGGCTTGTTCCCTAAGGAAAATAGATTATGGTTCATTTATCTCCTCAATCTTAGGAGATAATTATAGTATTCGAATATTGGTATTAAATGATAAAGACTGGAGCCTTTATGGCTCTGGATTCTTTCCATAGTTATCCGTCTATTAAACACGTGGGAAATATGATAAGAGATTTACTTTGACCAACCTAGACGACTCGGGCTAGACAGGTCGAACCCTTCTATACCTGGACCGTTCCGAGGGGACAGGTAGCAGAACTAGAAACAGCTCGGTTAGGTGTAAGTAGAATGGTAGATCGGAGAGGGACCGAACCGACCACGAGGATCGGATACGTGTTGAGTAGAGCACAAGGGTTGGCCGACCTGAAGGGGAATAGGACGAGAGATGGATTCGGGCTGACGACGCAATTCGAACTGACTTAAGCTGCTCGGCCGACCTATGGAGGTTAGGGAACATAGCCGAACTGACACCGACCAAAACTGGTTTATAGATATGATGACCTAAACCGAGCACCAAGGCCGGTCGCGGACAGACTAGAGTACTTGTACCTGCTGACCTCAAGAGGTCGGTGGTGGGTACAAGACGTACTCGTAAATGTCAGGGACGAACGTGCGAGCTACACCGGTGAGGTTCTTAGCACCATTCTCTCCATATTGATCGTCGAGCCACTAAGGAGGTGACATATAGGTAGGTACAATTCTTGGCATCGTCAATAACCGTTTCACAAGAGAGGTGATAGTCAGTAGCACTTGACTATTTTGATAATTGGGGATCGTGAACAAGGATACAATACTTCCTGGAGGAAATCGGGATCTCTATTGTACTCCAGTTCCCGTATATTGTGATAATCAAGATGCCATACACATTGCATCGAATCAGGTGGATTGCCACTTTATATGAGATAAGATCACCGCCGAAGAGATTCATACCCCATTTGTGCGAACATGAGAACAACTTGCAAATGTGTTCACAAAGGCTCTCACAGGGACATGCTTAACACAGATTCGTTCCAAGCTAACCATGTATGATATCCATATTGCAACTTGAGAAGAGCATTAAAATAATAAGAAAGAGTGTCCAGATTGAATATATTAGCCCTTTTGGTATTTGAGAGTTTATAGATTCATTCTAGAATAAATCATAACATGTAATCTACACTATATAAATGAATTAAACAAGGGGAATGAAAATCAAAAATTCATTTCTTCCCCCATTTCTCTATATCTATGTTTTCTAACAAATCCCAACAACAACAAATAAAGTAGCCCTATGTTCGGATCTGATAATACCATACCATAATCAAAAGGTACAACGGCCCAAGCGACCAGACCTAACATAAGTGTAGTCATTGGAGCCATTCTAAAAAGGGAGAAATTAGCACAATTTGGTGAAATAGGTTCTTTTAGAATCAATTTAAAACCATCTGCTAGAGGTTATAACAATCCAAATGATCCCACTACATCAGGACCCTTTCGACGTTGCACAAAATCCATTAGTTCACGTTCAGGTAGCACTAAAAGGAGACAAAGTTTTAGCATCCCATTCAAATCTAGTAGCTTGACTTAAGTGCTTATTGACTTTAAAATGCCTAACAAAATCATATATTTGATTCCTCTTTGAAGTGCCATGTTAAAATGCTATGTGTGACGCCTTTACCTCTGCTTAAAAGTCAGACTTCGTTGGCACCGTTCATGCCAATTTCTGAATTAGTCGAGGCAAATGGTTTCAGACACCGAGGCTTTAAGTTTGAAAAAAAAAAATGGTTCTGAATACCGAAGGCTTTAAAAGTAGCTGCTAGCACCAGGTGAACTCATATTGATTGCCTTGCCCAGAGCCATTAATTCTATTTACAAGCAACCCTGCCCTTGGCCATTGCTTGGAAGCTTCTCTAATTTAGAAATGTTCATGTGATTAAAGCTGGAAATTAAAGAATTAGCCAAAAAAATCTACCAACAACCAACCCCCAACATGGTGGCATGATCAGAAAAAATATTTTGATTGAAGTAGAATTTAAAAAAGGGTGGGAAAAAAAGTCAATAGATGGGTTTTGAACCCATTACCTTAAGGTAAGTAACAAATGTTCCAACCAACTGAACTAAGTGAATAAATATATTAAAAATTATCTGAAATAATATACATACACAGTTTTAATATTATAAGAGAGGTATAATAGTAACTTCGTCTGAAAATTTGAGTGAGGTACATGCATCCCACCCCTAAAGGGCTGGGTCCGCCCCTGCCCAACACACTGAGCATTAGGCTATAGCCTTAGATAACACACTGGGAGGACGGTGGGAGTTTCTTTTAGAAAGTTTTACATCAATATTACTCAAATAGAGACAACGTAAAGATACAATAAAGTGGATGGAAATGTGGTCCTCTCCTCTGCCCTTTTTGTTCTCACATTCTGTGCTTATTTTTCTTGACAAAAATAAACTTAAAAATAGAAATAGTGTAGTGCTTACTAATATATAAAACAATTAACGCAATACATTTTTATACGATTATTTATGATATGAGACATATTGACTGAAACACAAAAAAAAAAATTTGTATATTCAAAGAACATATGAAACAGCCTTTTAAAAGGTAGAAGTTGACCGTAACATATAATTAACCTCATTGCAATTGATCTAAAATTGTTACAAGTGTATATGTAATCTGTATAATAGAACTTGTACAGTTGACATCATGTAGTGGGAATACAACCATTAAGATTATCGGGTTGTTAGAACCAATAACATAAAATATGAAGCCGGTAATCTTACGGTCTAATCAATGAAAACAATCTAAATGGTAACAAATAATATCCCCAATTTTGGTTCAAATTCTAAAGTTGTGATGAACCAGGTTAATTTAGAACCAAAACCAGAGCAAGAGCCTTAAGGAACTAACCGGGCGGTTAATTCACTTGTACTTCAGTAGCAACAATACCTCTGCATGCAATAGAGAACCACAATTATTGGAAAAAAATATACATATGTAGCAAACAATATCAGAGAATGGGTCACGTCAGAGAAACATATGTCAACTCAAAATGAGATTACGTACAACTGGAAAATTCTGATACAGTGACTGACTATTAGTACAGACCGTCGGATATATGACTGTCATGTGTATATAAAGATAGTTGTCTATTACAGTTGTCTTTTTATATACGTGACAGTCATCAGACGGTCTGTTCTAATAGGGAGTCGATGCATCAGAATTACTCATTACAATCTTCTATTATCTAGATAATATCTTTGGATTATGACAAAATAAACTTGGTTTGATGGTATATGGAAACCTGTACATTTAGGGAGGGGGTAGCTAGAGATATATTGGCACAATAAAATGATCATAACAAGTTACAACAACATAGTTATTACATCATTGATCGATTATGGTGTAGGATTAATTTATTAATTTATATTCCACTATAATTGATGTAAGAGTGCGTTGTGTTACTTGTTAAGACCGTTTTGTTTTTGTTGTGCTATTAATTATCATATTTTTTTTCAATGAATGTTGGTTATGAAGGACCTAAATATGCAATACGAATACGATGAACTCAGACATGCTGAACTAACATCTCTTCCAAAAACTTAAATTGTAATGTAATATATTTATATTTTTGCATCATCACCTTTGATTTCTTCCTCTGATCTGCTAGTGCTGAAGTATTGCTTGTCTGTGGCTGCATAGGTGGAAGCTTAGCTGTTGCAATTAATTGCTTTTCCTCCTTCACTTTGTTAACAATGACAGTAAAACCTTCTCCAGATTTGGTGTCTTTTTCATTCCATGATCCAAATTTGGGAACAGATGCTGATGTAAAAGACTGATACATGCAAATAACAACTACAAATTAATCAATTAATGCATTACCTTGTGATTCAACAAAGTAGTCTTTTTAATTTAACAGCCCAGAACTTGGATCTGGCAGCGCTACTTGAGTCATAAATGATCCGGTCAACTGCTTAGATCGTCATCCTCGTTTGGTCTAATAATAGGGTTAACCCGAGTTGACAAGACATTTATGTCTCACTTATATAGGGGTGAGCATTCTACTATTTTACTGACGTGAGATCTTAGAAAACATGCTTACTAGGTCATCATCATCTGGATTACATGCAACTCTGGATTTGTGTGGCCTTATGGGTGTAGCTAAGAAGACGTTACGGCTGCTCTCCGTCGTGACCTTCTGACGATCATCACGATCATGGTTCAAGACAGAGTAATCAGTACTGCTTGTCTCTGAAGTACTTATGCTCTTCTGAGTGCTGATACTAGTACTACTGCTCTTGGTTAATGTCTGATCCGATTCAGAACTCGAACTCCGGTTAGTACCAAACAGACGCCGTGGACGGGGGTGGTGCCCTTCAACATCAGCTAGGTATTGTTCTGATGAAGCTGATATATCAAGACTGGTAGGCCCTGAGATCTGGGTAGAATCATGGGAGGACTCTGTATCTGTACTGTAATTGTAATCAATTATCCCATTTGCTGATCTTTTAAACAAGGGATTCTGAACAGGCTCGGTCGGATTAACAATGCCGGAAACAACTTTCTCCTTGATTGCAGTGTCAAAGCAGGCTGTGTATTGCACATTTTCTTCCTCCCAGTTTCCAAATTTAGGCACATGATGATGAGACCGTTGCTGCATTGCCTCCGTCAGAAAACTAGGATAATAATTAAGTTGAATATCTACTACGAATTGAAAAAATTAAGAGCTAATTAAGAAAAACTTACAGCCATGAAGATGGATGATTACGAAGCAATTTGATCGTCTCGTCTCAGAAATTAACTTTACAAAAAGATCCCGATTAGTGTGGATATCAACAGAAACTGGGGATTCAGTAGAAATATATGACTATCCAAATCCAACGACAAGAACAAATTAAAGTAAGGAAATTTACGCGTGGGTCCATTTTCAAAAATAATAATAATAATAATTTCAAGAATGCGTCAAATTAATTGATTAAGAGGGGTGTGACTGTGAGTGAGTATCGATCTGGGAGATCCTAATAGCCATTAGCAAACGGCAGATGATTATTATGACTCGATGCATATGTCTTACAACATACACTAAAAAACAACACTAAAATGTTTCAATTAATTAGTTGAATATCTTTGCTGTCCTGACCTATGTTTGCATATTATATATACTAGTTTGACTGATTAGCTTGCATGCGTACGTAACTACGTATATATACCGTAAGAAGTGAGATATGTATCGGGTCTTAATACGTAAAAACAAATGACAAAAATACACTGAGTAGTCCAACCAAGACGCATTGGCGGTATCTATATACTATAATTATATGTATTCGATCAGTTTCAAATGTTCAATTTTTATAACCCAAATTTGACATCTTCAGCACCCATGTCCTTATTCACTTTTAGTTTCCAAGTTTTAAATTAATGTGCGTTTCTATATATATTTGGAAATTTGACGTATTCAGTTTCAGGGCTACCCTTTGGAGTGGCGGGTTCGATCTGTTGCTAAAACGGTGGCACCGAGTGTCCGAGTCTGATCATGTAAGGAAAATCGTTCCGTATGTATTCGAATTCAATTCCCAATTTCCCAACACGTGATATATATCAGAGTCATGGTTAAAGCGTTTTGTTCATTTTTCTAATCCATGTTCAATTATAAGGGCTGGATTAATAGGCATAATGATTAGATCGTTAATTCATGACTATGTAGATTCATATGCGATGAATGCTATTAGATGGAATGAGGGTTGATACTTGTTATTTGTTAGAATTTCTTGTACGCCTGGATTTTTCAGGCATGGAGTTTGAAATTGAAATTTAACTTTCTGCAGTTTCAGATTTCCTAGAACAATTTGTGAATTTCAGAAATTCTGGACAAGTGATCATATTGTAATAGAATAAGATTTATGGACACATGCTAAGTATGCTAAGCATTTATAATAATGAATTTCACTCCTTGTCATGTAGATAATATCATACATAAAAATAATAAAATAAATGTCATTAGTTGAACGAAAGGAATTTCATTAAAAAAAAAATGTTTATAAGATTCACATGATAAATAATAAAATTTTAGTGTTGAATACATTTTTTTCATGATAATTAAGATGTTAGATTCGTAATGATTTTTTTTATTATTATTGAGGAAGTAATAAATTTTAAATCTGCAAAAGTTACAATATTCGGATTTAAGATTTTGAAAACATGATGTTCATGAAAAAGTACCACTTATGCGGCGGCAGTCGGCTGCAGTTGCACCGGTGGATGGATTTTTCTTTCAAATTTTGTAATTGTCGTTTCAAGATCGCAGCGGTAAATGGGATCCAGTATGATGTGCCCTAGTCGAGTGTAGCAAAAAGCTCCTTGACTTGAAGATAGAGTGTTGTTGATTTGTTCATGAACATTCATATCAGATACTTTTAACGAATAGTTTATTTTATATTTAAATACATGTTTTTTTAGTTTATAGAATCTCTATCCAAGATGAAATACACCGGATTCTCTATTTTACATAATGTAGTACATATAAAGTAAAATTTACAGAATTTGAATGAATACGGTAGACGTAAATAAAATTTCCAGTATCTAATAAAAAAGAAATGATTGTGGCACAACATAATTTTACACCATTGATCTTTATAGTACCCATAAAAAGAGAAGTGATAATGCAACGACATTGAATACAATACACTTTGAGGGCATTGATTATGATGCCAGATCTTGGATCATATAATTAGAAAAAATCGATGGTTTAAAAGTTTGTTATATGCATTTTTGCAGATATTTTGTTGCACAAGACAAACATTTCTCCCCATAAAAATCAATAGGTCTCACATTATACTTAATGATGCAAAAATGTGTTGTGGTAATTTATTGTGACACTACCATTATTATTATTATTATTATTATTATTATTATTATTATTATTATTATTATTATTATTATTATTGTCTTAAATTAGCCGAGTACTGATTCAAGTATAACCATTTTGTCACAACGAGTGACACAACGTCCATTTTCACCGTCATCATGCTCAATATAGATCCATCGTGATCAAGAGTACAAATGACCGTTGTAACACAACGATTGTGCTCGTAGACATTGCCGGCCCTGGAGGCGGGCGAGATGGGCGACCGCTCAGGGCCCATGATTTAAGGGGGCCTCAAAATCTCATCTATAACAATAGTTTAAGCTAATACATTAGATAAACAATGATTCTTATATTGATGCTACATATTTTGGTTTTATTTATTTATTGTAATAATATATAAATTTACCGTTAAATTCTTGTAAAATGTAGACATTAATGAAAAATCTGATCTAGCTGATCGCCAGGGCCAATAAATTGAAGATTTGTTAGACAATATAAACTTGATACAATAATTAATAATTTTGTATCTAGACATTCATATAGATTATTTTTAATCATCAATTTGTTTTCTTGTTACTATAGCAATGTTGTCGATCGATGCTTTGTAATCTTTTGATGTTGTTGGTTAAAATTATAATGTTTTGTAGTTGTTTATGATGCTTTCCTCCAACTGATTCAATATTTTAATATTTTTTACATTTGTAATCTGTTGTAAAATATTAGCCTTAGTATTTTTTTAACATGATTTGACTCGTGTCATTCAAATTTTGCCCCGGACTCATTAAGTCTTAAGAACGACACTGCTCGTAAATAAAAATAATAAAAAAGTGAATTATACCATGCCCTGAATGAATTCAAAAGAAAATTATTGTTCATGCGCGCCTATCATGTACTATGTAACGTATAAACAGCGAAATTGGTGGAACAATTCTAGCCAAAAAAAAAAAAAAAACGCATGCCTCGACCTCGCTCAATTAGTGCAGAATCAGTTTTTCTCATACAATTGTAATTAAATCCTCAATAATCAACGCAATCAATGTAATTTAAAACCGAAATCAAAACACTGTCATCATTTGAAAAATTTCTAAAATTTGAAACCGATTCTTTTGGTTTTGGAAACAATTGCCAAGAATCAGCACTATATAAACACCACCCCACATATCAAATTCATATCAAACCCAAGAAAAAAATGAAGCAATTTTATGTGTATGTTTTGGCAGTGGTTATGGCTTTGGTTGTGAGAAAAACCTGGTCAATCGATTGTTCCACAGCTTTACAAGAAGTATTTCCATGCCAAAGCTATTTGATTTTCGGTAATCCGAAACCAAGTCCTGATTGCTGCAAAGGTGTAAAAGATCTGTCAAACATAGCTGAATCCTCTAAGGCAAATTTTCAAACAGTTTGCAAGTGTTTGAAATCTGCTGCTCAATCTTTACCTATTAACCTTGTCAAAGCTAAGCAATTACCTATGCTTTGCAACATCAGGCTCAACATTACCATTGATCCCAATATTGACTGCTCCAAGTACTTTTCTTTTCTAATTTTTCCCTTCTTAAATTAATTTTTTTAGTTAGGAGAATTTTTTTCTTTTTTGAGTGTGTATAATGATGCAGTTTTATATATGTACATGCAGGATGTGAAGAGCAACGGACTCAGCAGAATTATGAAGATCGTTTATTATCCTATTGCATTTATGGAATAAAATATGTATTTTATTATATTAGTGGGATCGTATTTGAAGTTGTATTTCTGTTTTGTTATGTATTCTATCTAATATTGACTATATATATTAATTATTATTATTATCTATCAATATATAAATCAAATCTTTTTTTTTTTTTTTTTTATCTAAGTTTTTCTTTGTTCGGCGAAAATAATTTGTTTGTCAAATGTACTTTCCACTTGTGTCGATATGATAATCTTTGCTTAAGCAATGATGGTGTCACAACCAAATTGACATAACGTATGAAATAACATAATCTCTTATCTTGATTTTGGTTAGTCTGAATTGGTTGTGATGTAAATTCATCGTAAATCAAAGGCGAGAGATTATGCTATATCACTCGTTGTGTCAATTTGATTTTGACAGTATCATTTTGCTTGGCAGTCCAAGTTTTTTGATTTATTTGATTTTGATTTTCTTTTTTCATAGCGTGACAAAATTACTCTCCAGACATGTTAAAGTTAAAATTAAAATAAAAAACCGACTGCATGCCATAAGACAGATCTCCTAACTATTCTAGAACACTAAAGCTAAAGTTATCCATTATTCCTTCACTTCACTGTTAAGCACCGTAAGACTTTCACTGAAGATAATTATGAGGGACGACCAAGAGGAAATTATTGACTCTTGAAGCAAAAGACTCCGACATCGATTATTGCATGTTATGTTAATATATGTAATTTGGTTAATTTATTTAATTTCTAAACCGTGAATATTAATAAGATACAAAATGATTGAGAAGGACAAAATGAAGTAACGCATGTACAAAAATTTAGTAACACATGTAGATATAGTAATTGTGTTTCTCAACCATTTTAGATTAAAACTGTCTTTCACAATCTTTAACCTTAAAAACAAAACAAAAGAAAACACATCACTCCAATTGGTTCATTAGATATGCACTTGTATCACTCCAGACAAAGGATGCGAGGTCAATTTCGAACATTTTTCTTTGGTAAACTAAAAATAAACACATAAAATAAAATCAAATATCAATGTTTTTAATGTGAAATGCTTATGAACTTAGATTAGCTTGACAATAATTTATAGGTACTACAAAATCAGTGTCATAAACATTGCTCCTTTTAATTATCATAAAAATTATCATAAACCGTGGGCTACAACCTTTATTTGTGGAGGTTTGTTTGTCAACTGTCAACCGTGACACAATGGTTTTTACTGGTTTCATCGCTCTCCCTCCAATACCAAAATGGAACATATAAGAGTTTTGATATATATGAGACCATATGTCTAATGACATGACCATCATGTAATGAATTTAGATCATTATCAATTTAAACTTATAGTAAACTTGTTAGTTGTCATCAATGGCGGACCCAGAATAATTATATTAAAATTGTTTGAAATAATATACATGTACAGTTTTAATATTATAAAAGAGGCATCTTAATAATTTCGCCTTGAAAATTTAAGCGAGGTCAATGCACTCGCCTATTGGCTGGGTCCGCCCCCTGAATTCTTGTCACAGAATGTTTTACGTTATCATTGCTCAAGATATAATGCCACCGGACACCGACCAAACCTTTCATGTTCTCCTGCTATATCATTTTGTCCTTTTCTCAGTTCTTATTATTCCATTTCTCTTAATGCATGTACATCAATTGTCTCCTCTGCTTCATCACCATTCACCACCCTTCTTCCTGATTACAGTACTTAACAAAAAAAAAAGTTCAAACAGAATCGCTCACATTTTTAACAGCAAGTTAAAACATCTGATATCTCTATCCACATTCATGGCAGAATCCGTGTTGCAGAGACAGAGTACCCCTTCGGTTCTCTCCCCATGCAGCAGTGGAAGAAGAAGACAAAGTACTAGTAGTGATTCAATTTCAATGTCACCCGAATTCGAGTTCTGGATGGTCCGTAACCCGACTTTGCCACAGCCAAAACTTCTATCAGCTGATGAGCTCTTCTCCGATGGTGCCCTCCTCCCTCTTCATCGTCTCCACCACCGATCCCCTGACGACCCGACTGACCCGAATCAACAAAAATCTTGTGCCCAAGAAACTACTACCGGGTCGGAGGCCTTTAATGGATCTAACTCCGAGGATTCTAGTGGTTTGGCAAGTACGATTGCAGCTTCAAAAAGTTGGAAAGATATTTTCAAGAAAAGCAATAGCTGCAAAAAGAGAGAGAAGGGGAATAAAAAAGAAATGAAAAATGACACTGCAGGAGCAAGTAATAGTAGTCATAGAATCAGATCGGCGGAGCTTATTAATATAAATATTTGGCCATTTTCGAGAAGTAGTTCTGCCGGGAACGGCGGAAGTAGGCCCTGCAGAATGGTGACAGCTGCCGGAACTCGGAAGGTTAGTAGCGCACCATGTTCCAGGAGCAACTCAACAGGAGGTGACTTTAAATCTAGGAAATGGAGTGCTAGTCCTACCCAAGGTGGGGTCCACGTAAGCAGGAACAGCCCAGTATGGCAAGAGTGGCGTGGCGGCGGCGTTGGTGGATCCAGCCCGAGGGCCACTGACCTTGTGGTGGAAAATGCTCAATAAAGGGGTCCAAAGGGAGAATAATAAGGTAGCTGGAAACACCCTACCGCCGGCGTGACTGGTAAAAGTGGTGCCAAAGGTCGTAAGAGTGAGTAAAATAGCGTAAGTGGTGTGGCATTGGCGGCCGCCGTTGTGGCGGTTGAGGTAGTACGTGGCAGCAATACGTAAGTTGGCTTTAGATTTTGTCACATCTATGGGAAATTCTTCGCTACTCATTTTATTTGGACCATACAATTTTAAATTGTGTTGTTCAGATTCAACCACGTAGATCTATGGTGTAAATGAAATAAGTAGAAAAGAATTACCCCTATATTATCATCTTAAATTGTATCATACCGATTGATATTCGTCACATGATTAAGAGTGATGGAAACTTTACTTTTATGTTTTATGTTTTTTTTTTATTTTGAGAACTACTTTTTATGTTTAAAAAATTGAAAAACATGTCACGTAAAAACTTGTTGGAAAATTATACCTACGTCCGATGCAACAAAAAATCAAATACATATAAAACGATGTAGTTTTTATTTAGACATCGAAATTAGACGCACAACTTGGACAGGTGATCTCATTTCCGTCCGACGCATTGCGACGCAAGAGCCACGCACCACGCATGACCACTGAGCGACGCACGACGCATCATACAAGGTATATTTTATCAAATTTTTTACTTTTTGAACATAAAAGTAAAGTTTCCTCATACGGTGGTTGCATCGTCCATTGTGTCTTAGAGATTGTGTATGTATCATTAAGAAAAAGGAAATGGTATGTGCACTACACATATGTGTAGTGTACAACCCACTACATACTTGTTATCCATTGATTAAAGTTATCAAATATTTATTATGATGGGTCTCAACAAAATATGTGGTATTGATTGTGTTGTGGTAGAATAAGTAGTGGATATATCACTACTCATAAGAAAATCTCCACATTGGACAAAGGTGTGAGCACACAGAGCATTAAATGCACATGAAGGGTTCCAATCTCATTGTAAAGATTGTAATGAATATCCGTATTGATCGTATAATCGGCGAAAAAATTATGATTTTACGATTACTAACATACTCCTTTTGATTTTTTTAACTGTCACATTTGAAAAAAAAATCACGGTCAATTTTTGGATGAACATGACCACAATTTAGCTCAAGGTTAGTCATTTTTTGGATGAACATGGTCAGTAATTTTTTCTCCAAATGTGACAATTAGAAAAACGAAAAGAGTAGTATATAAAAACTTTTGGTTTTGAATACCAATGGTTGTATTGTTTTTCCCCTTGTAGTAAGGTTTTTTTTCTAATGAGTTTTCTTACTTAAAAATGTAATTTCATTTCCCTTTTGGAGTACAACTGTCTCAAAATATAATTTCGTTTACCTTTTTTCACACTAAATAAGAAAGTGGTTAAGTGTCATTAATGTCATGATAAAAGTCTAGAATACATTTTGACTCTCATTAATGTATTAGATGTAAAGTATGTGAATGTATAATAAATTATAGGTAAATGAAGAAAAATATAATAAATGTTATACACAGATTTATATTATAGGACAAATTCAAAAATGTAAACGGAATTATATTTTGGGACGGAAGTAGTATTTCACAAGACAACTTGTAACGCCCATGTCCGAATACCGAGTTCTTACACGGACATATAACGTTCGACACACGACATTTAGAGAAAACCCTACATCCTACGTAAGCCAACGTCATATCAAAGTAATAAGTGATTTGCACAGAAAAAACAAACAACTGAATATTCGGAAAAACAGACCCTCATGGTTCTCCAAAACAACTAACAACTAACAACTAACAACTAAAATACAATTGCCGTCAAACTAGATAATAAATAACTGAAATAAACTTTCACATTACCATATCAAATTACCTATTTTCTGCGTAGTCAAATCATCACATTGACATATCAAATTATCACCTAGTTTCATGCTACATTATCAAAATATCACACCATCACACTTTTTTTTCCACAACAGACGAAAGCATATGCATACATCGGATTTGAAAGAGAGAGCAGCAAGATTATGCGCAATCCTGTTGCTTTCTGTTTCAGTGTACAAAATGATGCAGCTATCAAGCAAACTAATAAAGTGCTTGATATCCTCCAAAAAAAATCGACCATCTACTGGCGGGGCAAGCAACCTATTACAACAATTTACATGCAACTGATAATCTGACAGACAAACAATAGATTTAATTCCCAAAGATAAGCTTCTTTGAAGACACCATCTCAACGCACTGGCTTCCGCAACAAAAGCTGAGTTTTGGTAAGATTTGGGTGAAGCCCATGCTTCCAAAAGAGATCCATCACTACCAAAAAGCACTACCCCATCACCGGAAAGACAAGAGCCTGGCTTCCAGGCTGCATGAACATAAGCCCTTACTGCAATACTATCTACAACAGGGTCTTCGTGCTGCAAGCCAGGAGAGGAATGAAAAAGATTAGTGGGAGCCCTCTCCTCATTAAGTGCCTGTAAGAAGCCATACCTTCCCTCTCTAGCTAAAGTAGCAGTATCAGAGAAGGTCCAATGCGTATTATCAAAAAGTTTTATGCAGCGCGCTTTCCATATAAACCATAAAGCAAAGCAAGAAACTTTGATACGCTCCTAAAGCATAGCTAGATTACCACCAGAGATGATAGTCCCACCAAGCTACGAGAGAGGCCTCTCGGCTAGAAAACATGTCCCAAAACACTAAGAATCTTCCAAACATTTTTAGCAAAAGAGAAACGAATAAAAATGTGCTCAATAGATTCTATTTCGCCTCCACAAAGAACACAAGGGGTGGGATTAAAGCCAAACCTTTTGTGCAAAATTTCTGAAACAGGTAGAATACGTTTGACACATTTCCAAATGAAAATTTTGATTTTGGTCGGCAAGGCCATAGCCCAAATCATTTTTCAAAATTTACTATTGAGAGGACAACCATTGAAAGAAAAGTTAATGCTGGATAATCTCTTTTTTTGCATGCTTAAATCATAGGCTGCTTTACAAGAGAAATCACCATTATTAAAAAAAGATGCAATAGCGCTTATCTTGGACATCTCTTAAGCTAACCGGAATCCTCACAATTTGGTTTATATTAACCTTTCAAAAAAACTCAGAAAGCTTTGATGTATCCCAGCTTTGTGCATTCAAAAGGTCTGACACGAGCAGATTGCGATGATGATCTGAAGCTAGGTAATAGGCCTGCCACTGGGGTTTCCAGTGATCCAAGGATCACTCCAACTTTGATTGATTTACCACTACCAACAGAGAAACAAGTGCTCTCCTTTAAGAACGATTGGGTCGACAAAAGATTTTTCCAAACAAAAGAAGCCGCAAAGGGAGCTTTGCAATTAAATATGGAACTTTTTAAAAAATATTTGCCTTTCAACTCTAGAAACAAGGTCCGGTCAATGACGGAGCCAGGAATTGGATCTCGGGTGGGTTAGTGGATTATATTAGGACAATCGGATGGACTTAAATAAGATGTTTTGATAACTTAAATTAGATTATATAGGTTTTTTAGTGTAGATTTTTTTCGCCGGGTGGGCTCAAGCCCCTTAGCCCTACCTTTGGCTACGTCTTTGGTCTGGGTTATTGTGTATTCTCCAAAGGGTCTTAGCTAGAGCAACAGTATTAGCAACTTTTAGATTTCTGAAATCTAGGCCACCTCTTCCCTTCGGAAGACACAAATCTTCCCAGCGATACCCCGGGTAATTTTTATTATCATTTCCCCACCAAATAACACCATCACACTATCTTACAATATTCATTACAAGTTAAACAATAAAAGGAAAAACACAAACCTTGCTTCATCGATGATAAAAAAATATTGCCAAAACAAGTAATTCACTCTTTTTTATTAGAGAAAATATAAAATTAGGTTGTTGTATCTCTCTGTATTTATTTTCAGGTCGTGTCACACCTCATTTTTTTTTTCAGATAACACGTGCAAAATTACACGGGCCCGTTCAAATTTGCACGGACTCAACACAAGAGCACGTGGGATGAATGTTGTGTTACATTCTTAAGTTAACCAAAAAAAAAAGAACAACGTGTAAATTGGACGTGGTTTATGTTGAGCCTGTGCAAATTTGGGAAAGAGCCCGTGCAAATTTGCACGTGCTAACTAAAAAAAATAGGTCTGACATGACCTGGAAATAACCACGGATCCCTACAACAACTTGATTTTATATTTTCTCCTTTTATTAAGAGAATAAGCTTTGATGGTAATACCAAGAGGTATAACGATATCCCGGCTAGGCAAGAACTTCGAAACACCACTTTAGCGAAATCCCGATTTCTTCGTAAAACAAAATCTGCAAAATCAATAAGCCAAATAAGCAACAATACGGAGAATAAAACACAAAAAAATACTTCAAAATCAAAGTGAGATTTACGTTTTCGAATTATAACTTTGAGTTTCCACACTTGTGTTGAACAAAAAAATGCAAACAATTGATAATGTATATCAACATAACAAGTTTAATGGAAATAGTACCAGGAAAATCCGTTTTAAAAGTGGAAGTCTGGGCGTAACCGCTCATCTTCATGAGCGCCACCACCTATCTTCATGAGCGTATCACCCATCTTGGGCGTCTGGAAGGGCGGTTTTTGGGCGGTTGCGCCTATATATGGGCGGTTTTGCTCATCTTAAGCCAAGGGATATACTGCGTTTTTTATTTTGTGGGTTGTATTTTTTGGACTAATTTTGGGGAAAATAGTATTTTTCGAATTTCCCTAAGATAATTAAGAGGCCTACTACCTAATTAGATTAAGGGAGAAAATGATAAATGGAGGATCTAAATCATTCCTAGATGCCTTAATCTAACCTGTATAAAAAATGTTTACCCCAACTTCTAAACTAAAATCATTCCACAATATTGGGTGTGCCCCTTTGGGTTGGGAAAATGAGTCTTCTGTCTCACAAAATACTTATCAGATTCAAGGTAAAAGATAGATCTTTTGAATGCTCTATGATAGATCTTGGAGTATGCTTGATTTTGGGATTCACAACCGCGTGTGGAGGAAGCCTTGCCGAAAGTTCAATGTTGTCACATTGCATCTTCAATTCTCTATTAGACGATATAATCTCTAAACACCCTTAAAATTAGATCTAATGACTTTTTAATTAAAATGTTTCCTAAATTCGTGTTTTCACAGTAATTCATTCGTTTCTAATGCATTTTGATATTGTTGGAAATATCACGGTGGTGATAACGGTGTTTATAAGGTAGATATTTGACTATTTAGGTGTGATTTCTCCGGTGAGAAGCGACGGTTTATATAAATGTTGGTGGTCAGACTCAATGCTTGAAGAAGACGAGGATGGAGTCGACAAATTGACAAAGTCGGGTCTGCTTTTTATATTATCGGATGATTTATGATTTACAATGAGCCACTATTTATAGGCGGATTGCTAATGACGATTAAGCTAATTGCGACAAAACGTAAATAACCGTGATGTGACATAATTAAATACAATTAAGAGAGTAAACATCGCGCAGAGCGCTGATGTAGTGGCTCCACTTGGAGCGGGTCCAAACTCTTGATCGTCTTGTACAAAATCCTTATGAATTGTCAATTGCGAATCCGTGTCGCCTTGTTTAGCGGGTACGATCCGGCTAAGCGGACTGCGAACTGGGGGGCAGTGGGCTCACCCCCTGCCTTTAGCATTGTGAGGAGTATATCAGCTGAGCGGCTTTCGGTTAGGCTTACGGCCAGGCATGCTGGCGGCGATGAAGACAATAATCAGTTGTGGGACCACTGCTCGGGTCTTCTCTGAGGGTCCGACGGACCGTATGCTAGTTCGGCATATCACATTTTATTTTCGTTTGAACTTGTGATATACTAGTGCGACTTTTGTGATTCTGGAAATTTGACTATGCGGCGGCCTCTGTAGGACTACGGCCGTAACGACAGTCTCGAAATCTGTTTCAAGTTGTTTACGGGTCAGGTTCCGATACATGAAATCCAACAAAATGTATGGAAAAATAATCAGATAATCAGATTACTTCGAAGATGAGGTTAGAGCATTCTCAATGATAAAAGTGGTATGAGTGTGTTTTGTCCCACATTCTTATCCACATCATCACTTCCACACAGTATTATCCGCTATTAAAAAGCAACAACAATGACTCAAAAAACCACAATGTGAATTGTACCTTTTTCGATTTGCCAATGTGAATATAACTTTTTTTTTTACGATGACTCTAAAAGTCACCTCCAAAAATTTCACAATGTGATTGAGGATGGCTTTCTGCCACTTCTAATTATCTAATACAGTATGTGTTTTTCTTTTGACCATTGTGGTATCCTTCGTGAAAACAAACTTGACAATGTTGCCAACTAGGATTATTTTGATGCTTTTAAGAATAAATAACATTGTGAATGGTTTTACCATTGTACATGCTAGGCACAGTAGCCACTTTTTCACGTTCACAAGAAAATATATAAAAAAAAGCACATTCTTTCTCCCCTCCTCTACTCTCTCGGACTCATGAAAAACTCATCACCTTGGTTCATGAATATCAGACAAAAAAATCCAGCTTTCCTCTTTGTTTCTTTTTTTTTCCCCCCAGAAATTCAAATACCCAAATTCATATCAATTTCAATTGCCATAATTCAGAATATGGCTAATACATAACTTGAAAAGAAAAAAGAAAAAAAAGACACAAAAATAGTGGCATAATTTTTCATTCAAAGGCCCATCTGGTTTTGGTTCATATAAATGAATCGATTGAGATTGATACATCTAAATACCACAATTCTTCAACAGGAAGAAATCGGAAAAGAAAATCTTTTTCAGAAACCCATTCCTCCAATTTATGTTGCTCATCCACAATTGATGTGTCTAATAAACATGATGAAGTTGACGAAGATGAAGCTGGTACCTTTTCTTTTCATTGTTGTTGAGAAACTTCGTTTTTTTGAACAGATATGCCTTCAAGGAAGAGGATTTAAATTGCTGAGAAAAAAGAATTAAATTGATGAGGAAAAGGAAGTGATATTGAGAAGGATTTTTATTATTATTTTAATCTGAATTTGCTTCCACGGTGTGGTAGTGAGAGTGGATAGACCCACCACCACTCCCACGTTTGCCTCCTTCGGGGGTGTGGTATTTGAAGCCATAAATTGAATATAACTTTATGTAACGGTACACTTTTTCTCTTTATAAAATGGTGTTTTGAGCTACTGCTGATCTTCTTAAGTAATGAATTATTATTAACAAATAATCAGATTTTTTGTATTTTGAAATTTAGAGTGTTCACGGATATGGTTTATCCGAAAACCGAACCGATCCGGTTCATTCGGTCGGATTCGTTAATCTTGTTTTGGTTGATTCGGTTTGATTAATAATATAGATAAACCGAAAATTTCGGTTCGGTTACGGTTAACGCTACAAACCGAACCGAACCGAAAACCAAACCGAATTAAAAACCGAACCGAATTAAAAACCAAATAATTAACCGAATCGAAACCGTTTCAAACAGAAAACCGTTAACTGAACCGTTTGTATCAACATGTATAATTAGTTTTTATAACCAAAATATTACAATTTTGTTATAAAAATACCTTATAACCGAACCGTTATCTGAACCGTTTATTACCGAATGAAAAAACCGAATAAAAAACCGAACCGTTTAGAACCAAATCAAATTGTTAAATAGTATTCGGTTTTCGGTTAACCGAACCGAACCATATATTTCGGTTTGGTTCGGTTTGGTTTCCTAAAGCAAACGGTTCGGTTTCGGTTTCGGATATCTATTAACCGAAATTTTCGGTTCGGTTTCGGTTACGGCCATTAACCGTACCGAACCGAACCGTGAACACCCCTATTTTGAATGATTTGATGATAGACAAATGTAAACACAAGGCCTGTTTTGTTTTCTGGCATATTTGGAAGTCCAGAAATGATTGGTTGTTTAATCACAATCTAATAGATCCTACTACTATTATTGCTCTAGCTACTAAGGACTTTAAATATTTTTCTGATGCTAACTCTTGTGCTTCTGGGATTTCGCCATCTTCCTTGCAAAATAAAGCATTGGGTCCTACCTCTGAGTCTCCGTTTCCCGACGGGTTGGATGATCATCAGGTTATTATTTTGCAAACTGATGCAGCTTGGCAGAGCCAACTCAAACTTGCTGGTGGGGGTGTGGCCATTTTTGACAAGAACTACAACCTGATTGAAATTTGGGGCAGATCTTTCCCTTTTTATTGGATCACTTTGACTTTGAAAAGCCGTGGTGGTTTGTTTGGCCTTCTTTGGAAGGAATAAAAAAAGGATGGAACAACATAATCTTGAAAGCAATTTGCTCGATCTTTGGTCCATATGATTTTGCAGATTGAAAGTCCCCCTGCTGAAGTTTTGGTGCTGATCAATGACATCCAATCCCTGCTTGACAAGTTCTCTTTTTGTAAAATTGTGCATATTAGTAGGAAAGTGAATATTACTAGTCACCGTATAACTTCATTTGCAAAATCTCTTATTACTCCGACCACTTGGACCGTGAGTTTTCCCTCTTGGATCCTCATTCGCTTGTGCATGAAGAACTTGTTGGGGAACTTGTATTTTGGTACGATTTCTAATCCAATACACAAATTGATCGATTCCGTCTTTAATATATCCTTTCGTTTCTGGAAGAAAAAATAAAAAAAAAATAACACAAGGTCAGTTCCATCGGTTACATGTGTGTATAGTATGACCATGCCACAACAAAATTGTCCCATAATATATAACATAATTTTAAGACCATTGATTATATAGTTAAAGGTTGTGGATGACGTTTTTAAATTTTAATCTAAAATAGGAAAAAAGAACAAGAAAAAAAGATAGTGGTTGAGAAGAATAGACAGCGGCGTGTTAGCTACGTGTGTTACTACGTGTTGCTACGACACGTACATGTAGAACACGTGTAAGAATGTTTCGTTTTGTCTTCTCAACCACTATCTTTTTCTCTTGTCCTTTTTCTTTTTCATTTTTTTTTATCTTATTTGTCCTTCTAGCTCGCGACCCCTTGATTATAATATGACAATCCTATTAATTTATATTAGTCTTATTAAAATTTTGAAAAAAACCAAACAATTTTATTAAGGCAAATCTGCCAACGAAGCAGAGATTACATCGTTCGGCGGGGTAGTACCCCAAACCACTTGACCAAGCAAAGCCACACCATACCTAGCTAGAAGGTGCGCAGACACATTACCTGCCCGCTTGACAAAAGAGAACTGACAGGAGTGAAAAGAGGACAATAAAGCTAAACAGTCTGTCGCTAGACAACCTAAAACCGAAAAGTCCTCCGAAGGGTGGGAAAGAGCCTGAACACAAGAAAGACAATCGCTCTCAAAGATAACCGAGGTGAGACCCATTTGCGCAGCTTTCTCCATAGCCAATAAGATCGCCCGCATTTCCAGAAGTTCCGGCCCGTCTCCCGGGTCAAAATGAAAGGAAAAGGCGGCCACAATAATTCCCACACTATCTCGAAAGATCAAGCCGACCCCGAACCTTCACACGCAACCGAAGCATCCGCATTACACTTCCAAAAGGCTTCAGGATGGGGGCTCCAAGTCTCGGGATAAGAAGACCCAACGCCTGGCGATACTCCAACGCCCCTGCTACCGATGAAGAGACTGCACGCGAGACGTAGATAGGGGCATCGTCATACACAACACTACACCTAGCCTTCCACATGTTCCAAAGGAGCTGCGAAATAATGGAAACCTCATCAGCAGTATATTGTTCCAAAAGCATGGCAAAGTACTCCGTGAAGCATGATGCCTGGCGGGGCCGACAATAAAAAATGGTGATGCTCTCCATATCGCCCGAGCATAATCACAACCGAATAGAACATGATACATCGTCTCTCTTTCCTTTCCACATGCCAAACACCGACCATCACCATTAATGACGTAAAAGTGTCACATACATATTTTGTTGAAGTTTTATTTATAGAGCTTCACTTCCCTGCGGCACTAATAAGTCGGCGTCAAGGCTTCCGTCGCGACAAAAATCTCTGCCAGGGGTTTTACACCGCCCAGAAAGTAGGTGAACTTTCTTTAAGGCAAAAGGGCGATCATGGCTTCTAATCGGCAGCTTTTGAGGGCACTTGCCTTTTACCGGCCTTTAAGTCGCTGCAGAACCCTACCCTCCGCAACCTCTCACCGACTTCAACCCCCTCTTGTCGATCGTACGCTCTGTGTTTCTTTAAAATTTCATTCTTCTTTCATTTTCATAATCAGTGGTTGCTTTCTTACCATCTCATTACTTTAAAGGCAATCCCCTCCCCCTAATTTAACAGTGCCGTGAGTTTTTGTTTTTGATGGATTTTGCTATTCGGTTTGGACTGCATACCCATATTTATTTTTACTTTCAGCTGTTGCTTTCATCTGTTGTATTCAGGGTAATAATACAAGGAACACTGAATGCAACAGTGCCTTTTCCCGGTTCAATACTTCCATTGGTTTTGGTTTTGGTTTTGGTTTGGACAGTATTGAAGCATCATTAACCATGTTTCCTAAGTGTTTTTCTTCATAATTTATGGTCAAGTGATTTTTTGGGTGAAATCAAAGGAGGAATTAATTGTGCATTTGTAGTTCAACATCATCTTGACCATTATTATTAGCAGCTGCTAAAAAAAGGATGCAATCCATAATTTCTGCAGTTTAGTGCCTACAATTAATAAAGTTGAGCCCTTTTCTTGATAGCATATCCTTGTTGAACATGGAATGGACACATTCTTGTATCATCTATAGTACCAGTTGCTAGTGTGTTGAGGAAAAAGGGAGTGGTGAGTTGCTAGCTATAATTTGGTTGTCAGCTTGAAGTTGATGATGAAAGACTGTATCTTTTGAGTTGGGTCATGTTTGTTAATTGGATATACATGTACTGTCTGTAGTAATCAGTATGTAGTTTTTTCTTTTAATTTATTTATTCATCTCGTGAATATATTAGTTTGGTTTTCAGATAAACTGAATTTGGTAGCAGTATTTTTTTAAATCTCAGCACTCATACCGTAAATTTGATTATGCAGGCACCTATCAAACCAGCAGTAATTTGTGTGCCTCCTCGTTTCTTCAAGAGGGATCAACATTTTACAATTTTGTTCCTGCTCTTATGGCTGGTCTTGGAATCGGGATGGTAGATGTGGCGTATGCAGATTCGGAAGAGGTCAGTTTGCGCATATGTAATATGGCTGTGATTTCTCTTGCAAACATGGATAAGATTATCCCCTTTCCTTCTCCTAGTAAGATGATGACATGTGGTTATCGATTTTGTCTTGATGAGAAAAGGTTACTTCATCATGTTAGAAAATTCTCAAGAATCCAGCTCCCCTGAAATATAAATCTCAATTAATTCTTTTATCATTGTCGGGCACTATTCTGCAGGCCCATCCCAAGGCTCCTTTGCCACCAGAGTCTTCTGCCACTCCGAGCAACCCTACACTGCAAGATATTGCTAGGAGTGAGAGGAAGCGGGTGGAGGATTTGCTCAGGAGTAAACGAGGTGATTATAGCTCCTATCCTCGTTTCACTGTCGCTGTTAAGGGCCAAAAGGTTAATAAACTCCCTCTTATCTACTTCTTCTTTTTCGGTGGTGCTATAAGCTTGATATTTGTTTTATGTTAGATAGCTTATTGGCTAGTAATAAAATTTCATAAAGTTCGCTTTTGGATGATAAGTAACTTGAACAAGGCATTTCTGTTTTAACTGAAGCTATACCTGCTGTTTTCAGATCACAATTAAGTTTCAGATTCCTCCTGCCTGTGAAATTCCACTGTTGATTGCAAACCTGGTTTCACGTCTTGGACAGAAGGACGATGATGGAGGTTCTGGAACAAATATGGAACTACGGGCCTGGGACAGGTTATGAACGTTCTCGTTTATATAAATTGATCATTTTCTAGTTTGGTATGTTTTTGGGAGCTGCTGTGAAGTGATTAATTGATTTTAGGTTTTTTCTTTTAATGACATTTATATCTATAAGTTATCTGTCGATTTTTTGCTTTAAAAAAGTATATTTTTTTTCTTTTACAAGCTAAATTTCAACAGGAAGTGGCTTGAAAATTTATCAAAGAAATTCATATCACAAATGGGAAAGACCCTTCCTTTGAGTTATTTCAGCTTATCTTCTTGTTATTTTCAATTTCAGTGGAGTAGCTTGGCAACTGACATTGACCCGCTCAATAAAGCCAAATGAAGTTGATGGAAAAAATGTGCAGCATGAGACGGAAACTAACTCCAAAACAGAAGATCTATGCATCGTCCTTTTCCGCCCGCTTGTTGGCTCTGATAGAGCAGTTAGTGATTATTCTCCACATCCAGTGACATGATTTCCGTTTAACTGCAGTTTTTCGTCCCATATATTTTGACTTTTGGTTCAACATTGTTCACCTATACAGGAAATTGAGTTTATGAAGTCTGGGAGCTTAACTAGTGATGAACTAGATGCCGCAGTAGCTGCTCTACAGCTAGGTGGACAGCGTAAAACAGCAGAAGGGACCCCACGCGGGAGTGAAGCTAAGGCTTCTTCCATAAAAACGACTGTAAATAATCTGGAGTCAATGGGCGTGAGGATTTATGGCTTAAATGAACCCAATGTAGACACTCCAAAAAGTGAAATATCTTGGGAGAACATTGCTGGATACGCTGAACAAAAACGGTATGCTGTATAACATGGATGTTATAATCTTGTAGTAAATTTATTTTCTGCTGCTTCATTGAATCTATGCTGAGGTTTAGTCTATAATATACCTTGAGGACTTAAAATGTTAAAAATTTCTGAGGCTTTTTTTGTGTGTGTGGAAATTTGATAGCCAGAACTGTTAATTGAACCAAATTCTGACCATTTAGGTGACCCCTTGATATGTATGTGTGTATATCTTGCGATTACTTTTGTTCTATTCCATGTGAACATAGAACGCGATGTCATCTCAAAAGGGGAGCTTTTCCACAGTATGACCAAATGTCACATGTTCAAGCCATCTAAACAACCTCTTACTAAAATTTAAGGTAGCCTACGTAGATTGGCCTAAATGAAATGACCTTCCCCAGACCCTGCATAGGTGAGAATCCTTTCATGCACTTTGCTGCCCTCTTTCTGATTAAAAATTTTCTCCTCAAAAAAACCTTTGTTTTGTAATATTCAACTGTAAAATCTCTCACTTTGCTCTTCCTGTAAGTGTCATCTGCATTTTTCTTTGTTATTGCTGTCCTTTGGGGGGTGGGGGTGGGGGGTGGGGGTGGGGAGAGGTTACTTTTCTGTTTGATTAGGGAATCATGTGTAACTCTGTTATTTGCTTCAAATTCCAGAGAAATAGAAGATACTATATTGCTGGCCCTTCAAAGTCCTCAAGTGTATGATGATATTGCTCGAAAAACACGTTGCAAGTTTGAGACTAATAGACCAAGAGCAGTGCTATTTGAAGGCCCACCAGGTTTGTCCTCTAAAGCAGAATGTTAAGCAAAAGGTTTGTAGTTATGCTGATACGTGGGAAGCCATGAAAAAAATTGTCTCTAGATCCAGAAATTAGGTTTCATTGGCAAAATTTTCGTCAAATTTGCCTGTCTATTGATTGATCAGTAAGTGTCTCTAGATGTTTGAGGTATGAAAAAATAAGGAAAGAAATACTGGAATCTCTTGTAAATTTCCTTTGATTTCGGGACGATCTGCTGGTCCAGGGCTTGCGTCAATGCGTAAAAGATTGATATAAAAAAAAAGACACAAACTTTGCATCCTTAAAGAACAGTCATCACTCAACCATTGCCTGCCTTTGCAAAGAGTAGCAACTTAGCAAGACAGCCAGTAACAAACTCAAGTTTTTATTCTCCCTTTTCTCTGATGTCTGAGACGTTCCCTTATGTGCATCTCAGAAGAATATTTTGTGAAGTGGCATCTTCTGCTAGATCTAAATAGAGTGAGTTTATCCTGTTTCACAAGGCTCTGTTGTAGCTATGTACAACATGCCCGCACGCATAATTTATGTGTTTATACTTTATTGTGCTTAAGTTTGCTGCAAGTCTGCAATTTCAGAAGTATGTAAGTGCGTTGATTTAAGAACATTCGGCACCATAGGCTTGTTTTTCCATTGTTGTGTATTATGCAACTCCAGAAGTTGGGGTGATATGTTTATGTGTTTGCGGTTTTGATTTAAGGTACCGGGAAGACATCGTCTGCTCGTGTAATTGCTAACCAAGCGGTAAGCCCTTTGTATGATTGAGTGCGCAACAACCCACCTCCTTTTTGTCTGACTGCTTTGATTGCCGTCTTACATGTTTGGTCTCTTGCTTATTTGATCATTGTTTTGGATTTCCATCCATGTTTTCATTTTCGATTTCCCAAACTTCAAATGCATATTCCATATATCTTAAGAGAATACTGCCATCTTGCTGAACCGTGTTCATTAAATGTGCATGTTTCAGAATTCAAGGGTAAATAATAATGGACAAATTCGGAAGAACAAAACAATAATCTCTTGAAATATTTTTCTTAACTTGTGATTGTTTTCAAGGATCACGATTTTTGCACTTCTATCAACATTTCATCTTGGCACTTTTACCTCTCATCTATGCATTTTTTTTAGTTCCCAAGTGCCAAGTGCCACGTGTCCAACAACCAGCATGCAAGGTACGGCATGCTCCAAACTATGGAAACTTGACACATGGTAAAAAGGGACCGAAATGGTAAAAAAATTTCATAGATGAGGGATAAAGGTGCCAAGACGAAACATTGAGGATAGAGGTGCAAAAATAATGAAACAAAAAGGGACCAAAAGACAAAAGTGTCTTCATCCCTTGTTTTATCATGGTCTTATCTTTTGGACTGGGAGAGTAAATAACGGTAGGGAATATTTGCAGGAATTCGGTCTTTTCTGAAGCTTTTTCCTTGCAGAAAAACTGTAAAACTTTCAAACTATTGATGTTCTTCTACACATTTGAATTGCAAAATCTTTTCTGTTTGCAGGGGATTCCATTATTATATGTGCCTTTGGAAGTTATCATGTCAAAGTACTATGGTGAAAGCGAACGTTTGTTAGGAAAAGTTTTTTCACTAGCCAATGACCTCCCAAATGGTGCTATAATCTTTCTAGACGAGGTACCTATATATGCATATCTTGTTCATTCTTCATGTGCCTGTGATAAATTTTGTGTTAGCCTTATTCAATTCGTCTTCCCTCTTTCTTTATATGAAGATCGATTCATTTGCTACTACCCGGGATGGTGAAACACATGAAGCAACTCGTAGGGTTTTATCTGTATTACTGCGGCAGGTGAACACCCTCACTTAAAGCTCAACTAAATCATATGCAAATGAGTTTGTTATTTGAGGTAGCGTAAAGTTTAATACTAGTGACCATTTTTTTTACTGTACAGATTGATGGATTTGAGCAGGAGAAGAAAGTAGTGGTTGTTGCTGCAACCAATCGAAAGTCAGACCTTGACCCAGCTTTAATTAGGTATATCTATACTCTTCACTTACACACACACAGTTCACCCATCATTCATCAGGTTAAATGTCTGTTTGGTGTCTTGCAGTCGGTTTGATTCGATGATCACTTTTGGGCTACCTGATCATCAGACTCGCCAGGATATAGCAGCTCAGTATGCCAAACACTTGACGAAATCTGATTTGGTTGAATTCTCAAACTTAACAGAAGAGTAAGTTTAGTAGTGTTTCTGTTGTGTCAAGTCTAACTACTGACATTGGTTGATATAAAAAACGTAAATTACTGGTCCACCGAATCTTCTTCGCACTTTTGTGCTTGTTCTGTGGACCCCACCGGATCAGCAGGCCATTTCGAGGGGTCAAAAAAAAAACCTTTCTTTTTTACTGTAAATCAACATTTAATGCTTGTAACATCTTTTGTGTCTTTGCTTAATACAGCATGTCAGGCCGTGATATCAAGGACGTATGTCAACAAGCAGAGAGGCATTGGGCTTCAAAGGTATCAATTGCTATACAAAAATCTTTCTAACAAATATTATTGATCAGTAAAAACACTCAGATTGGATCAGGATAATAATCTTGTTCTGACCTATTTTCGACTTGGGAATAGGTGATACGAGGAAAAACAGCAAAAAATGAAGACGAGGGGGGGTTGCTGCCACCTCTTCAGGAATACTTGGACAGTGCAAATGACAGAAAACGAGCTATACTTGCTGCTGCTGGAGGAAATGAAAGCCCCAATCCTTTTCGCAAGAAACCACAATTTGACTTTGTTTGAAGTCGATATACATAGAATTTTCATCCAGTAGTCGTCGCTTAGTTCATAATAATTATACCTATTAGCAGTCTCTTGCAATGTAATTATGATGCTGATTGTTTCGAAACTGTTTTAAGCGCATTTCGAAGAGTGATTTCATTAGGCAATTGATGGAGATGGGCGTATATAAATTAAAATTACTGGTAGCTAACTAAGTATTTAGTTTATTATGTGTTCCTGCTATTATCTTCTAAAGTTTACTTAAATTTCATTATTTGTTCATTGTGTAATAATCGAACATAACCCCTCAAAAAAGATTTAAAAAAATCGAACATATAATCTGTTTACGCATTTTGAAATCAATTATCATGTGTAGGGGCGGCTGCCGGGTTTTTATGATATAGGTCAGAGATCAATAATGACATATCGAATATATCGGAGTATATATACGGGTCAGGGGTCAATATCAATATTATGAAAAATTAGCATGTCGATTAATAGATATCACTGTATAAAATTTTCGGATAGCGAAGAAAAAACATACATTTTTTTTCTTTCTTTCTTAGGGGGTTCAGTTGACCTATTTTGCTTAACATGCCACCGCCCCTGATGGATTCGGATCCTCGGCTTTGGGAGTTCGGCTTCTCCTCTGCTTTGGTGACGTGACTGGATCACGGCCGTCCGTTCGCGAACTGGAGAGAGATCACAACACATTTGGGTGGCCATTGCTCGCCACGCGTGAAGAAAAAGAGAAGGTTCGGTAATAAAGCTGATGATCCAGTTCGGCCCCGGATCATGTGAGTCAAACTGCTGAGTTATCAACGCATTTCATCATCTATAAAAGAAAAGAATGTCATCAAAAAGAAAGATGTGAGGATTCAAATCATTTAGAGTATAAAAGGGTAGGTTTACATATTTCTTTTCAAGAAAATATCGATAGTCAAGGTGTGTACTTATGTTTATGTTAGCTTTTATTTATTTTATATAAAAGTGTGATTCATATCCTTTCGTAATATTTGATGTAGCTACTGATATATGTCCGGACAAATGTACCGAGCACATTTTGCAACACCACAAATCCCTTTAAAAATAAATAAAAAATAGGATAGTGATTTATGCACCAATTTATAGTTTGTGCACGTAAAAATGCACCGACCCCTTATCCATCACCACACACCTTAGCTATTAAAAAAAAAAATAAAAAAAATACAAACTTTTGGCATTATAAATTCAATATTTCGAGAGATGGTTGGGGATATTTTCTGCGTACTAATCATTTTCCTAAAAATTAAACCTATAAATATACACCACACAACATTCATTTCGGTGGAGGCGAGGGGTTGTGTGTGTGTGTTTTTTTCTGTGCGTTTATCAATTTCCAGAATTAAATTTTTATTTCCCCTCAATTTTTTTTAATATTTTATTTGTAGCAGTAAAATGTGTAAAATGAAAATCAGTTAAAGAAATGCAACGGCTCTAACCGCCAACAGTTGAATTCGTTTCTCCTTAAAACAGAAAAAAAAAAAAAAAAAATCACAATCAAAAGCTAAGAAGAAGAAGGCCTTTCTTGCTAAGCTACACCAAAACATCTGAAGAAAAGAAAGCGCAGATCACCGGAAGTGAGATCAACAATGTCTTCCGACGGTGATCATCCTTCCAAACGATTGAAACAAACACACGACGGCGAACTTGGAATACCCACTCTCTCTGGTTTGGATACCCCACCCCCAGAGGACGAATCCGATAGCAGTCAAGAGTCCGACTATGGTGGAAATGAGAGGTAAACTCCCCTCTTTTCTAGCTCAATCACTTGCTCCCCCCCAGATCATAGGAATCGGATTGCTCTTTAGCTGTGTAACGCAAGTAATCAAATTCCAATGGTGTTTAATTGTTTGTTCATCAAATAGATGGATATAGATGGCGATTCTTGAATTTGAATTTGAATTTGAAATTGATCGTGTGTCTTTTCCAGTTAATTTATCGACTTCAAGCTCAGGGATTCTGTATATCTTGACCAGTTGTTTGTAATATTTCGTTCTTTTCTTTTTGGAAGCATTTAATGTAGTTCTGATTTATTAATCTGCTAGCTTGAATTAATGGCAAAGTTTGTGAAGTGTTTGATGATCTGAGTATATAACTGGAAACATTTTCTTGCAGTTTTCGTGATGCTATAGATGTCATCTTTAGGAAAGCTACGGAGGAAATGGAACGTGAAAATAGTTATTGGGCCAATGTCCAGCCATCTTCAAGTACAACAAATTCTCCTGAGGATTTTTACTACCGCCACGACTTAACCTTTTGGAGAAATGGTTTAATCGTTGATCAACCACCTCTGAGGAAATATACTGATCAGGGAATTGATACTTTTATAGAGGTTTGCCTTCTTCTTTGTATTCATTTGAATGATGATTTTAATATGAAGAATTACCTGTTTGTTT
Source organism: Gentiana macrophylla (assembly GCA_026214975.1). Taxonomy (NCBI): domain Eukaryota; kingdom Viridiplantae; phylum Streptophyta; class Magnoliopsida; order Gentianales; family Gentianaceae; genus Gentiana; species Gentiana macrophylla. The sequence continues at coordinate 25,166,918 of CM047806.1, forward strand.
ATTTCAAGAGATTCTATGATTTGCTCTGAGTGGCTATTATTGTTGTCGTGTAGAGCCTAAAAAATGGTGTGTGTCCAGAAGCTATAACTCCTGATAATCCTAATGATACGTCCCCTATTAGAGTCCGCCTCCGTAGAAGACATGCCAGGTTTCGGGTGAGTCGATCATATATACCTTTCATTTGCACAGTCATATCTTCAATTTTTGGGGTCTGTTTTTTTCTCATTTTGTATGTCCAGCCAGCACCCTGTGGCTGTGGGACTGTAAGTTGGTTGCAAAGCCAAAGGGTAATAATGGGAATCAAATTGCTCAATAACATTAGTCAGAGTCATTACAACAGTGTGCATTTTCCTTCCTTTCTTTCTTTTAGATGAGATTTATTAATTCCCTCCATTCTGCATATTGGCAACAAACATATGCTTTTGGTGCATATCATGTAACACAACAACAAGTCTTGACTGTACGTACGTACGTGCCGGTGCAGGAAACTCCCGTGGCGGCAGAGGCAGAGGCAGAGGCAGAAGCTCCCCCGGGTGTAGATAGAAACACAGATGATGATTCTGAGGAGTTGCTTACTGACCTATTGTTTCTTACTTTACCTATTCCTGATCCTACTGCTGCTCCTCCACCACCACCACCACCACCACCACCACCACCTCCACCACCATCACCACCTTCCACAAGCCTGGTCGTAGACGAATCATTGCCATCCACCTCCATTCAAGTTAGATTGGCTGACGGAACTCGTATCACTGGTCGTTTCAACTTACATCACACTGTTGGCGATATACGATCCTTCATTGACGAATCTACGCCTGGGTCCAACATGACATATCAGCTGCAGTCTGGTGAATTCCCCCCCAGAGTCCTCACCGATCCTACTCAGACAATAGAGCAGGCAGACTTAGCCAACTCAGTTGTTTTCCACAAGTACTCAACATCTTCATAGAGGCAACTATTTCATTGTCTTCACTGTTTGTATATTGTTCTTGAAAGCTGCTGAACTTGTTGTTCTATTACCAACTTTTTGGGTTTTTCTAGGTGATGTTTTGAACCTGCAGATGTTCAAGTTGTTTCATGAATGTGTAGTTTTTTTCTTTCCTTTTTTCCATTTGTTTCAGTGACTTTGGAGTGCTTGAAATGACAGATAAATTTCACCTCATTAATTTTGTGATACCCCTGTTTTTTAAAGGCGATTTCGATTATGGTTTTGTTTGAGTTGGCTATGATTTTTGCTGTTATTTCAACTAACAACATTGGGAATTAAAGATGTATTAGCATGATGGATAGTGAAAGACTTGTTCATATCCTTAGACATTGGTGACTTAATCCCCTGCATTTTGTTGTTCAATGATTGATATTAATCCACCCTTACAAGTTACAAAAGAAAACAGGTTGAAATAGTAGTAATCAACACAAATTCTTCATGCACCTCAAGAGCATGTCCATACCATTATAGTATAGTTGCTTCTTGCTAGAGATATGCTTCAATTGCTACCTTTTTAACGTCAGAGTGAGTATTAACGTATATGTCGATGAACCATAAATAGTGAATCAAAACTTCTGACTATCGAAAACTACCACTTCCTGATTTTAGAGAATGGGGTAGCCTTCATATCAGCCCTTTCTTGTTACAAGGAGAGACCAAAGGCCTAACAAAGGGGGAGGGATACTCTCTAAGAAGATGCAAACCTCTCAAATCATCCCCCAAGATTGTCAGGGCAGATCTTGGAGGGTCTTGTAAACTAGTAAACCCTTGTTTAACCGTTTTCAAAGCTTTATCTACGGTGTAGCTATGCACGGAGCTGCCCAAGTGTTCCACATCTACCACTGATCTACACGAAGCTCCTACTGGAATCCTTGCTTGGATTGCTATTGGGAAAACTCAGCTCATAGACTGACTTTCTCTCTCAAAACTCTCTCTCTCGAGGAAACTCCCTTATTTTCTAGTAAAATAGTACTTATGTAATTGTGATAAAAAAGAGTTTGACACCCCCTTCATAAATGTGCCACCCCATATGTCTCCTAAATCCCTATGGAGAAGTCTACTTGAGGTGTGGAGAAAGAAAACATTTTCCCCATGAAATAAGGAATTGAAGAAGTAAATCTCTTGTTTTTATTTATCTCTTTTATCTAATATCTTGTATTAAATAATCCATTAATTAAATCACTAAAAACATATGTGTGTGTGTGTATATGTATATATATATATATATATATATATATATATATATATATATATATATATATATATATATATATATATATATGCGCCACACATAATATAAAAGAAATTGCAAAACTGGTCCCGTAAGTATATGGTGGTAGCAATTTTAGTCCCGTACGATTTTATTGTATTAATTTCGTCCCTTACCTTTTCAAAAAGTTGCAATTTCAGGACAAATTTGAATTTGCGTTTGACTTTTTTCAATGTTGTCATTTAATTGCTGATGTGGATCACTGATGAGAGTCAACTTTACTTTGCTCCGGTGCATATTTCAACCCCCGTTTACGGCACTTTTGGCTCATTCCGGGCAATTCTAGGCCATGTTAAGGGAGAAAACACACAATGCATTCACTTTGAGGTAAACCATCATATAGATGGCCAACCTTGTTATTTGACGGTGTTTTAGTCCTTTCGAGTCCTATTTATCTTGCGAGATTATACTCGGTATCTGTTTAGATGTCATGGACGCAGATATAGGTGCTCGTAATGGAAGATAAAATCTTGAGCTCATAAAGGCAAGACCGAGAGTTTGGGGATGGGAAAAGTTGATATCAATGCGTCGCGCATTCTAAGCTCGTAAGCAGGATGCAAAAGTTTGGGAAGATCAGCTAATGCGTCACGCATTCCATGAGCTCGACGCATCCCTCAAGATGGCAAGACCGAGGTAACAATGCGACGGATGGGTATAATGCGAAACATTGAAGAAAAAGACAAGCTAAGGAATGGGGGCAAAACATTCAAGCAATGCATGCATGGCAATGCGTGACGCATCCACCTCAGCAGGATGAGGACTTCCCAGACAACCACAGAGTAATGCGTGCGCATTCAGGAAGGGATGTGTACGCATTAGACAATTTTAAGAGCAAATCTGAGGCACATATAAATAGAAGGATTGCACAGAGTTAAAGATACTTTTGATACCACACTTTACCTAAAACTTTCTTCCTTATATCCTTTCACCCTCTTAGGTCGAAAGTCCCCTCTTTTCACCCTTAGATTCATTTATACACTAGTAATTACATAGAATTAGCATAATCTAGCTCAAACTTCTTCTTTATTCTTGGAATTTTGACATTTTGGTTCTTCATCATCATCAATTGACATTGGGTGATGTTGGAGCTTGATGAAACCCAGATTTTGCTACGATTTTGGGAATTAATTTCAGTTTCTATTTCATTTATGGCTTTAATTTTATCTTTGATTGTTGTTTTTAGTTTTATTATGAGTAGCTAAACATTTCATTGCCAAATTATGTGAAGATTGATGAAATCACCCTCTAATTGATGAAATTGGGAATGGGTGGTGCTTAATTGTTGTTATATCGACGAATTCATGTCTTAAAACTTGTTCTTAATGCTTGAATTAGATTGTATACCTAGTTCATGAACACACACACACCACTTTTATAAATGTATGTTGTGAAGGGGTGTGGGAAAATGGGTTTTAAGATCATTTCTTATAATCAACTGAGTTGTTTAGATTGATTAGGGAGTGAGGTTCAATCGGTTGTGAAATCGAGCAACTCTAGTGCGTTAATCTTGTTTCGTCGATTAAATCCTTAAAAGGCGGATTTGTTGAACCGAGCAAAGGGTGTTTGATTGTTGCATGGCATCTTACACTAGCTTAGAGTTTGCACCCATGAATGAGTCGATATAAGTATAGTTAGGTTGGTAGGTTAATCATCTAAGTTCGGAATAAGCGAGGTTTTTCCTTGATAGCCGCTATGTCATGAGTTTTATTTAGTTGTAAATCCCTTTTGGTATTGTCCATAGCGATTATAAAGTAAAGTGGCTTAAAGCTGTTTTTAGATATTTATATCTAATCAACTGCCATTATTTTATAACTTCCATAGACATGGTATTTAACGATTTCGTGGAGCTTGTTTGTTTATCCTGGGATATATACTGTCTCTCCACGACGTGCTAAGGTTTACTCCGATATTGTTCCTTCACTTGGGAGCCGTTTCGAGCTAAGTCTTTTTTCTTAAACTCATTTATTTTTGTCACTGGGTGAGTGACAATGCCATGTTTAAGTGGGGGCAAGGGACTTAGCTATATATTGAAAAAAAGAGGAGCGGAATATTGAGGCATTAATGAGCAAAATTTAAAAGATTTTATGGATAAATGCCAAGTTGTTGAACTCGTACTCCTAAACTTGTGAAGTTCTTATACTTAGAATTGATAGGAAAGGAACCAGTTAGTGAGTCGTGATCATATTATACTTTTGCGATAAATTGTTAGTAACTAAGGATATTCATGCCAACAGCTGCAAGTAGTTAGGTATTGTTCAACTACTCAAACATGTGAATCGCTTAAGTACCATATGAATTATGATAATTGAAAGAGGAATGTGTACATTGCATAGATGATTGGTTATGTTTACTAGTGTCGTTATTTATCAAGCGATGTATTATGATCTTGAGCCATCAAAGCGGAGTAATAAGCTTGGGGCATTTACATTGTGTTTAGACAATGCGTTAAAAACACTTGGCTTTGTAGTAACATTACCAAAGTAGCCTCGCGCTTGTGGTAATATTCAATACTATGCATGATCTAAGATAGGGGATAGTCGTAAAAGAAGAGTTTTCTTCCTTGAGATTGGTAGTATCTGAAAAATATGCAAAATTGAAAAAAATTTAAATTGTTTAGAGGCTTTGAGTAGTACTCGGTCTCCCAAGTCCAAACCACATGAATACGCTCTTTGCCTATTGTTCAGTGCTTTCACCATTCTCACAGGAGGCATAAGAAGTATGAATCTTTGATGTTGAGTGAATTTTGATATGAATCTGCGTAAGCTCTAATCTTGCTACATTTATATAAAACCAATGCACATGCACACAATCACTTCGATTCATATGAGTAATGAATAATACTTATCTGATTAGGCATGAGTGGTATGGAGTTGACTCGAGTTTCTTTGTGTAAGTATGAGTTGACCACGGAAAATGTTGTCTTGGGAATGAGCATTGATGCTTTGTTCGGAATGAAGCAAAGTTTAAGTGTGAGGGCATTTAGATGACTGATTTAAAATATACTATTTATGTCATCAATTCTAACCTTAAATCGAGTTAATTATATATATTTCATATTAAATCACGTGTTTATATTTATTATTTAATGATAAGTGATTATTAATGTGATAATTGGTATTTAAATTGTATTTATTATAAAAGAGCAATTAATTGTGTGATAAATCTGCGATTTACGCGGATCAGTAATCAGATGGAGGATAATTGTCATGCAATCGGAAATCTCAAGATAAATAAGTAAGAGTAAACGTGAGAAGAGACAAATCGAGATCGACATATAAAAGAGTGAAGTGGGGAACAAGTCGACCAAGCGAAATTGAAAGCGCGTAAGAGGAGGCTCGGTCGGCCGAGCCATGCCATTCGATCGATCCAGCGTAGTGTTCGTCACCGAGCCTAATCAGTTAATGCGTGCATATCTTGCTCGATTCTCCTTATGCCGCTACAACTCTATATAGCAGCGTACGATCACTCGAAACCACCAATCTACAAAACACAATACTACAATACTTTTAGTTTATCAATATAGTTCTTTTTATTTTATATTATGTTGCTTCATCACGGAGGCGATGGATTCATCGATTAGAGATTGCATTAAAGGATAGGAGGACCCTCTCGTCTCACGAGGTAATGTCTGCCCAAATATGTCGGTTTTATTCGTGAGATCTATTTTATTTCGTTATGGAGTAGTCGTTTGTGTATTGATTGTGATGTAGTTAATTAACAAACCCATATTCATGTAGATCTAAGTTAAATCTGGCGTTTTATGAGCAAATTCTAGAGTCACGGTCCAGATCTACCACGGTCACATATGGTTAGATCTAGCCAATCAAGATTCTAGTAATTTCTGTGGCAGAACGACTTCGCTAAATGCGTGCTTCTGTTTTCATATACACATAATTGATCGGCCAATTTGTTGCATCGTTCTGCGTAAATTATATATGATATATTGTGAAAATTGCCATGTTAAATAGGACATAAGTTAGCCCGATCGTTTAGGAGGTGTACCTTTATCCACGGTGGTTGCCTAGGCGAGGTGGCGATTTTAGATCGGCATCCCTTTATTTTGGTATAGCATGCTTGTTATATGATGTTCTATCCTGTCCAAGGAAGGATTAAGTAATTAAGCATAAAGATCTTCTATCCGTTCACTAAGTAGATCCGATTTAGGGATAGCTCCCGTAGCCAAAAATATAATCAACCTTAATGTCTCTCTACATCTTAGAGATATGTATTATGGGGAGTAATTACTACTAGCCGTAATCAATACCGGTTGTTAGTAGTCTTATAAAACCATAAAAGTAAGTGTTTTAGTTCTACTTTACATGCGTATTGTTAGTCTTTGTGTTTTCTATCGTGTCAACCTTTATTTCTACGTTCTGTTGGTGATGGAGACCGCCTTTGAATCTATTTTTAGTTTAATAACGTTGTACTTGTTTAAGCCGAGTCTCTGTGGGATCAATTCTCGACTGCTATCTAATTATACTACGATTGAACCTAGTTCTCTTGCTAGTGAGGGTTATTTAGGTATCGAGTTATTTTTATAACTTGACCGATCATGATCATCTAGGTGTATTGTTTTCTATTTTCTTTTATTTTTCTTGAGTGTAATTCTTGTCGGTTTCGTAATACACTACCTCGTTTTTTAAGTATGGTTCTTGTTGGTTTCCATATACCATCACTATTTTATTTTCTTTATTTTTGTTTTACCTTGCTTTGGCCGTAGTCTTTGTAGAGTTATCTGAACCAACTTTCTCCTGCCCGAGCCTGTCGAATTTATTTTTGTTATTTCTTTTATTAGGATTGCATATCATGCTAGATTGCATTGTAGTATATTTTCATGTAGTTGCACCTAGCCTACTATTTTGTAATGTTCCATGTATATGTCCATCTTTATATGAGCTTAATTTGAAAAAATCTCTATAACTTCTCTTTCCATGTGCTTTACATGTCTAATCCTTTTTCACTAATCAAGTATGCGGGACACTTCATGATAGCTATTAATGTTGACTTTCACACGATATCGGTTTTCTGTGATGCTCCACAGTCACTGCGATCTATTCAAGCTTTCTTGGATGCGTGATGCTCCACATTTCAGGGTTATCCAAGCAATTTTGGTTCTTCGTAGTCTTTCCGAATTGCCGGCTTGAAATACAATCAGGCTAAGTTCTTTTCATTTTTATTTCTGTACAACTTGAGGACATGTTGTAATTTAAGTGTGGGGGAGGGAAATGGTTTTATGTATCTACATTCATTTGCCATACTATTATATTTCTATGAAAAAGAGCTAAATTTTAAAATTTTTTGTTTTGTCCCGAGTGAACAAATGCATATCTTTGTTTGAGTTCTTATATCATTGGTGCATTATTTTGCATATTTAGTAAATTTAGATGTCTCACCCAACACTATTTTTCACGTGCCATAGTAAATGATGAGCTATATTTTAAAGCTATGCCCATTTGATTAGAGATTTTTGATAATTATCGCATGATTCTTTGCGTACATACACAGAATTTTAGAAAATTTTAATAGCTTGTATTTAAATTAAAGTATGACATCATGTGAATATCTCGAAGGTTTGAGATGTGATAAGTAACACGTAACTTATTGTCAAATGAAAAAGTTGAGTTTATAATGTGAATTAGTTGGGTGTGTCGAAAGCTAGTCGATGATTTGAGTGCGGTAGGGCATTATCTCGAAATGTCCTATACCACTATGATGACTAAAAGCTCACGACATAATGGAAGAAGCGCCTTATGATTGGAGTAAGGTAGGGTATATTTGAATATCCAATGCCTCGCTATGGCGGGGGCAATAGCTCATTCGATGTGTGTTAAATGTGGAAAAGTTGAATCAACTTTGAATGAGAATTGGTATGAATTGACTAAAGTATCTGACTAAGTTATAAATCTATCTTATCCCCATATATAACTGAAAGATATATTGTAGGGACTATCCTTCTGAGTATGTCGAGAAATATTTTAAATACTCCTTTATTTTTCGAATATGTCTTGTTTTGTGAGGTGCATATTATAATCGTTTTATATTCCTAAATTTAAATGGGATGTTGGCTAGTTTTGCTTGAAGAATTTCAAGTGTGGATTTAGTGGAAATTTATTATGGCTATACACACACTCTGGGTGAACCTCTAAAACTATTGAATATGCTTTATGGTTGCATTAATGTTTATATGTCTCGAGTCTTGATTATGTTTTGTTTTGCTCGGGATGAGCAAAAGTTTAAAGTGATGGGTGTTGTTGAGGGTTAAATTGTATGATTTTTAGAGATATATTTTATATCAATTTCCCCCCATATATGGATGTTTTTCATAGAAATGTAGCTTTATATTGAAATATTGAGTAAAATGATGTTTTCAATGGTTAAATTACAAGTAAACGTGGAATTAAATTAGGTGCTTAAATGGTGATTTTATATGATTTTGGAATTATGTTATGCTTTGGTATGTTTTCCTAATTTGTAGATACACATTGGTTATGGAAAAGATGATCTTAAAGAGAGAAATTCGAGTGGGAGAAAGAATCAAAAAAGGATTTATGGAAGAATAAAAGATTTAAGGAAAGAAATCAAGTTGATTGATCCGGCCCGGTTGGCGTCGTGAACTAAGCGTCCGATGTAACAAGGATGAGCGTTTGATGGACGGCGTCGGGAAGAGAAAAGTTAGTTTGGGCCGCTCGGCGGATAGCGTCTGAAAGCAAGTCAATGCATCACGGGCGAAGGCGTCCACAGTCTGAGCGCGGGCGTCCGCGCTGGCCGCTTCTAAAGTAAAACCGACTTACTTTTCTATATATAGCCGCATCGTTAATCCCATTCCGAGTTAATCGATTAGAGGCGAAAGTAATCAATTGAATCATGGTTTGGCTATGTCTCTCTTTCCTTAGTATCTTTAGTTTACATTACGTTTTAGAGTAATTGAACTTGAAACATTTTGGTTGACCTAAACTAAATCCGAAGACGACTTTGGTATTCGATAAATTCCTCGTGGGATACGACCTTGCTCGCTACTATAGTGCATCCGTACACTGCCGATTAAAGTTGGACCGTCACTATTTTGGCCATCAATCACATGATTTGGTATAGACTATCACGTAGGTGTTGAATTAGTGTCCTAAACCCAATCGGATTGGACCGGATCCGACCGGGTCGGATCATTTCTTCTATTTCTATATGATTATACATATATAATAAATGGCTTTTCTGTTGTCATATATTTATTCTTTTAAAGAACCAATTATGAATTGTTATATGATAATGTCCTTAGTATTAAACTGTGATAGAGAAACCATGACATGCGATTATGGTTGATGAGATCTCTAATCACTTTAATAAGTTTGATACTTAAATGTCTCTAGGCTTATGTACTATTAAACATAGCATTGATAGTACAAACAAGCTAGCACGTATTAGATGTATTATGTCTTTAAGGGCAGTGATAGGTCTCGTCTATCGAAGTGTAAAGACACTTGGACTATACGTGGACGTGTATTAGAGAATGCGTACATTAGACTGACCCACTTACACTGTTAAGTGTCACACTATGTGACGGTTGTATAATTATCCTTAGGCCCAGAGTCTATATGGCATCACGGTGTGGATTGTCATGCTTTGACACTATTGAGGTTTCTCCTAGCCATGGGGCGATCATGCGGTAGTGATTGGGTGTGATACTGAAGCATGCGGAGTATACATGTTTGGTCGTCCGGAAATCGCGTACCCTATCAGTAGGGGTGAATATCCGAAATGACCTTCTTATAAGGAATGTCTTATTTTCGAAAGTCGTTGCAAAGCGGAAGTAATATGTTACTTCGAGAGAGTGGGATATCCAGATTATAAGATACGGTCGTTGATGTTTGACACTCGACGTACGACCATATGGATATTAATACAACGATATGATTTATTTACATGGTAACTGTCTCACATGAAAGGTAGTAGTCATTGCATTTGACTCTTCCGATGATTGGGGGTCATAGTGTGTTGCTAGACGCTATTCCGCGATCGTTAGGTATGAAGGGCATTTTCGTAATTGCGCCTTGTGTCTAGAGGTGGCCGGTTCCGTTACTTTTTCCGGGTCGGACCCGGCGGTTCCCGGGTCCAAACCGGTGGGTCCACGGGTCTGCCGGGTCCACAGGTACTGTCCTATTATTACCCATGGACCATTTTCCAATGCCACCACATAATCTTCCTTTTTTGTGAACCTGACAATGTAAAAGCCATGTTCAAGGTCTGTAATCTCCAGTCTGCCTTGGTGTTTCCATAAGTCTGAAAGTCGTTTGCAAAGGAAATTATAGGTAATGGATTTTCCAAGAAGCTTTATTATAAGAGCTTTTCGATATGGCCGACAAAGGTCTAGGCACTCCTCAAGAGGTATAACAATGGTGTCTTCATCAGTCTCTGGGCCGATAAAATTGTCAACCACATCCTTGTACTCTGTCATTAGGTGAACCTCCTCATCTTCTCCAATATAGATGCTCGAATCTGCAAATCTCCCTTGATAATGTCCACCCCACTCGTGTCCTTCCAAACCGACGACGACGGCTAAAAATTGGGTCCTTTCTGCCGTTCAACGCTGCGCTGCATTGGTCCATTTCCTCTTGGCTTCGGTCAACAACCATGGAACTCCCTGACATCACAGATTTGGAGAGCGGGTGCGGCGGCTAGAGGTCACCGGCGGCTATCTAGAGAACCCTTAATGTCGTCTGATATACTTCATATTTAGCGTGTTTTTATTTTTTTTATTTTTTTTAAAACGATCTTTTATTTAAATATCAAAGTGGAATGCCACATCTTACAAAGTTTTGAGGCTACAATAACGGAAAACACAACATTAATCTAAATTTCAAGCTAATATAAGATTTCAAACACGGGTTTCGGACTTTGAGATCATCACATGAAGTGGTGGATAGCCATCTTGCGCTCCATGGTGAATTTTATTTCGTCCATACCAAATAGCATAGATCATGTTTCGATATTTGTAAGACCATTTGTATGTCTACCTCGATCGGTAATATATTTACGAATCCAATCATCTAGAGTTGCCTGAGAGTATAACTCCATCCACTATTGTCTAGGGACGTGATTTTTCCACTGCTACTTTGGAGTCTTGCAGTCTCGGAAAGCATGCAAACATGTTTCTTATTCAGATTGCACAGCTTGCAATAAGCCGATTGGGAGACATACCTGCCAAATAACACGAACATAGTGGGCAGGGCATTGTGGGCCGCCTGCCACAAGGTAAAATTGAGACGAGCAGGGCCTTTGATTTACCAAATATTTTCCCAAATTTTGTCAGCAGAATGTTGGGACTCCTTGCACAAGAAAGCAACACATCCGCTATAGAGTACTTCCTATTTCCAGCAATTTTCCAATCAATAGATTCGCCAATAACATCAAATCCCTCTTTGAAAAAAGTGGCTTCATAACATATGCTTTTCGCCATTTCCATATAGGGGAGCTAGTAACTTTGGGCCTCTCAGAAGGACTCCTATATTTTTGAATCAGGGTCTTTACCCACAGAGATTGATCATCAATACGGGTCTGCCAAACCGACTTCCCTAGAAGAGCAATGTTCATTTTCTACAAATTTTTGAAACTCAAACCTCCATTTTCCTTTGGCTGGCACACCTTTTCCCAAGATAAGAAATACATTTTTCTCTCACCGTTTTTCTCTCCCCAAAAAAAGCGCCGGTAGATTTCTCAATCTCATCCAAACAAGTTTAAGGCAGTTTTAGGGTCTACATTGCATAAAATGGATGCGTTGATAATGAGCTTTTAATTAAGATCATCTTCCCTGCTCTAGGGAGGCATTTAGCTTTCCAATTAGCCAATTTCTATATCATCTTACCAACAATAAAGCTATATGTATTTTTTGTACTCCTAGAATGTAGTAAAGGCATCCCAAGATATTGGCCCAAGTTATCAGTGGGTTGCATAGCAAGCTTCTGTGTGATCAAAGATTTCACGTGAGGGGCGTATTTTTGGAAGCATGAAATCTAGATTTATTGATACTAACTCTCTGACCTGAATAATCACGAAATCAATCTAAAACATGTTTAATAGAGGTAGCCTGCTCCATAGAGGCTTCCACATAGAGTACAGATCATCTGCGAAGAAGATATGAGATAAAAGTGGAGATTGTTTGTTGATTTTCATTGGCTTTCACACCCCATCCCTAATCGCTTTATCAATATGCTGACTCAGACAATCCATGCATAGTACAAACAAGTAAGGGGCCAGGGGGTCACCTTGCCTGAGTCCTCTTTCGGGTTTGATGGGATTCAACACAATGCCATTTCATAAGACCCTCAGTTGTGAAGTGCGAAGGGAGAACATTATTAGATCAACAATTTTCTGTGAGAAGCCTACCTTAGATAAGACTGCTTCCAAGAACTGCCAATCCATTATGTCGTGTGCCTTTTCAAGGTCTATTTTTAAGAGCATGTCACCTTTTTCACCAGTCTTTTGTTTAAAATAATAGAGTACTTCCTGAGCAAGGATGATATTGCCCGTACTTCCCCTCCCTGTATGAAAGCTGCCTGAGTTTGAGTTACCAAATTACCAATGACAGTCTGAAGCCTATTAGCAATAACTTCATAAACGAGCTTCACACACACATTTATCAAGGCAATATGTCTAAACTGGGTTACATTTTCTGGAGGGCCGACCTTTGGAATTAAGGAGACCACAGTCTGATTCAGCATAGCATTAAATTTTCCTTCTTCAAAGGCTTTAATGACAAACGGTATACGAGTCTTACAAGTTACATGCCAACACTTTTTGTAGAAATCGGCAGGTATTCCGTCTGAACCCGGAGCCTTATAATCTCCCATGTCAAACAAAGCACCCTCTACCTCATTCTCCGAAACACTTCTGTTTAGAAACTGAAGGTCCGAAGGAGATAAAGTTGGCAACTAGGGATCAAATCCTGAGCTATCCATGTTGGGATCAGCCCTGTAAGCTCATCATAAAAGTTCTCACCATGGCCTCCAAAGACCGGACATCATAGCACCAATTAACGTGTTCATCTTTGAGATATCCAACGGTATTTTTCCTGTTTTCTTCTAATGGTAGACAGGTGGTAGAAATTAAAATTTCTTTCTCCCTCAGTTATCTACTTTAGCTGAGATCTTTGATGCCTGTAGATCTCTTCTTGTGTCATCTAGCTCTTCATTAAGATTTGCATGGATTTTAAATAGGAAATTGGAAGGTGCTTTCTCTAGACTCCCCTCCACTCCTTGGATCCTTGCAAGGCAGTTCTTTTTTCGAAAGAAGATATTACCAAAAACATGTTTGTTCCAAGTATGAGATGTTGTGGCAAACTTTTTTATCATATCAAACATACTCAACCTCTCATCCAAGACTTCTGTCATAACCAAGATATTTGGAAAAAGAAAGTAGACTCTCTCTTATGTTTGTCAACTTTAAAGTCAGTGTCAAGGAGGATGGGATTATGATCCAAGTTATCTTTAGGCATATGTTTAATTAGAGCACATTCGAATTTTTCCATCCAAGCTTGATTGCTCCATCCTTGATCAAGCTGTTGATTTTTTGGAGACCATGGGTGGGCCCCGGTCAAGTGAATCTGAGGCCTTGGAAGGGTATCTCTAGAAGACCACACTGCTGAGTCATGGACCACATCTTAACTCTGTTTAAGCCCCTATACTTCTTCCTCCTTGCTTGTCCCTCTGATAAACAATCTGGTTGGAGTCACCCAAAAGACACCAAGGCTTATTGTGTACATCGTTAAGTCTGATTAAGTAGTCCCATAACTCATTTCTCGCACAAAATATAGATTAGGCATAGACTAGAGTTATGATCCAGTCTATCTCATCACCTTTCAAGCTAACCATTGAAAGAGATTGGTTAGTGTAGGAGATATGCTTCATAGGGATATCCTCATTACACCAAAAACACCAAAGCCCTCCATCGAAACCTCTAGCTTCCACCACAAACATGTATGTGAAGTGGGTTTTGGAGATGGATCAATATGTATTACTGTGAAATAGATCAATATAATATAATATAATATAATATTATACATCTACACAGCAATGAAAATCAACTAATATAGTAGAGATATAATATAATATACTAAATTAAATAGAATCAATTCTAAACATGTTCTCATTAGATTAGCCGAACAATCAAATGGATAGATCTAATATAATACTAATAATAATAATGACTAATAACGTTAAGAACAATATATCCTCACATGCAAATTTTATTGCGGTCAATGACCACCAAACTCAATCATGATTCGGATTGTTGAGAATTGATCTACATAGACACAATCACTCATATGATGACACATGTTCATTGATTTTGGTGATCATTGACCACAATAAAATTTCCCATCATCACATGTATTGTACCAAATGAAACCTAATTCAAATTTATCCTTTTTCCTTAGCTAGCAAAAGTCTACAAATACCTACTAAATAACATAATCTAATATTATAATATAATATATATTTCAAATTATAACATAAAATAATTCACGTGAATAAAACCACCTCACACAATTATTTGGGTTAAACCTAACTTTAATCAAATGTAAATCTATCACTTTTCATACAATAGATAGGATTCCCCTTCCTTTTTGCTTTAAAAATATACTCATACGTTGATTTACGACCTAGCTTGCACCATCATCATCTTCTTCTTCTGTTGCCACAAGTTTCAAAATATTTTATTCTTTTTAACATTCTTTTGCATCAAATGAGACATTGTCCGCCATCATCTTAGATTAGAGGTAAACATGTAAAATAGTCATTAGAAATAAAGTGTAGTACTCCCCCCGTTCCTAATTATATGTCGTGTTTGAAAAAACACACAGATTAAGAAAATGAGTACTCAATTTTTTTGGAAAGTGTAGTGATGTAATAAATATGAAAAATTGATAGGTTGAATGAGCCTAGAAAGTTGAAAAATTATATTGAAAAACGGAAAGTGTACTAAAATATGTATTAGAAATGTAACTATGACATATAAAAAGAAAATTTTAATTTTGTCAACTGCGACATATAATTAGAAACGGAGGGAGTACTTTTTTTTTTGAAAAAGAGATTCTGTTTGTATTGATATTTATTCCATAATTGAATTTAAAATCAACTATATAAGGTTATCATTATTCATTATACTACTATTATATTATTTAATAACTTAAACACGTAATCAACCATGTATAATGCTAAATTGTATTGTTAAATTTTATTTCAATATATCAATTTAACCAACACGTGCAACGCACGCTCATTTTGCCGATAATTACAAAAGTACCTTCAAAGTAAACGAATTCCTGAAAAAAAAGAGAATCAAATAAAAACAATTTCACACCTCGTTTTAGGGGGTTTATTATTTAAAAATAAAATAAATTTGGGGGTTTACAGTTTACAGTTACACCAGTCCCACTGTCCACCTCTTTGGCATACGCCTTCAAAATTTGTCGAAGAAACCCAACAAGCCATCTGGATATTCGATATCCCCACCGCACCCCGACCCCCACCCCCACCTCCACCCCCACCCCTCCTCTCCCTTTCTTCAGTATAAAACCGACATACTTTCCATTTGTCCTTTTTCAGTGACAGTAAGAATTAGTGCTGGAAAAAAACAGGACATTTTGAGAGGAAAAGCTGTGTCTTAGGACCTAGTGAAGAACCCTCATCGTTTCTTCATGGAAAAAATCAGACCCGGCAAGCGTGACCTGGACCATTTCACCATTAAAGGCACAAACAAGATTGTGAGAGGTAACATTTTATCTATGCTTTTGATTTTTCGCTGTGTAAAATTAGTCTCAACTCTGTCACTCCTTTAGGTGTTAGTGGACTCATCTCTGGATTTTCGTTGCTGGATTTTTCATGAGTTCAGCTTAGCGCGTTTAAATGAATTTTAGGAGAATCGTGCTTATTTCTTTGATGCATGTAGGATTTCATATAGCCATTGCTGTGCTATAATTTTTTTATTTTTTTTTATACTGGATTTGGGATATGAAGCCGGAAATCTGATTTTGTTTCACTAAGACTAGGGTTCTATGAGCTGCATGCTTAATCTTCATGCCCATGAAGGAAGCATTTTTTTTTTTTTTTTAATCAATTCATTAACCCGTGATCTCTTTAAGTGCCGCGAGTTCTGGAATCCAATGAAAATGAACTAGCTACTTGAAATTCTTGAATTTTGACTTGTTTCGATGTTTCTTTCCCAAAGAGAAGCTGATTTATGTGATTTTATGTGCTTACATGCGGGTGATTTTGGTGCATCTGGATATGCAGTTGGGGATTGTGTCTTGCTGCGGTCTTCAGAAGCTGGTAAGCCTCCCTACGTGGCACGTGTTGAGAAGATTAAAGCCGATAGCCGCGGCAATGTCAATGTGCGAGTGAGGTGGTATTATAGGCCTGAGGAGTCAATGTCAGGACGGAGGCCATTTCATGGGTCGAAGGAGTTGTTCTTATCTGACCACTCTGATGTCCAGAGTGCCCATACTATTGAAGGAAAATGCAGGGTCCACACTTTCAAGAGTTACACAAAACTTGAGAATATTGGAGCTGACGATTACTTTTGTCGTTTCGAGTATAATCCTGTAACTGGGGCTTTTGTTCCAGACCGTGTTGTAGTGTGAGTGACATTAAGCATTGCTTCATACTGGTTCAATAGTAAGCTTATTATTGCTTCATACTAGTTCAATAATTGCATTTTCTGGTTTCATATTGAAGGTACTGCAAATGTGAGTTGCCATATAATCCTGATGAGTTGATGGTACAGTGTGAGGGGTGCAAAGACTGGTATGGAATTTCTTCTTGTGTGTTCTTTTATCTTATATGTTGTTGTGGTGTTGAACAGACAGAATATTACATTGTTAAAGTTTTTGTATCACACGAGGACTCTTGGATAATGAGGGGAAAAGGGAGAATGCATTTGCAGTGTACTTATTCTTTTTGCCATCATCTCAGAAATGGCAACATCCTATGTTTATTAGTAAGGATCTGCTAGTGAGGACATTTCTTTTGGTGGCTCCTTTATTTTCTGCCATGTTAATCCTAAATTGTTTGACTCTTTCTTCTGGTATATTGTCAAACGCTGATGCATTATGTTTCCTCTCACAAATAAAAAGTTTACAAGTTCACTTCACTTCCCCAAAAGTTCTATTTGGATTCCATGCATTCCATCCCCAAAATGAAGGGAATAATATAATGAAAGCTAAAATGCTAAAATGGTGGCAGCAATACAATCGAATATCAGTGCTGAGTTTGTTTGGTTTCTTTATTATCCATAAGCTAAAGGACGTAATAGCATTTATTGAAACATGAGTATATGACTGCTGTTTCTTTCTGACTTTGATGGTGCTGATTCTCTGAGGGCATTAATAGGTTCCACCCTGCTTGTGTGGGGATGATTTTGGAGGAGGCCAAGCAGCTAGACCAATTTGTTTGTTCTGATTGTACATCTGATGACGTCAACAAGGCTGCTACTTCATCACTTTCTGAAAATGGCTCAGTAAGATGCTCTTTTGCCATTTGTTTGAATCAATGTACTTCTTTTGACCTCTTAACGCTGTTGATTTGCACTCATATCCATATACACGTACATTGTAGTATATACTGTAGACATACATGGATACATAAAATCGGCTATATAAACAGGTACACAGAGTTACAGATTATTAATGTCTACATATATTCTGCTCGAACCTTATGTACTTAAACTACCTATGTGCACAAATAAGTACACAAACTATTGCTTTGTTATTTTTGGTGTTGACTTTTCTTAGAGTATACGATCGAGTACTTTTTCTTTGTTTGCTCGTCAAGCCGGTCAATTATCTTTGAATTGGAGTATCCTGTGACTTTGTTTCTTCAAGTTCTCTAGAGCTGGTTATTGTTGGAACCACTTCTTTCTCCCATACACTTGTGCCTCTGCTAAATGAAACTGAAGACACTGTGTCTATCTTTCTGTCTTAGATAAAAGGAGGCACTGAGATCATGAATGATCGAAGTCGGTAATCCTAGTATAGGGAGAAACTCTCAAGATGTTCCTTCCATCTCTCTAGGATTCGTATGAATTCTTCGTTCTGTTATCGATTTTCAACTGAAATTCATGAGTTGGCTTCATTCTGCTAGCTCAACACTGATCAATCTTTGATGGGTAGTAAAAAGAAGAGGGCTGTAGCAGGCTCTTTGTAGCGAAAAAACACAGAGCAACCTCCTGCTGCTGCTAATCACGTCCCGTGACTAGATGCAAGACCAGCCTTTATGCAGCCAAAAAAAGGGTATCAGTCATGCTCTGAAGCATCGAAATCAATTGCACACTTCGGGTAAAGCACGACTCGCAAGGAATTTTCTTCATCAGATTTGGCGGCTTCAATGGAATCACTTGGTAATGGTAAAGTTGTTGCTTCGTTTAATGAAGAATAAGATGCTATCCCTCCTCCAAATTTGTTTGAGTTGTTGGTTGATGGGGTGAAGTCACTGTTCCTGCAGCAGACCTCGAAGAATCCGCAAATCAGATGTTCGAGAAAAAGCCACCAAGGGCAACAGCTTCGCCGGATATCAGCAAAGCTCAGGACGTTTCTGTGTGTGCTGGATCTGTTCGTCCCTCGCCTAGCAAAGCTGGACAGCAAGATTCCAATTCAGAAGGTGGTTGAAGGAGGTCTCATTTGACAGAAAATCCGGTGTCGCTGCATATCTGTTTACTTGCAAGTTTGCAATCGTCTTCTTCGATTCATATAGCATGTTGGTAGTCTTCCTCGCATTCTTTGATTGGAGATAAAGTTATTTTTCTCCCCCCTCAGGCTGTGAAGCCCCCTTCACCTAAGTCTGAAATCTGCACACCTGATCGACAAAATGCTAGAGTCACACAGAGCGCTAGAAAATGCTTTTGCACATCAGATGTTTGAAGAGCCTCAAACAGAAAAAGTAGCGGATGTTCATCAGACCAAGGTCCCTTGGCTGGAATTTTTCAAAGGCAATAAGATGATGGAATATGGCTCAAGTGTGCTGGACTTTACACAAGATTCACAGGGCATCTTCACTGATGATGATGAAGTCAAGGATGATCATGTTAGCAACCTTTGTCTTGTAGGATACTTTGCTGGCAAGTTTTTCTGTCAGGTATGCCCTACAGAAATTGTGCAGAGCATATGGAAATTTCCTAGTAATCATTACTTCCACACTTCGCGATGGATAGTTTTCAAATTTGAGAATGAAGATGCTAGGGATAAAGTGCTTTATACCTAGGCTATTTGATTTTAAGAATGAGGTTCTAAGCAGTTTGCCTGTTTGGATTCAATTGCCAAACTTACCTTTATAGCTTTCGAATGCAAAATCATTTAGATAAAATTTGTGCTTGCTTTGGTAAGCCTGCGCATGCGGATCAATTGACTGCAAATAGAGAACGGCCCTATTATGCAAGTCTTAGTAGAGGTTGACCTTGCTGATATGCTTCCAACTTCTCTTAAAATCAACCCCCCCCCCCTCCCTCCCCCTCCCAAACCCACCCACCCACCCACCAGTGGCAAGGTCTTGGAGCAAGCCGTGGAATATAAAAGCAGGTCCAAGTTCTGTACCTTCTGTAACAAATTTGGACACTCAAATCACAAGGGTAAGTTGTGTCACCCTGATCAGCCTTTTGAACAAGACCAGAGTTCAAAATTTGGTGGTTTAGGTACTACTAATCCCCCCAAAGCCTGTTTATCTGATAGTTGTTCCACCCTAAACCTGTCCAGTGCATCCTGGGTCCAAACGTCCCAATACGAGGTTGCCCTTTCTTTGCTGCCGAATGTTATACGTGATATGTCCCTAATGTGCCAAAATCAGGAAGCTTTAGGACTTACCCACCAGCAAACTTTGATAATGAAGCTTGCCAAGCAGTGGGGGTAAGGGGAGGAACACGGTAACTGACAGGCTTGGGGATAAGGGGGCTAACCCCATACCCTTATCATGATAGCACTTTGAAGTGGTCATCTACGGAGGCTTGGGGTACGGGTGTTCAAGCAACGACCAAGAAGCTTTGCTGCCATGTATTACATGTGGCATATTCGAGACTTGGTATACTAGTTGTGCATAGTAGGTAGCATTGTAAAATGGAACATTAGTTCTAGCTGGTAGCCCTCAGGCAATTTCCTAGTAATTATTTTGATTTGCTAAAAATGGTTCTACTGTTGCATGGGTATTCCCTTTGATCAATATCTTTACATTTGATTACAACATAATTTTTTTATATCTCTGGGACTTTATTGTTACTTCGTTCAAGTTGCTTCTGTTGTTTGTTTTTCTTTCACGATGGTGACCAGAGTCCGTTTGTGTTGACAATTGGCTGTCTTATTTTCAACGAATGAATTTTTTGGCTGCTTTAATGTGCATATTGAGAGCAAGTGTATTCTTTTATTCATTTTTCAAGATTTGACTTGGCTGTTGGTCAGATTTCCGTAGAATATCTCTCTGGCCTCAGTAGTTACTACTTCCTACCTTGTGGAGTTCCACCTAATTGGGAGAAATTATTCTGTTGCTTTTATTGATATGAGCAAAAAAAAAAAACATTGTATCAGCTGTCTTATGTTTGCCATTCTCAGAAGTCTCTAAGGGTCAAAGGTAGTGAAATAAAGAATTGGGGATTTAGCGTAGGTATGATATGAGTGATGAATTAGGGGGGGATAGTTGGTTCTTGGAAAATTTGTTGAATTTCGGAATGGATGATTCCGAATATTTAAAAATATACATTTGTTTCTGCTATCAACCAATAACAACCCGTTTTCTTTGATTTGTTACAGGAGCCAGGGCCTAAGCGGCTGAAACGGTGAAGAAGTTACTGGTGCTGAAGCTTGTGGTATTTGTTGGGCTTTGTAGTAGGGTTGTGAATTGTAATGTTGTACAATTCTGGAATTTGTTGGGGGTTTGCAGGGTGGGTTGTTGTGAATTGTATTGTTGCACTGTACAATACAGGGGAGCTTGTGATTTAGGCTGTGTTGTGTTGTCTTGACAAATATCGTGTTTCATCGTTTCTGAAATACAGTACTTTCTTGACTTGATGACTCTCACCCATGAGCAATCGAAGCAGTTTTTTTTGGTGTACTTGTTTTTGTGCATTGCCTTCCATTTCAATGCAGATGTTTCTGCTGTTTTATTAAAAGGATACGAATGATCACACGGCAATAAAAAGTTATTGCCACTTGACCTGAGATGGCTAGAGTTCAAATTTTGGAGGTGATGTGCTCCTTCTATTCAAATAGATGATATACTTATAGTTACTTGTAAGCTTGTGGTTGTTTGTTTACAAGTAAAGCTATTGCTGTTGTGCATTACTAACTTTGAGGGTTTGAGTGATTTTCTCTTTCAATTGGAGAGTCCCTATAGCTTTTTCCTTTTTGTATACATAATTTTTAAGGCATGATAATACACATGGTGCATTTACGAAGGGGTCTTTATTTGTATCACAGCCGATCTACCGTGTACCACTTTATCTATATGCATTACATTAGAATCGACCATTTGAAAGTCGAATTTACAAAACAACATTCGACCTTTTCAGTGCTGATTTTAATTCTACAATGCAGAAAGTCAAATGCTGCTTTATACATTTCCACAGCCGATCTACCGTGTATCACTTATCTATATGCACTACATTAGAATCGACCATTTGAAAGTCGAATTTACAAAACAACATTCGACCTTTTCAGTGCTGATTTTAATTCGACAGTGCAGAAAGTCAAATGGTCGATCCTGTAAAAATTGTGTGTTGTACTGATATGTGTGAGACAATGGACGAATCAGCTCTCATGCGAATAAATGTTTTTTTTTTTTTTTTTTTTTTTTTTTTTTGGGTGTGTAAACATTGTTTTTAAGACATAATAGACATAATACACTTACAAGTAACAGAATCAAATAAATATATTTCCATATAATTAATTCAGAACCATGCAACCATTAAAGTAATATACAGAGGATTGTGACTCCATCGTAAGGCTGTCCACAACAATAACACCCTATACCACTTTTTTAACACCTAGTTTTCCGTTTCGGTTACACTTTTTCATCACCCTAAAATAATTTCACTGCAACAATCATCCCTATACAATTCTTTAAAAGTCATTTTCTCTTATCTCATCAACACCAAACATGACATGATTCCCACCATTTTTGCCACTTGGAGAGAGAACAAGATGCACTGTTCATGTTAGCAGAGTCCCTATCTTTAGGGAAAGCCTTAATCTAATATAGGGATAGGAAATTCAATTGGGTGCCATTGTGAGAAAAAAATATTTGGTGTCCTCCCTATATGATGTTTAGGGAGAAGGAAAAAGTGACCATTGTGGTCACTCTAAACTAACGGCTGGCTTAGCACGTTCTTTTTGCGTGAGCTAAAACAACAATATCTCATCAAGCAGACATGATATACGTTTCCTCAAATTAAACTGCTTTTTTTTTTCTTTTTCCCCTGCTGTATTATATATAATAATAATATATATGAATAACAACAAAGGATTATTAATTAAAGGTGACGGTTATTTCAAAAGCAAGCAAAAGCAAGCAAAGCATTTACGTTAGAAACCTGCAGTCAATTTTATTCACACTAACAACGTGCATGGCACAATACTTTGCTTTGTAATTTTCATCATTGCATTGCATTGCATGCATGAGGAGGACTAATCAAGTTTCTTCTTCAAATTACAACTGTGTCTGGTTTCATTAATTAAGAATCAAACCTACAAATTCTTCTTACATTCATCGCCATTGGATTTGTTGCCATACCATACATCCATGGCAGAGATCACTATAGCTGCTACAATAATGTCCAATCTGATTAGAGTGCTGCTTCTTCTGCTGTCGTCGTCTGTGATTATTGTGTGTTTGTGCAGTACTACTAGTACTTCTGAAGAGCATGACATTTATTTAGTGCTAATGGAAGGAGATTCTCCTCTTGCATTTCTTGATCAACGATCTTCTTACTCGCCTCAAAATACTAAAGGGAGGACTCACTTTAACAGGTTCCAACAACACACATTAAACATGTTATATGATCACCATGGATTCTCTGTTCTGCTTAATTTAATCCATTTAGGCAGAATTCAGCTGTCCCGTATCATGTTTTAGCCTCAATAGTCCAAAATTCAACTGGATTCTTGACTTGAATGATAATTAGATCTATATATATATTCACTCAAAGCAAAGATGCAGAACAAAAAAAAAGTGCTTTTAATAGCATACATATGCAGGACTCTTTTTGTATATATATGTGAATTTCATAACTTATCTTTGATGGCAGTGAAGTCTCCAAAGATCATGCAAGGAAGTTGATAAAAGGCCATGATGAATTTCTTCAGAGTACACTTGAGGAGGGAAGCTACAAGAAACTTTACAGCTTTAGGCATCTTGTCAATGGATTCTCTGTCCACACTACTCATTCTCAGGCAATCCCTTCCATTTCATTACTTTCCTACCTTTTCTTGATCTTTTACTGTGTGTATGTGTGTGTGATTTGGAGGAAGTGGGAATCTAATAAAATGGTTCCACTTATTTCCTCAAAACACTGTTATATAATGCAAACTAATCAACCAAATTCTTGATTTAATTGTCTCCTGTGATAATGGAAACTAAATGGTGATGTGATCCCATCAGTGACCCTATTTCAACGTGAAAACACGAGCGTCTTAAAGTGTGTTTTGGAATTAACAGTGATACACATAAGGTCACTGAAGGGATTACAACACCATTTTCACGGGAGAAGATCCCAATTCCTAATGGCCAGTAAATGTGGTGAAACTGTTCTACCAATATTGCACCTTAACATAAGACTTATAAAATGGAAATAAATCAGGCTAAAAGAATCAAGAAAGCTCCTGGAGTGAAGTTGGTAGAAAAAGACAGAAGAATCAAACAGATGACAACATACACAACACAATTCTTGGGGATGCCAGCAGCTTGGGCTCAAGAAGGAGGAGAAGCAAATGCAGGTGAAGGCATTGTCATAGGTTTTGTGGACTCGGGCATCGACCATCTTCATCCAAGCTTCGCTTTTGATCCAATGAATCCATACACATCAAACATCTCTCATTTTTCTGGAGCATGTGAGACAGGTCCTATGTTTCCTGAGTCTTCTTGCAACGGGAAGATTGTTTCTGCTAGGTTCTTCTCAGCTGGGGCTCAAGCTGCTGTTACTCTTAATGCTTCCAAGGATTTTCTCTCACCTTTTGATGCTGTTGGACATGGAAGGTAAATAATTTTATCTATGATCCCGCTTGAGGTTTTAGCTTTAATTTTGATAGAGTATTTTAATCTCTTGCAGTCATGTGGCTTCAACTGCTGCTGGAAATTCTGGAGTGCCTGTTGTTGTTGATGGATTCTTCTATGGAAGAGCTAGCGGAATGGCACCACGAGCACGGTATGGAGTCAAAACTACTCAATCACCTTCTGTAACGCCTCATAACGGATCCAGTAACTACATAGGCCTAACGTACTTCTTCCATTGTGTTGATTGTCTCTCTCTCACAGGATTGCTGTCTATAAAGCAATTTATCCAACCATTGGAACTCTGTCTGATGTATTGGCAGCAATTGATCAAGTAAGCAACTTTATAAACTTGATCGCCGACATCTCATATATACTGATGTTGCAATATACTTTTTTTTTTTTTTGGCTTAGGCAGTGCTAGATGGAGTGGATATCCTTACACTCTCTGTTGGACCAGATCAACCACCAGAAGATACAATCACATTCTTAGGGATGTTTGATATTTTCATGTTAGCAGCACGAAAGACCGGAACTTTAGTCATCCAAGCTGTTGGTAACAATGGACCTGGTCCTTACACTGTAGTTTCATATAGCCCTTGGGTTATTGGAGTTGCAGCTTGTGACACTGACAGAATTTACCCCGGAAGTCTCTTGCTGGGGAACGGTCAAAAGATTCCCGGTGTGGGACTATCAGGTAAGTTCCGTTCAAACGCGATGATGAAAATTAGTATGCAAACACTCCAAATAAGCTGACATGTTCAATCCTTTGCAATTTAGGTCCTGGTTTTGGAGAAGGGCTACTTCAACATAAGCTGGTTTTGGCTAAGGATGCAGTTAAGGCAAATGGCACGTTTCCTAGGACTCCGCCATACATAGAAGAATGTCAGTATCCAGAGGCACTAGATCCTGATGTTGTAAGGGACAGTGTGGTAATCTGCACATTCTCAGCAGGCTTTTACAATGGGACATCAACCTTAACATCTATAGTAGAGACTGCTAAGGTTCTTGGTTTCCTAGGTTTTGTGCTTGTCGCGAATCCAAACTACGGTGACTTCATCGCTGAAGCCATTCCTTTCTCAATTCCAGGCATAATGATCCCAAAAACAAGCGATGCACTAGTATGCCATTTCTAACAACATTTTTGTAGCAAAAGAATATAGTATATATTATTGATCAACAAGTTAGTGAGCATGTAAATAACTTTCCTGTAGACTGTCTCACAATACTACATGAAGGAAACAACTAGAGACGGAAGAGGATACGTAGTTAGGTACGGAGCAAGAGCAGCAATAGGAGAAGGAAGAATAGCGTCTTACATGAAACGAGCGCCAATTGTTAGCAGATATTCCGCAAGGGGACCTGATTACATAGACCAGAAGAGGAATCCAACAGATGTGCTAAAGCCTGACATTCTAGCACCAGGGCATCAAATTTGGGCGGCTTGGAGCCCCATGAGTGTTCTAGATCCCTTTTTGGCTGGTATTATCCCATGAACCTGGTAAAATATTCCGCATTCAACATGATATCCCGCATACTAATATACATAAAATCTTCTTGTTTATAATTCAGGATACAACTTTGCACTGGCATCAGGCACGAGCATGGCAACACCTCATGTTGCAGGAATAGCAGCAATGATCAAGAAAAAGAACCCTTCATGGACTCCCTCCATGATTGCTTCAGCAATGTCAACAACCGCCTCTATGTATGATAATCAAGGAGACATTATCATGGCTCAAGGATATACAGTTGACAGCTTATACACTGCTGCTCCATTTGGTTTCGGCGGTGGCCTTGTCAATCCCCGAAACGCCCTGGATCCAGGCCTGGTTTTTCCTACAGGCAAGTGTCTCAGACATTATAAGGATTAAATATGTGTTTATGCAGATGATATTGGCCTCTCGTTTCAAGCTAATGAACTCATTTAATTCTGATATATCAATGTACAGAATATGAAGACTATATCAGTTTTCTTTGCTCTATTCCCAGTATCAACCCGGAAAGCATTAGGACAGCCACTGGAGGAGCATGTAATCCCTCATCATTCAGTTATCCATCTGATTTGAACCTCCCTTCAGTGACAATAACCGCGCTGTATGGATCACGATCAGTACACAGAACAGTCAAGAACGTGGCAAACAAACCAGAGACATATGTTTCTGCAGTCTTATCACCAAACGGAGTTGCCATTGATGTTAATCCACCTTCATTTACACTAGCTATACAAGACACCCAAGATTTGGAGATAAAACTCAACGTGACCCGAGCACTCGAGGACTTCAGTTTCGGTGAAATAATATTTACAGGAAGCCTTAACCATATTGTTAGAGTGCCATTGTCAATTAGGCCACTTTCAGTTTCATGATACATTTATTGTCAGATTCTTCATCAATTGTATGCACATCTGTCTTTTCAGTAAAATGACAAACATATATATCATTATATATTCGTCATAAACTTCAGTTCTTATTTATTTATTTATTTTTCGGAAATTATGAAGAAATTTTTTTTGTTAAGGGGAATATAAATGCTTATTAAGTTGGGTCCGACATACCTTTCGGAATCAGGGATCAGTGAACTGCAGAAAGAAATCGATCCCGCCCCTTTACAGCTATGGGAAAAGGACAAAAGATTAACGTACAAGGAAATCTTCAGCGAGTCGGTTGACATCTGGCCTTGAGGGTAAACCATAAAGATAAGTATAGATAATTTGGGATGAACAGGAAAGGCCTTTCCATATTGATGCGAACCAAAATGCGACCTCTTGCCCCTGCTGCTGCTGCCGCTGCTGCCGTGAGTCTTTGAAGTCGTTATGTTATTCAAGGATTGCTCTTTTGTTTTTCAATTGTTTGTTCTTTTTCGCCATGATCATATTCTCATATGGGGTTTCACAGATGAACCAGAATCAGATGCGATTCATTCCTCCGGAGGTCACCAATAATGCTTCCCCAATCCCGAGTGCTACAAGTAGTATTAAAAGGTTCCTATCTTTTGTGTATAAAAGCAGCACACTAGATTTTTTTTTTCTCTGCAATTTTAAGTGGTTTATTTAGGCTGACTGATCAACACAATGTAGAAGCTGATGCACTTAAAGATTGTATGCCTTTTCTTGTCATTTGGTATGGCCGGATCTCTCAATATTTTGCTATGCATGAAAAAGGGTTAAACGGTTTTTTCACGCGGACAACTATGGTTGTGTTTCAGAAGTCTTGAGCAAGTGAAAGAGTCGATGCATTCTGCTATATCAATGAACAAGACAGAGATACCAGATGCTGTGTTAACTGATTTCTCCGAGGTGACTGCTTGCTAAGTTAAGCCTGAGCTATACATCTTTTGTGGATGTGATGGCAGTAGTAAATTTCCCCTCTTCCATTTTTTGTTGTTGCAAATGTAGGGTTATTTTTTGCTTTCTGTAGAAGACCGACGAAGATTACTTATCACCCTAGCCAAAGATTATGATCTGGATAGAAAACAAGTTCAACAACTGATGAAGCAGTATCTAGGCCTTGAGCTTCCAGCTGGTTAGTTTTTGATTAGTAGACTTACACATGGTGTTTGTTTCCAGTACTTGCATAATTTGATCTTAACATTTAAAAGGGGATAATGCTCAAGATGGTGGGCATGGAGAGGAATTGTCACTTTCTGCTTTTTATAGGATTGAGCGAAATTTGAGGCAAGCCCTGAAGCCAAACTATGAGGTTCTCTTCGAAAGACTCAATACACATCCTGGAGGTTTAAAGTTCTTGTCCGTCATCCGTGCTGATATTTTATCTCTTCTCGTGTAAGGTTATATTCCAGTATCATAATTCATTTGCTCATATTATTTAGCTATGGCATATATTGTAGGTGGATGATACCAATTGGCTCTTAAAGCACTAATTGTAATGACTCATCTAATGCTTGAAAATGCAAAGATTAGCATGCCACCCCTGTCATCATAATTTCCACTGTTACCCTATTAACTTGTCTGGTTTGTTGTATTAAGTGCATTTTTGCGTTTATGTTTCCTTAACCAATCCTTATTCATCCAAAAGTTGAGAAGTTCCTCAATTCTTTCAATGTTCTCACGATTTTTTTTCTCCTTAAGCGTGTTATATGCTATGAAATGTTCCATTTATATATCATTAGTCCTTTTTAAGCAAAGAATGTATGAATTGATTCTAGATAGAATAGCTCTTCGGGTATTTATTTCGTGAACCTGCAGGGAGGAAAATATTCCTTCATTAAGAGCGCTAGACTCTTACTTGAAAGATAAGCTCACTACATGGCTTAGCCCTGCAACTCTCGAGCTTCACAATATCACATGGGATGATCCTGCTTCTTTATTGGAGAAGATTGTGGCATACGAGGTCCTTTTTTTATTCTATTAATAATCATGCTTCCTGAATAATCCATAATTGTCAAGACCACTGGGTAAATAATTCTGCTCGCCCTTGTGTTGTGTCAGGCAGTGCATCCTATCAGTAATCTTTTGGATTTGAAAAGAAGGCTTGGAGTAGGCCGTCGTTGTTTTGGGTATCTACATCCTGCAATACCAGGTTAGCAATTCTGTTCCAAGTGTGAGTTGGGGTTTGGGTCAGGTTTAGGGACCTTTTTTTTCCGCTGGCAGATAGATATGAAAACCATTTATAGTTTCGTTATTTTCAAGAATTGATACATTTTCTTTTTCTTGTTCTTTATACTTATTTATCCTTGTTTCTTGGCTTGTAAATGTTGAATATGAATAGAGAATAAGATTCTGGTATATGTAGACTGTAGTTAAACTCAACTACTGAATGGCATGATAGAGGGAGGCAAAAAGTCTTACAAACTTCTTGGAGAATAATGAAGTTGTAATGATTAGTCTATGTTTGACCCAAGGAAAGTCTGATCTGATACCACATGAACTATTATTCAGGGGAACCACTAATATTTATAGAAGTTGCATTGATGAAGAATGTGGCTGAGACAATTCAGGTTAATGCTTCTTTCTGAAATGTTAACTTAGAGACAATGCTGTTGTCTGCTGCTAACTATGCTGCATTGCAGGAAGTTCTGTGGGATGATCCACCGATTCGAGAATCTGAGGCATCATGTGCCCTGTTTTACTCTATATCGTCTACCCAAGTAAGCCTTTTGATGCTTCAATTCAGGCCCGCTTCTCCTTATAATGTGTATATGATGTTAATTGTGGAGCCAACAAACTTGGAATAAGTTCACCAGCTGGTGGTGTTTGCAACTAACATTTTGTTTTCTCTTGAGCTTAATTCAGAAATCTCTCCCCGTAATAATTTTTTATTCTTGGATCGATATCATTGTTGTTGCTTCTAATTCTTACACATGATTAGACTTAAATATCCTGAAATCTTGAACAGTCATTGAGTGTGTTCATATATGTTTTTTTCATGCAAGTCAGAAATTCAGACTTGATGTTCTTGAAAGTTAAAATGTAAATCATAATATACTTTATGCAACAGCTCTATTGCTTTCTTAGTTTTTCGCAAGAAGAAAGACCATTTACTGAATTTTAAATGGCCAATTAAAGTGATTGAATAAATTTAATGCATTTTCATCCACCATGTGCTGGAAACTAAATAGAGGAAGTTTGAGTGGAGACGGAAAATCTGCTAATGCCGACTTTTCTCTTAGTATTTGACGTTGTCCTAATTCAACATTGGTTTTTCATTTCCTTTTCTAAGTAGGAAGATATAAATCTTTTTCTTGCTGCTGCACCAAGCTTATACCTAAGCATGTAACTTTGACTTGTCTTTGTACAGCCTGGCTTGTCAGGGATCAACCTTGGAAAGTTCCTCATTAAGCGAGTGATTGATGTCGTGAAGAAGGATATGCCATATATATCGGTGAGCCCTTATATATGTTGTGATTGATATCTTTAGCTCTTTATTTCCTTGGTAAGCTAGACAGCCTCCCCCTACCCCCCCTACCCCCCCCCTACCCCCTTCTGTGTGTTTTTTGAAACCTTGAATAATTTTTGATCCGTAAATCTTGCTCTTAGAAGTGTATGCATCACACTTCTCACATACTCTTTTCTTGTAGATCTAACTTAATGGAATTTCTTATGCAGACTTTTGCCACGCTTAGTCCCATTCCAGGTTACATTCAATGGCTTTTATCAAAGTTGGCCTCATCTGAGAGGCCTGGATCTACTTTTAGAGAGGAACTGCTCAAGCCTGAAGAAGAGAAGGCTCTTTTAGATGCATCAAGGTACTCGCTTCTGTAGAGAGAGGTTGAAAACGTCTCCAACTTCTTCACTCTTTACATATTTTTCTCTTTGTGGCATCCTCTTTGTGTTGGTCGATTTTCAAGTGTTTTTGTTCGTGATATTGCATACTAAAATGCAACTATTTTCCTCAACCAAAAAAAAAAAAAAAAAAAAGAAAAATAACTGATCTGAATTTTGTAGCTGTAATTATTACCTATTAGGAAATTTTACTATGAACGTACTGGCTTAACACCGATAATTGAAGGTAAGGTGAAACAATTCACTAGAATTGAAGAAGATCACTTTCCCGAGGTTAGACCTGCATTTAACAAGGATATCTTTCAGGGGAACACCGCATTTTTATGAATCTTTTTTTCATGTGCGATAAAAGTTTTTAGGCTTGCTGGGGAAATTTTGTTATATTTGCCTCAAGTGCTACTTTTTAAATTGAAACGATCAGCTGTAATCCTCCAATGAATAAATTTCGCCTGTTGTATTCTGCGATTTTGCAAATTGTTGAATAGTTTGTTCCATTTTACTATCAAATCTGTTTTGTGGATCATTTTGCTACAGAAAATTAATGGTTCTCATTTGAGCTTCCTATTGCAGAAGTACAATGGGTAATGATGGTATGGAAGTGATGCTGAAGCTGTTAACATCGACTAATCACGAGTGGACTAATTCAGCAGATTTGATTCAGGCACTAAGAAATCCTTTGTTGCGCCTTTGTGCAAGGTAAAGTCCCCCTTGCTCACAATCCTCGTGCCAATCAAAAGGCAAAGTGGGGTGGGGGTGTGGAGAATCTCTATCTGCTGTTTTAAGCTATTTATGTGTGTTTTTTGTGATCATTATTTCAGGTACCTTATGAAAGAGAAAAAAAGGGGTAAAGCTTTAGACTCTGTAGCAAATTTCCACTTACAAAATGGAGCGGTATGATAACGACCTGATCTTCTTTTTTAAGAACAGCCCAATCAGATTGGATTTTGTAGTCTAATTTCCATGTTGATTATGTCTTGGGGATAAGCCGGGTGGGGTTAGAGAGCGGGTTTCTCTTCACTTTTCCTATATAAAAGGTACAACTGGGAAATAAAGTAGGATATAGCCTGTGTCCATGTACAACTACATCTATCAGCCTTAACTTACACGCTCATGCTTGTTTTGTTCCTAGCGTGCATGTAATTTGTGTCTGTGTCCTGTGTGTCTGTCATGTGGTAGCCTGATTTTTGCATTCTTGCAGATGATCGGAAAACTAAACTGGATGGCTGATCGATCTCAAAAGGGTCTTAGACAAAGTGGAGGCATTATGGTCAACTATATTTATATGTAAGCAAAACCTTTTTCTTTTGCAAACAAATTCTTACTTTTAGCATATACTTCTTTTAGTTTCCTAATCCGGAAAACATGAAGGGATTGTTTTTACCTGTAATTTTAAAAGTTTCTTTCCAGCCGATATGAAATAATTCATGATTGATAACACAGGATGGAAAACATAGAAGAAAATGCTCAATCATACTATAGCCAAGGGCATATCCAAGTTTCACCTGATATGTCTCACTATGTAGAGGTAGGTAACTGTCTGTATTTCAATGCATTTTATGTGTTCTTCTTCCCCCTGACTCTGAGGCAAGCATTATTATTCTATCTATATATATATATATATATATGTTTTAATGTTGATTGTATTCAAACAACTTGATGGAGTTAATTTGTATCTCATCTGCAGGATAATGAAATACCAAGCGAATAGGTCACCGTCATTCTTGTCTCTTGTAGGCCTTCTTTTACATGCATAATATATATGTAATTAGGGGGCTAAATTATATTGTGTTCCAGTTTTGCACTAGTATATATATTTTGTAATAGAAAAAAATTTGGGCTGAACATTTTCAAGTGTTCATTTCCAAAACAACCTGGAGACTTATTTCAAGTGTTCATTTCAGAAGTGTATTCCCTCATATCATGAATATATATATATATATATATATATATATATATATATATATATATATATATATATATATATAGTTTTTGAAAACTATATTTTATATGTTGAATAAATGATGGATTTATGATGAAAATGATGTTTTAACATATGCTGATTGATTTTCATGTCTCCGGCTCATCGGCAGCCTTGAACCCCATTTTTTTTCCCCTGCAAATCCCTTTTGTTACACATTACACTATCTACCTTCATGAGGGTAGTCTGCTCTTCCATAATATTTTCCAGAATAATTATTATTTATAATTGAATTATTTTGGCATATAGAAAGGGTTACAATTGTAATTTGTGAGTACAATCAATCGTATTGTGCATGTCATGTCAGTGATTATTGGTTAGGTATTAGCGTTACACTGCTTTGCAAATAACTATATTTCCTTGCTCTCCTTGGCTTACATGATAGGGGTCTATCCCTACATGGCTTACATTTTTAAAGGACTATCCCTACATGGCTTAAGTTTCGAGGGGCTGCTATTCCTTCATGGCTTGCATTTTGAGAAGCTTACCTTCAAGGCTTAAATTTCAAAGGAACTTATCATTCCAGGACTTACATTTTGAGGGGCCTGTTTGTCTTCAAGGGCTTACAAGTAATACTTTAGAATCACCTGATACAATTCCATTCTATTCCACTCACTTCAATGCACTTTTATAATGTTAACTCAAATTATTCAAATCAAATCAAGTAGTACTTCATGTAATTCAAGTATTTCACTTCATTTATTAGTACTAGTAAAAGGCACGTGCGTTGCACGTGACGTGTCTTTGATGTGTTTATTGTTGTTGTATCGATTGTTCATTGTTATATATTGTTGGGGTTTGTAATACATGTCTTGATGTTGACTTATATTGGCTAGTGTTGATAATGTATTTTCATCGCGAGCATCGGTTTATGATGTAGATGCACTATACTTGAATATATAGTATAAAGGAAAATAAATAAATAAAAGCTCCAAAAGCATTAATATAATCCCCTTAAGAAGAATACTATAAATAATAAATGATATAATATAATAAGCGTAAACATATCATCAACCATAAACGTTACATCTAAAATAGTGTAAATAAAAAGGGTAAACCCTACCCACGAAGGTCCCCACTCCCCCTGTCCCACGGGATGAGTGGAGATGTAAATCAAAATCAAGATCCCCAAGAGTCATGAAAGAACTAACGGCTTTAACAGGAGGGAATAAAACCCAAATAAATCCCAACTTGTAACAATTTTGAATATTGATTGCACTGGGTGCTTCCATGAGAGTACTGCTTCTTCAATCAATTTCGGAACATTTCGATGCCATCCAATTTCTCCATTTGGGAATAGGAGAGGGTACTGTAATGGATCATAGCAACCAAAAAAATGTTTCACCTGATATTTATTTTCAGAATGTGAATGTATAATGATATCTCTTTTCGATGGAACATTGAGATCATTTCCTCTATCCAAATCATGACAACTTGTTACGATGTAGGTGAATTGTATACTCTTTGAT
Source organism: Gentiana macrophylla (assembly GCA_026214975.1). Taxonomy (NCBI): domain Eukaryota; kingdom Viridiplantae; phylum Streptophyta; class Magnoliopsida; order Gentianales; family Gentianaceae; genus Gentiana; species Gentiana macrophylla. The sequence goes on from CM047806.1 coordinate 25,201,096, forward strand.
CTAAGTTCACATCTTTTGAAATGTGAATTTGTAATCCTCAAGAGAGCTATAGTCTTTCAACTTCCTAAAAAATTGAGCATAAGGATTACTATCTAAGACTCTCATCAGTTGTTTCAAAATTTCTTCTCTTATTTTTGAATGTGGAACTTTACTCATGCGATTTTCCACTTCGTTTTGCGTGTCGTAGAAATATAGCTGAAAGTACACTGGAGTGTTATCTTCTGGGACAATACTTGGTAGATCATGATAAACTTGTCCTTGAACTTGAAATGTGTATACTCCACGTGTGCTTGATGCCAAATCTTTGTCTATGTTAACTCCGAAAGATGTAAACGAAAAAATATTGTTGTATGCACGAATATGTTTCCGAAACTCTTTACATGATTCTAGCTGAGAGGTTAATAGATGATATAAACCGTCAGGAATATCTTCGGAGGATATTTTATCTTTCCTTTATCACAACAAAATGTTGGAGTTTCATGCTCAAATCTTTTTGCATTGCAGTGAGCACAATTGTTTATTTTCCTCAACTGCTGTTGTTGTGATAATTTAGGTTCTTATGCAATCTCTCCTGTTCAAAAAGAACCTTAAGTCATCCAGAATTTAGTTGGTAACAACATAATTTTTAAAACAAAACCATCACAAATTACCTTCACAATTAATCATAGTCATTTCAGCGGTGAGGAAATACTTTTCGTCACTTCTTTTTGTTTTGCCTACAATTTTGGAAGAATGTAATGTGTTCAGATTCTATGACATACCTTGCTAGTTGTTAAAATTTAAACTCGAATATACAATATTCACATAATGATAAATAACTAAGCTCTTGGAAACCTTTGTATTGATTACCTCCATTTGATCGTTGTATCTTCCTCGACTCTATGACTTTCTGAATCTTAAGTTGTCGTTGTTCAAATTTGTCATCTTTGCATACATTGATTTCTTTTCTTCTCTGCACATTTCGGAAGGAAAAAGGTGATGCAAAGTATTAGCACATTTGATTTTGTGCATAAAAGTATTATGAAATCGAGAACGACAACAACAATATGTTGAATAACAAATCATCGATTCAAGGTAAAAGATTTGAATATATTTATATGAGGTGATGAAAACATTATATGTTCTACTTTCTCGATATATGTTTGTGTTTCTATATAAGAACAAAAAAGTTCAGCCATATGTAGAAGAAATCACCACATACAATTGCGATCTATTGCATTTGTCAATTCAGCTTTTCATTTTCTTCTAGTTTCCACGACACTCTTGATCTCCTTGTGATATGGTCGGATATATCAGGTTTATGTAATGATAATATAATGAGGATATAAGGCTGTTTGAGTGTGATTTCTCCGGGGAGTAGGTGGTGTTTATCAAGAACAAGGCTATCGGAATGTGCTAGTGAGAGAGAACACGAGTGAGTCGACAAATTGACAGAGTAGCTCTGCTTATATTAGTTCTTGGATCTCTTTCTATTACATTGTGATCCCATATATATAGACAAAGGCTAAGTTGCCTATTCATGACAAGACATTAAAAGCATATAATTAAGGATAATCATACACACATATACAAGTGGACCGGACAGCTGTCAGTATAAACATGGCGGATAGCGGACTCATTAGTAGGTCAGACTCATATCTTCCTTTGTCTTGATGCCAGCCTGATAATACGGATAGTCTCCCCTGTGCCCGATATGTCAGAGTGGGGAATGGGTCCGGTTTATGAACTGCGGACAGGCGGGGTGGAAGCCCATGATTTGTTGTTGGGGTTGGGCTCAGGGCCAACAGTGATGCTCGGGCTCCAAACCGGATTGGGTATATCTGTGAGGAAATCTACGCGGGAACGCAGCGGAATTCAAAAATTTGATTTCCTTTTACCCAAGATCGACTTCGTTTAAGCAATAAACAAACAAGTAGTAGACGGTGGTTACCTTGGTTGATCTAAAAGATCGACGCTTTGACCGTCTGGGGAGAGTAGTTACGCATAGAGCCGCCCAAGTGTTCGGCCTCTACCGCTAGTCCACACGAACGACCTCGCCGGAATCCCATCATGGATTGCTATTGGAAAACTCCGGTTGCTAGACCGGCCTTTCCCTCTCTCCAACTCTCTATAGGATGCTCTCTATTTTACACAAGAACTATTAGCTCTTGGAATTGTGATGTACAAAAGAGCTTGACACCCACTTCCTTTTTATAGGGAAAGTGGCGCCCCAAAGAATAGTAGAAAGGAAGAAAACCTTTCTCCAATAAAATAAGGAAAATATAATTGATTGATTTATCTCATTTATTACAATATCTCATATTAAATAAATCTAGGATATTGTCAATATCTTATATTGAATATTTCCAAGATATTGTCAATATCTTATATTGACAATATTTATCTTTTATTATATTACCATAAATCAATTTACACATGTGTATATATCACATATATATTACACATATAAAAATCTATTAATATCTAATATTAATATTATGGTAATCTTATTAATTAAATTGCACAAACCAAATGTATCCAATACACAAAAAAACATGCGCCACTTTATGATCCAATTCACGTGTGTCATACACACACAAATTTTGGACATATATATTTAATTAATAATATAATACTATGATTAATTAATTTGCAAAATCCATGTATATCATATATCATTAATTTCGAAAATCATATGTATCAATATACATATTTAATAAATCATCATAATTAATATCTTGTATTTAATTTATTCATAATAAATAAATACCACAATATTAATTTACCACTATAACCTCTATAGTCTCGAGATAAACTTTCCTTATTTGGTTATCATCTATAACCACATTTTAATCCGGCTAGATGTTCTTATGTGTGTGACCCGATAGGCTTCGAATATGTTGGCCGTAGACACAAAGTGCAAATTAAAATGCCCTTCATGCCTAACGATCACGGGATAGCGTCACAGCAACACACCGTGACCCCAATCATCGGAAGAGTCAAATGCAATGACTACTACCTTTCATGTGAAACAGCGATTACCGTGTAACTTACAATCCTATCGTGTAATAATATCCATACGGTCGTTAGTCGAGTGTCAAAACATCAACGACCGTATCTTATAATCTGGATATCATGCTCTCTCAAGTAACTCGTTTACTCCCACTTTGCAAAGATTCACGAGCAGGACATTCCTTATAAGAAGGCCATTTCGGATATTCGATCCCAATCGCATAGGATACGCGATTCCCGGACGACCAATCATGTATACTCCGTGATGCTTCAAAGATCATACCCAATCACTACCGCATGATCGCCCGTGGCTGGGGAAACCTCAATAGTGTCAAAGCATGACAATCCACACCGTGATGCCATGAAGACTCGGTCTTAAGGATAATTACACAACCGTCACATAGTGTGACACTTATCCGTGTAAGTGGGTCACCTAACGACGCATTCTCTAATACACGTCCACGCATACCCAAGTGTCTCTACACTTTGATAGACGAGATCTATCCTCGCCTAAAGATGTAAGACATCTAATACGTGCTAGCCTGTTTATACTATCAATGCCCTGTTTAATAGTACATCGCCTAGAGACATTTAAGTATCAAACTTATTAAAGTGATTAGAGATCTCATCAACCATAATCGCCTATCATGGTTTCTCTATCACGATTTAATACTAAGGGCGTTATCATATAACAATTCATAATTGGTTCTTTAAAAGAACATATATATGACAAATGAAAAGCCATTTAATATATGTATAAACATAAAGAAATAGTAGAAATGATCCGACCGGTCGGATCCGGTCCAACCCGATTGGGTTTAGGACACTATTCCAACAATCTCCCACTTGGCCTAAAACCAATCACTCGTACACACAAGACCAAGTTGAAACACAAGAATCTCATGCAATACTCGCAACCAAATTTCTAGCCATAAGCGAATCGCTATCCGTGGGGACTCGGACTATCTTCATATCATGTTCCAAATTGACCAAGTCAAAGGAAACGCCTCACACACACACACGAATCTCGACGAGACCCCTGGTCCTTGCTTCAAGCAATAAATCCACTTACTATATCAGCTATATATAAAAGGTGGAAGAACCGTACAAGGTTCAGGAATGAACCTTCTAGATCCGTATCTTTGCTCCCATTTGCGCCTCTAAGGCACTACGTGTTTTGGCTAAGTTGTAGAGTTTCTGATGACCCATAGGCTAGAACATTTCCACTCAACGTATCACTTAATCAAAGTGATCGCAAACCTGCATCGTAGCTCCCATTCGCCCGTAAGACTCAGGATATACGCCTCAGTATAACTATATTTATTCGCTCCAAGCTTCAATAAACTAGAAATCGTCCTTAACTTGTTTAAGGATATTCTCGACATTCACGAGATTTACTTTCATACTTGCTCGCGATGGTTCATGAACTATGAACATCCGGCATTTCCTTTATGATGGTTCCTATCGCAGAAATGAAAGAAACCTTCCATAAGCATCATCTTTCACCTTATCTTTAGGACTAACGCCCTAACATAGATAGATCTTGCGATCTATGCTAAACTTCTTTTAGCATCACATCTATATAGGTAAACAATAATCTAACAATGATTAATTCTATCACTATATATTCTTATTTCTAAAATAAGGCGCTAATCCAAGTGCTTTCGTAAAGACCTTGAACTACCAAACACTAATTGATCGTGACATGGGGTATTAATTTCTAGAGAGAGATATCTAATACCTTACTCAAAAATCGTAACACACTCCCACTATCCATCTTGCACATGGGCATATCCTTCTTTTGACTCAATCAAACTCCTTTGATTATCAAACAAAGAAATCATCTAGAGAAACTTGTTTGAGTCCATAAATGGATCTCGTGGGCTCACATATCATGTTATCGTCTATGAACATCGAGCTTTCTGCCCAACGTCTTCAACACTATCATATAGTCATGATACGAAGTTATAACAAGCATCATCTGAATAGAACTGGGCTCAGCTGGTAGCATAAAGGTAATTACAAGGTTTACACCTCATACCCTTCAGCCGTCACTATAGCCTTATGGTAATCATATTACTATCCATGTCAGCCTTTCAGGGACATTCCCAATAGGTAAGACAGACTAGGTTCACAACCTGGTTGTCAATGATGGAATCTAATTCAGATTTTATGGCTCCTGGCCATATCTCTCAAATGCCTTTTAAACATTCTTTCATAAGTCGTGAGATATTCACTCTTCAAGATGAACATACCAACAGCCTTTTCAGGCTTGAGTTTATCCACAGACTTACAGAACTTTTGTGTGCTCTGAGCAGTGTTCTACACCTCATCGCTATGCGGCATCTGCTCATGTTCTTATGGTTGAATATATCTTTGTGGTTCTCAAACTCTTTTGAGATCTTATTTACTCCCACTGTCTCTTTTGGAAGAAACACTTTCTCTAGAAGACAGCATGTTTGGAGACAAACATTTTGCTCCACGGACAAGTAAATAATACCCAGCGTACTTGCTAAGATATTCCACAAAGTTGCATATGTCATACTAGGCTCCAAGCCTTTCTGACTTTGCCTATGACAACTTCAAATCATCGGTTAAGATAGATTTGACATTATCCCCTTCCATATCTAGTATGGAATTTATTCAACCTTTTATTCTTTGGAACTCGGTTAAGTATAAGGGCACTATCCCGAAACGGGTAAGGGATACTTCGCATGGCCTGCGTCACACCTTTATCATATAAAGTGTTGTTTCCATTTTGGGAACACAATCCAATTGCGTATCCCAAATATGGTATTCTTGAAGGGAGAATCTTATTCCTTTTCAGACGACACGAAACACCCTTCAGTATTAATTACTTCAATCCAATTGAAGATTAATTCCTAAGTAGCTCATCAATCTCATATTCGCTCGCTCGAACTTTTGGGCTTTCCGAATTATGCACTTCATCGAGTGCACTTGACTATTTCTAAAAATAGTCATAGAGATTAACAAACAATTATTTGTGGCTTTAATTGTCATAAGCCAACAAACATCGGTATGTTTAGGCTTTAGACAATTTTTCTAGATTTTATAACCTTTTCATAAAAGGGTATTTTAGTCATCTTTAGATAAGATACGTTTTACCTATTATGATTCATAATCATATGGTTCAACATCATCGAATGACGTTTGATTACACGCTTCCCTTCCAGAGAGACTATGTCTAGAACAACTACAAATATCAAGGATAATAGCCATACAAATATTTAGTTGAGATCTCATCACATACATCAACTATATAGTGACAACAATCTAGTATGTTAGATTCAGTGACCTTCCAACTTTATCGGAATAACATTTATTCTTTACAATTGAATATGTCTGCTAAATCCTAACAAATAACTGAAAGCATGTTCTTCATAAGAACCGGAACATTATAACACTTATTTAGTTCCCTTATCAGTTTACTAGATCCAGAATATGGTAAGTATCACAACGTTTGCTTCACCTTCCCTATCTATATTTAATCTTTCTAATTTAATCACACTCGCAAGATATCATATATCTAAGAGTTGACTTGAACTTAGATAGATTTTTCCCAACTTACTTGCCTTGAATAGAAACTTCAATAAGTTCTCTTTTTAAGCACATGCCCTAAATTTTCTTTTTAATCCCTCAAGCACTTGTAAATATTTCTTGGTGTAGTCTTCATAAGACTTAAGAAAGATCACAAGAGCTATGTCTTTGATTTCCTTTCATAAAGAAAATCTGAAGTTTATTAAATAGTTTATTTAACCTTTTAAATCGTATTTAAAACATTAACTATTTAATTAACCTTTAAGCAATGATAGAATTAAGTCGATACTTAAATCTTACAATTTTGAAAACATCATTTCCAAAATTCGGTTTAGTCATTCTTATCCAACGTTTGAATAACTCGTCATCGTATATGACCGAATGATTATATTGGATCATATCCACTATCACGAGCTTCCGTTTTCTTTAATAATTAAAGTCTTGGATTATCGCATCGGATATGTAGTCTCCTTGTCTCTAACTACTATAACGGGATTGCTCATGTCATTGCTTATTTTAAAAGGATTAATATTACTTAACCATATTTGAGAATGTTTCTCAAAAAGTAATGATCATAGTTTGGTTTTACTAATCGAGAATAAAACATAAATATAAAGTTTGCTAAAACTACAACATAAAAATGAAAATAAAATAGTGTTGTTGTTTATACACATAAAATCAAAAATGGTCTTTTGGTTTATGATTTTGCTCCCCACTAGTCAACTACTTCCAATTGACTTTCAAGAATTTTTCAAAATTCTTTAGTAATTTGAGATCCCATCTAGTTACCTCGATTCCCGGCGGTGGTCGATCAACCAAGATAATTTCGATAGGTAGGTAACTCTTTACCATTCACATCTCTATGTGATTCTCAGTGGTTGACTAGTCAACTCTTTGGCGATACACATCACTATGTGTTAGTCAACCCCTTGTCTCTAAAGTCAGACGGCCCTGACGGTGGCCAATCACCGAAAGACTCTAGTCAAGTCATAACCCAATATTCACGAGATCTCATACGATCATATCTCAATAACGACGATATACCCGTGGTAGGTCAACTCCGGCGGTGGTCGATCGGTTGGATCCGAACACAGAGCTCTTCACCGTCGTTATAATATTGGGAGACAATATTTCGACTTGATTTTTGTTGTGGAAGTATTTTTAGTAAATTAATTCACTTAATTAATTTTAATTTCGGTCTCATCATAAATATGTCTATCTCTATAAACATACATCCTACACATTTATCTAGATCGTGCCTAGTCATGCATCTATCGTATCATATAAAATAAATACAAGCACAAAATAAATAAATGCATAAAGTAACCGGTATGATCATGGACTTTTCCTAGGTGCGGTTTGAATACAAACCAGCGAAACCGCTGGTCACAATCTAAGGGTAGCTGCTGAACCGCCAATAGGATCTTTAATGCTCCATTCTCCAATGGGATCTTTATTTTCGTCTTTCTTTGGTCTCCATCTTCTGCTCCATTCTTGTTACATTTAATTCTATCGAATAAAATAAATACACCCGCCGCACACGGGAGGGAGCTAACGGGAATGGGATAAATGCAGAGAAAATAAACTAGTCACGTTCTTCATAACGGCTAGGACAATTTTTAAACCAACGAAAAAATTAAATCATTCACATCTATCCTATCGGTCGAGTCCATGATCGATCAATCGGGGTCCATATAATCATATTATATCTACTATATCTAATCCATACAATAAAATCTTATGAAAAAGATAAAATTAAAATTTAACTACTTGCGTCTTAATTAATCAATTAACATTTAATCTATTAAATAATTTTATCCAATCAATTAACTAATTAACATTTAATTAATTAAATGATTTTAACCGAAAATAAAATTAACGATTAATTTTAAGCGATTTTAATTTTAATTTTAATTAATTGGAACTATTCCAAAATAAATCAAAATTAAAATTAAGTCTCTTTTGTTTTTTTCATTTTGATTCGTAATCAAAAGGATGCTTTTGGTTTCTAAACCAAATTTGGCTTAGGCTCGCCACTTTCCAAAATCAAAATTTTGGAAGTGGCTTAATCTGCGCCTTTTACAAATCAAATATTTGAAAGAAACAAGCCTATTCCAAATCAAATATTTGGAAAGGCCAAATAATTTTGGTTTAGTTCGCCACTTTCCAAAATCAAAATTTTGGAAGTGGCAGCTGAGTTTCAGCGCTTTCCCCCAAATCAAATATTTGGAAAGCAACAGGCTTATTCCAAATCAAATATTTGGAAAGGCCAAATAATTTTGGTTTTAGGCTGGCCACTTTCCAAAATCAAAATTTTGAGTGGCAGCAAGCTCAGCCTTTTCCAAATCAAATATTTGGAAGGGCTTAGCTATTCCAAACAAAGTTTGGAAAGGCCATTATTATTTTATCGCTATGTGGCATCCCAATGGCCAAACTATTTGAGCGAATTAGTTAGCCACATGACACAACTAAACAAAGGAGATTTTAATCACAATCGTGAACCATATTGAATCACAAAATACACAAAACAAAAATTTGGAGATCCGCCAAAGATTGACCGGTCAATCGATCGCCGGCAAAGAAGTTGCCTCTTTGCCGCCGCCGCCGCCCGCCGCCGCCGCCGGTGGTGGTGCGCGCCGCCGATCGGCCGAGCACCACCCGATCCCCTTCTTTTTTCTTTTCATGTATCAATTTTGCAAATAAAAATCTTTCATCTTTTAATTACGTGATTTAAGCGATAAAATTAACTACGCAAATTAACAAGCTTATTGCTTAAGCTCAAGCTCTCTCTCGATACCACCGTGAGGAAATCTACGTTGGGACGCGCAAATGAATTCAAAATTTGATTTCCTTTTACCCAAGATCGACTTCGTTTAAGCAATAAACAAACAAGTAGTAGAGCGGTGGTTACCTTGGTTGATCTAAAAGATCGACGCTTTGACCGTCTAGGAGAGTAGTTCTGCATAGAGCCGCCCAAGTGTTCGGCCTCTACCGCTAGTCCACACGAACGACCCGCCGGAATCCCATCATGGATTGCTATTGGAAAACTCCGGTTGCTAGACCGGCCTTTTCCTCTCTCCAACTCTCTATGGATGCTCTCTATTTTACACAAGAACTATTAGCTCTTGGAATTGTGATGTACAAAAGAGTTTGACACCCACTTCCTTTTTATAGGGAAAGTGGCGCCCCAAAGAATAGTAGAAAGGAAGAAAACCTTTCTCCAATAAAATAAGGAAAATATAATTGATTGATTTATCTCATTTATTACAATATCTCATATTAAATAAATCTAGGATATTGTCAATATCTTATATTGAATATTTCAAGATATTGTCAATATCTTATATTGACAATATTTATCTTTTATTATATTACCATAAATCAATTTACACATGTGTATATATCACATATATATTACACATATAAAAATCTATTAATATCTAATATTAATATTATGGTAATCTTATTAATTAAATTGCACAAACCAAATGTATCCAATACACAAAAACATGCGCCACTTTATGATTCAATTCACGTGTGTCATACACACACAAATTTTGGACATATATATTTAATTAATAATATAATACTATGATTAATTAATTTGCAAAATCCATGTATATCATATATCATTAATTTCGAAAATCATATGTATCAATATACATATTTAATAAATCATCATAATTAATATCTTGTATTTAATTTATTCATAATAAATAAATACCACAATATTAATTTACCACTATAACCTCTATAGTCTCGAGATAAACTTTCCTTATTTGGTTATCATCTATAACCACATTTTAATCCGGCTAGATGTTCTTATGTGTGTGACCCGATAGGCTTCGAATATGTTGGCCGTAGACACAAAGTGCAAATTACTTAAAATGCCCTTCATGCCTAACGATCACGGGATAGCGTCTAGCAACACACCGTGACCCCAATCATCGGAAGAGTCAAATGCAATGACTACTACCTTTCATGTGAAACAGTTACCGTGTAACTTACAATCCTATCGCTGTAATAATATCCATACGGTCGTTAGTCGAGTGTCAAAACATCAACGACCGTATCTTATAATATGGATATCATGCTCTCTCAAGTAACTCGTTTACTCCCACTTTGCAAAGATTCACGAGCAGGACATTCCTTATAAGAAGGCCATTTCGGATATTCGATCCCAATCATAGGATACGCGATTCCCGGACGACCAATCATGTATACTCCGCGATGCTTGATGATCATACCCAATCACTACCGCATGATCGCCCGTGGCTGTGGAAACCTCAATAGTGTCAAAGCATGACAATCCACACCGTGATGCCATGAAGACTCCGGTCTTAAGGATAATTACACAACCGTCACATAGTGTGACACTTATCTGTGTAAGTGGGTCAGTCTAACGTACGCATTCTCTAATACACGTCCACGTACAGTCCAAGTGTCTCTACACTTTGATAGACGAGATCTATCCACCGCCCTAAAGACAAGACATCTAATACGTGCAGCTTTGTTTATACTATCAATGCCCTGTTTAATAGTACATCAGCCTAGAGACATTTAAGTATCAAACTTATTAAAGTGATTAGAGATCTCATCAACCATAATCGCCTATCATGGTTTCTCTATCACAGTTTAATACTAAGGACGTTATCATATAACAATTCATAATTGGTTCTTTAAAAGAACATATATATGACAACAGAAAAAGCCATTTAATATATGTATAAACATAAAGAAATAGTAGAAATGATCCGACCCGGTCGGATCCGGTCCAACCCGATTGGGTTTAGGACACTATTCCAACAATATCACCTTGCATCGTTCCTTGTTGGTCAATTGAGCATATTTTCTTCTTTTTTAACTTCTAGTTTGTGCATATTATCTTCTGTACATTCACCCAAAGAAAAAAAAACTGTCATAGTTGTAAAGTAGGTGAATGTATAATAATTTAGGGGTAAAATGAAGAAAAATGTAATAAATGCTCCAATGGTATTCTAAATGGACTTATATTATGGGACAAATTCAAAAAGCTTAACGGACTAACATTTTGGGACGGAGGTAGTATAAGATAAGGTGGTATCGGGTCGGGACCCGACCCGTAAACCTCCTACTCGAAACCATCCTGACAAGATTCGGGATTATATTTTTCTTTCCGAGCCCATACCCGATAAGCGCCGGGTCCCGACAACCGGGATACCTGAATGTTCGGGATCCCGTCGGGTCGGGAATGAATGTCCCGAACATATGTTGTTAAAAAATATTCATGTTAACATAAAAAAATGACAACTTACTTGATCAAAACAATAATTCAAAAAGCGGGGGACCGGAGAAATGAGTTAACGGCGAGAAAGTCGACGATTGGTGGAGGCGGGTGGCATTTGTAAGGAAGAACACTATGGAATATTAGGGAGCAGAAGAGAAGTGCAGAGAAAGTGAGAAAATGCGGAAGCAGAGAGTGTAATAGGTTTATGTTTTTAGTATTTAGGGTTGTGATATTTATATTTGGATGAAAAATGTTATAATGTTATATATATATATATATATATATATATATATATATATATATATATATATATATATATATATATATATATATATATATATATATATATATATATATAAGTGAGGATCGGGAACCCGACAAGATTGAGTTTAATACTTGATCCCTTTTCCACATTTTTTAGGCTGGGAAAAATCTCGAAATTTCGGGATCGAGAAATTTTCATTTTACGAGCAATGCAATAATTCATTTCTCTACTATATGCGATTTTGAGAGTCGCATTAAATAATGTGAAACGGGGAGAGTAGTTTTTTTTTTTTTTTTTTTTTTGGCTTTCAAAACTCAGATTTGATACCACAAACTTAATCTAGAAGCAAAATAAAAATTGTGATTGAATAAATGCAGAATAATTACTTCTTTTCTGAGAGAAGAATAATTAACTTCAATAAAAAAATTTCTTTCTAAATTCAGAAATGAGACCTCAAATTCAGATTTTTCATCTAGAACCAAAACAATAAATAAGTTACCTAAAAAAACCATTATGTATATTCTTCGATGTAAATAAAAATTCCCTTACATTCAACATATCATCATCATCTATATACCATCATCATTCACGGAACATACGTGCACAAACATAAAAATTCAGTAATTGTAACGTCCCGTTCCCGGACACCGAGTCCTTATCCGGAAAAGGAACGTTCGGCACGTATAAAATAAAAATAAATTCACTTTATACGTAAGCATCTACTACGTCGTATCAAAAATAAGCAAACGGAAGCAAAAGACTCGGGTATGAAAAATTCCAAACATCCAAGAATAGAAACATGAAATCTAAAGATGGAAATGTAACTTATTACATTCAAGGAAAGATCTGAAATCCAAAAGAAACGCACGATATTCTCAAAAGAAACGTAAAAAATCTACTACAAGTCTCGAAAGACCAAAAGTCTAACACAGTCTAAAGAAGAATAGTAAAAGAATAAAAGTAAAGTCTTCAATGAGGCGTCTTCAAACGTCATCATCGAACTTCTCCTCGTAAACATTATCTACCTGTTCGTCTTCTCATCCCCAAACACATAGAAAACATGCATTTGAGGTAAGTACAATGTACTTAATAAGAAAGAGAAGCTATGACAACAATTATAATTTATAAAGAAAAGATATTTAGAAGTTTAGTTGTTTATATGTGACCGACTCAATCTGGGGTTCATTTCATGTCCATCAACATGAATTGACTAAACGTTTCTACTTAACTTATCTATGTTACAACCGCACTCAAGGGCACTACGCGTATCCACTTTTGGGACACTCTTGGCAACATATTAGTGGATCACACCAATATCCACGAAGTCTAGAATAGGTAGACTCCGATAGCACGCACGTCTCAGTGTAGTCACCCGAACTTGTGGTTTTTTTGACCTACGGGTTCTTCCACCTTCAGAGGTAGCACACACATCGCGATATAGACTGGTGCATATCCAAGAGAGACATGTTGTTTAATCTTTTACTAGTCAAGTACGTATTTATTAGGATGATTAACTAACCACCTAAGTGTTTTCAATTAATCTCCCTCACTTTGACTACTCTATTCGTAGACCACTAGACACAGACAAAGCCTAGCAATTACACAGACATTGATGAATACTAATTCATCAAAGCACAAGCCTATCATGCTCTTCCGACGGATCCGAACTTCAACTCCTTTTAAGAGTACATTCGGTGTTTTAACTGAATGAATCAGAAGTTCAATCGAAGCTTGTTCATGTTTAATTAATGTTAACATATCATGATTAAGGGTTTAAAACAGTGAAAACACGATTATGAAGCCGAAAACCGAGCTGAAACGCTAAAACAGAAAAAACAAGGTAAAACAGGTCAAACGCCCGTTTGACATCCTATGAACGCCCGTCCACTAACCCCAAACGCCCGTCCGTCAAAGAAGGCTACATCCTGAATCAAAAGTCTAACCTCAAACGCCCGTCTGCCTTGTGCAAACGCCCGTTTGAGCTGCTATGATCGCAAACGCCCGTTTTCCTAGTGCAAACGCCCGTTTGCCTGGGTTTTTCCCAAAACGCTAAAAATCTTCAAAACGCAATTTCTAAACCGTTTCTAACCTAATTAACATCAAAAACCCAGAAAAAAAACACGTAACCACTTATCTAATCATACCATAGCATCTAGGATCATTGACCATAAAAAAAACACATCTTTCTTACATCTAAACATCTTAAAACATGATCTAAACTTTACGAATCATAATCGAGATCATAGGAAGAGTCTCTTACCTATTTGCAGCCAAAAACTGATCCAATCAGCCTTGAAAAGTCTGCTGCACTTCCCACGAACTGATATCCAAACGTTGCCCTTCTCACAACGATTCCAATTCTTCCGTCTGATCTGAAAACGATTAAGCTTTGCCTTAGAAATTGCGAAAACTATCCAAGCCCTATTTCTCTTCTCAAAGCCGTAGAGAAGAGGAGCGTGAAACTGATTTCTGAATTTGTGTTTAGGTTTTGGGAATAATCTGATTTAATTTTCCTTAAATACCAATTCCCAATTAAACCCCTTTTTCCTTAATTGCCCTTAATTACCAAATAATCAGATTTCCTTAATTATATATACATATAACTCGAAAATAGTGTATAAAATAATTAATAAAATACTTAACTCCAATAAAAGAAAAGCAATAATAATATTTCGTTTTCGCAAAATGACACGTCTGCCATTTCCCGAAAATCGGAATATTACATTCCTCCCCCTTAAAAGGAGTTTCGTCCTCGAAACTAGATCATACCTGGTATATCAACAAACTCTTGGAATTCACTGATCATGTCATCTTCAACCTCCCAAGTTGCCTCCTCGGGTGAATGATTGCTCCACTGAACCAAAACCAATGGGATCATCCGCCTTTTAATCATCTTTTCCTTCCGGTCCAAAATCTTGATCAGTCTCTCATCATAAGCAAGATTGTCTTGTAGAATTTCCGGATCAATTGTAGTTTCAACATCATTCTTCGCCAGACACTTCTTCAACATTAAAACGTGAAAAACACTATGGACTGTTGACATGGATTCCGGTAACTGAAGCTTATAAGCCAACGGTCCAATCCTTTCCAGAATTTCAAATGGTCCAACATACCTTGGACTTAGCTTTCCCTTTTGTCCAAAGCGTTTCACTCCCTTCATCGGTGAAGCTCATAGATACACTCTATCACCGACTTCAAACTCAAGCGGTCTTCTTCTAACGTCTGCCCAACTCTTCTGCCTGTCTTGAGCTGCCTTCAGATTCTTCTTAACCAACTGAACCCTTTCCTTAGCTTGTTCAACCAATTCCGGCCCTGTGATCTGTCTTTCCCCGACTTCATCCCAAAACAGCGGCGTTCGACATCTTCTCCCATACAAAGCTTCAAACGGTGGCATGCCTACGCTTGCATGATAACTGTTGTTGTAGGAAAACTCCGCTACGGGTAGGTAATCATCCCATGATCCGCCTACTTCCAAAACACAAGCTCTTAGCATGTCCTTAAGTGTTTGGATAGTCCTCTCAGATTGTCCATCTGTCTGAGGATGAAAAGCCGTACTCAAATCCAACTTGGTTCCAAAGGCTTCTTGTAAACTCTTCCAAAACCGGCTGACGAACCTCGAGTCACGATCCGAAACTATCGAGATAGGAACTCCGTGTAGCTTCACTATATTATCCAAGTATAGTGTCGTCATCTTCTTCAAAGGCATGTCAACCTTGTACGGTAAGAAATGGGCAGATTTGGTCAATCTATCCACAATTACCCAAATCGCATCATGTCCTCCCTTAGTCTTCGGTAAACCGGTGATGAAATCCATCGTAATCTTATCCCACTTCCATTCAGGGATATCCAATGGCTTAAGCATTCCTCCTGGTCTCCTATGCTCTGCCTTTACTTTCTGACAAATGTCACACTCTGCCACGAACTTAGCTACTTCCAACTTCATCGAGGGCCACCAAAACCTTTCTTTCAAGTCCCGATACATCTTAGTAGCACCTGGATGAACTGCAAAAGCTATCCTATGTGCCTCTTCCATAACTCTCTGTCTTAAGTCGCCAACATTAGGCACACACAGACGATCCTGGTACCAAAGGTTTCCATTCTTGTCCAAGACATAACCCACTGTAGGCTTCTCTCTAACAACTCACTTCAAATCAACCAAAGCTGGGTCTTCATCTTGCTTCTCCCGAATATCATCTATCAACTCAGATCTTGCTAACAGCGGCGCCACAAACTGTCGATCCTCAATCTGATCAAACCTGCTGATTTCCAGCCCATCTAACCTTTCTGCCACATCTTCGACGCTTGAAAGCGCAAATATTGGTTTCTCGCTTAAAGCATCTGCCACTACATTGGCTTTGCCTGGATGGTACTGAATATCCAAATCATAGTCCGTCACGAACTCTAGCCATCTCCTCTGTCTCATGTTCAGATTCTCTTGAGTGAAGAAATACTTTAAACTTTGGTGGTCGGTGAAGATCCTTGCCTTAACTCCGTATAAATAGTGCCTCCAAGTCTTTAATGCAAACACTACTGCTGCCAACTCTAAGTCGTGTGTCGGGTAGTTCTTCTCATGAACCTTCAATCGCCTAGATGCATAAGCAATCACTTTCCTCCTTGCATCAATACACAACCTAAACGCTGCCCTTGAAGCATCCGTGTAGACATCGTGAGTTATCAAAAATCTCTGAATCGCCAAGCGGGGTGTAGTCAACTTCTTCTTCAACGTCTGAAAAGCTATTTCACACTCCTTTGTCCATTCAAACTTCACATTCTTTCTGCGTAAGCTTGGTGAGTGGGGTAGCTATTTTCGAAAAGTCTTGCACAAACTTCCTATAGTAGCCAGCCAATCCAAGAAAGCTTCTTACTTCTGAAATTGTGGTAGGTCTAGGCCAATCTCAACTGCCTCAATCTTGGCGGGATCAACTTGAATACCATCCCCAGAAATGACGTGACCCAAGAAACTGACTTGTTTCAACCAAAAGTCAAACTTAGAGAACTAAGCAAACAACTGGTTCTTCTTCAAAGTATCCAACACTATCCTTAAGTGTTCCTCATGTTCTTTCTCATCCTTGGAGTACACTAGGATGTCGTCTATGAACACTATTACGAACTTATCCAGGTAAGGCATGAAAAATCGCTGCATTAAATCCATAAATGCAGATGGAGCATTAGTGAGTCCAAAAGGCATAACTAAGAACTCATAATGACCGTACCTCGTACTAAAAGCCGTCTTCGGTACATCTGCCACCTTAATTTTCAACTGATGATAACCAGACCTAAGGTCAATCTTAGAGAACACTTTCTTGCCCTGCAACTGGTTAAACAAATCATCAATCCTCGGCAAAGGATACTTATTCTTGATGGTAAGGTTATTCGATTGCTCGTGAATTGATACACATCCTCATGCTACCATCTTTCTTCTTCACGACCAAAACAGGGGCTCCCCAAGGTGAAGTACTGGGCTGAATTATATTCCTCTCGAGCATATCCTTAAGCTGTGCTTTTAATTCCTTCAACTCAGCCGGTGCCATTCTATAGGGTGCCTTGGAAACTGGTGCCGCTCCCGGTATTAACTTGATCTCAAACTCGATTTCTCTATCAGGCATGTTTCCCGGTAACTCTTCTGGAAATGCCTCAGGATACTCCCTCACTACAGGAGTTTCTTCTAACTTAGGCTTCACTTGTTCCACATCCACTGCGTACAACAAGTAGCCTTCACAACCCTTCTGACAAGCTCTGATTGCCTTAACCGCTGAAATTATCGGATGTCGCTTCTTACTCGGCTTGTACATGATGGGAGTCAACTTTACGTGACTCGGTGCTTTGTTTATCCCCATTTACCACATTTCAAAGACATTTTGGGTGATGAAATTGGGAGTGAGTAGTGCTTTTTATTGTTGTATCTTGCATGTTTCACGTCTTAGAACTTGTTATAACAGATTTGGGCTAGATTGATCACCTAGGTCAAAATCACACACATCACTCTTGAGAGTTGTTTAGATAGAGGGGTGTGGGAAAAGGGTTCTAGGATCACTCCTTAGAGTGAGGTTACTCGTTTTAACGTTTAAGCGGCTCTAATGTATAACATGCCTTGTGAGTGAATCTTCCTTAGGGAAGGATAATTTACTTGGCATAAGGTGTTGGGGAAGAGTTGTTCAGACCTTAGCACCGGGTTTAAGAGTACGCACCCGTGAAATTGTATGCGAGAGTTCGTTTGTTATAATGCACACTCCTAGTTTTGTCTATCCTTGGGTTGAAACTAGCTATTTTGATCATGGTTCGGCTATGTCCCTTAATCTATCTTTAGAACCTAGTAGTTTAATCTTCCTTCTCTTTCTATATCTTTAGACTCGTTGGTAAGAATCGCTTTAGTGTCATTGTAGTAAACAAAAACCTTTAAAATCATTGATCATCTAGACTAAGCATTACGTTCACTTTGGTACTTGCAAGCACGATTCCTTTGGGTTCGACCTCGTACTCCTGTAGCTATTCTAGCAATCGACCCGGTACACTGCCGGTTAGAGAGTTAGTTAACCCACGGTTTCGAGTCTTTATAAACTGTTTTTGAAGGGTAGATTTCACCTCAATCAAAATGGCGCCGTTGCCGGGGAGTTGTGTGCTATTTGTGATATCTTGCAAGTGAACCGAAGGCTTGGGCCTAGGTTTTATTTTACTGGTTTCTTGTTGTTTGCTTTTTGTAGTGCATGACCCGGAGATCTCAAACACCACTCGAACCATACATAGACGGGATTGAGGCTTACGCAAGGCGTAGGAATAGTCAAAGAAGAAGAGGTCGTCAAGTAGAGGAGTCGAATCCGGTCTTTGAAGCGAATAGTTTGGGTGAGTTGGGAGAAGGATCCGATATGGCACAAAATGGTGAACAAGGCTTGGAAGGAAATTTGGGGAACAACAATGGAGTCCCAAATCAAAACCCGCCTCTTGTGAACAACAATGCACAAGGAGGTGGGAATGGACAAGGAAATAACTTTGTGAATGCGAATGGGCCTATTCCACAAAATGTTCAACATGAGGCCCAAGGGAATCAAATGGATCCCGTTCTTATGCAACAGTTCAACGCATGGATGTTGAATCAACTTCAACAAAACCAAAATCAAGCTCACAACCAAGGTGCAAATGCGATGCCTAATTGGTTTAACGGCCAACAAGAGCAAAATCAAGGTGGTTTGACTTGTAGAGACTTTGTGCTCGCTCCCACGGCAACCATGGGGCATAGTCCAATTCGAATGCCACCGGTGGCCGCCAACAATTTGGAATTGAATAGGAACATCATACACTTGTTGGGAGACAATGCTATGTTCAAGGGAACCGCTTTAGAAAACCCTCACTTGTTCATTGATCACTTTCTCCAAAATAGTGAACTCAACAAAGATCAATGGAGTGAGTGATGAGGCGCTCAAAATTATGCTTTTCCCGTTCGCCTTGAAGGAGCAAGATAAGCGGTGGTATGATTCGTTACCCAATGATTCTTTGCACACGTGGGAAGAAGTGGTTAAGACTTTTCTACTCAAGTATTATCCCCCATCGAAAACCATGGATATGAAAGAGGCCATTATGTCGTTCAATGCTTATGAAGGAGAAGAGCTACATGAGTCATGGGATCGGTTCAAGGCTTTGTTGAGAGAGTGCCCGGGGCACGGATTGAGATCTTACGAGGTAGTTCATGCTTTCTTCCGGGGTTTAGACCAAGTACATCAAAGTACCTTGCATGCTTCGTGCAATGGAGATATTATGAGTATGGTACCCGAGGTGGCTATGAACCAAATAGAGAAGATTTCCGAGACCTCGAGGCAATACATATCGTCAAGTAGAAAGGGGACAAGGAGTAAGAAGCCCGGTTTGGTTGAAGTGAAAGAAGTAGAGGCAAATGATCAATATCATGCTCAAGTACAAGCAATGGAGCAACAGTTGGGGAGATTGCAAAAAGAGAATGAGAGTGCTAAGCTTTGCCAAATTTGTAGTGGATCACACTCGGCAAAGGATTGTAGGATGACAACCAAAGCTCAAAACATGGCTTATCCTCAATCCTCAACTCAAGGGCAACCTAGTACTCTATCTCAAGAGAATATGAATGAGTTGGCAAAGCGGATGATGAGTATTTGTTCGATGGAACAATGGAATGCGGGCCTCAATTTCAAAATCAATTGCAAAGCGCCTATCAAGGCCAATAAATGGGAGATCAACAAAGTGGGGCACCGTATGAAGAATCTCAAGATATAAACTTTGTGGGACAAGGTCAAGGAGGGAATTATGGAAATCAAGGTGATGGTTCTTGGAGGAATAACAACAATCAAGGTTGGAACCGAAATCAAAACCAAGGCCAAAACCAAGGTTATAGACAAGGCCAAAATCAAGGCCAACCTTCTCAAGGGCAATTCTATCAACCTCCACACCAATGGCAACAAGGTCAAGGAGGGTAAAATCAACAAGGCTCTAGCACTTATCAAAACCCTCCTCCTTTGGCTCCTATACCTCAAAAGAGTGCAACCGATGTCATATTGGAGCAAATGAACAAAAACTTTATGGATATAAAGAAGGACATGGTTGAGATGAACTACATACATGGGTCCGCCATAAAAAATCTTGAAACTCAATTTGGGCAAGTGGTGGAACATGTACAGTTGAAGGGCGGCTTACCGAGCAACACCGAAAAGAATCCAAGAAATGTAAGCGCCATCTTAACTCGAAGTGGTAAAGTGTTGAGGACGAGTGGAGAAAAGAAAGTCCTATGGGAGGACAAAGCTAGAAAAGCTCCTATTGAGACCGAAGCGGGAGCCATGGATGGCGATATTGATGGGATTGAAGATGATGAAGATCATGGGGAGTATGTCAAGAAAAAGGAAGTAGAGAGGAAATAAGTGCAAGCTAGGGGAGATTATGTGGTTATTGATGTGAAAGAGGAGGAACCAACTAGAAGAGAAGGGAAAGAGCCAATGAAAGAGTCGTCTTCCCCACGCACCAAAGGTAAGAAAGGTATGATCCCTCTGTTAGAAGTAATATCGTCGGATCAATCATAGATTGACCCGATTACGCAGCGGAAGTATCGGATCTAGATCTAAACGAAAACAAAGAACATAAATTAAAGATCTAAACCTACAAGGGGGTTTAGGAGCCTACCTTTTTATGGTGCTTAACTCCAAGAACGATAGATATCCAAGAACACATATTTGAGAAGCCACACCCTTCCAACGTGTGTCTCCCAAAGAACACCAGGTGGATGGTGTTTCCCCCGCGGACCTCCTTGATATGCTACCGGAATAATCCGAAGATTATTCCAACTCAAAACCAAAGAACTATAGCGAAAATTCCAAGCTATATTCTTACACTAATGGCGTGTTCATATGTGTGTCAAAAGGTTTGGAAGAACTCTCTTTATATAGGAGAGTAAAACTTAACCTCCAAGGATTAAATAATTAAGAGATAATTATTACATTAATCCTTTTTCCAAATAAAAGATAAATAAAATAATTATCCCAAACAAATTAGGATAAATCATATTATTATCTAATATTCCATGAATTATCAATTAACAAATAAAAGATAAATCACATGTCAAATAATTATCCAAGAAAACTAATTTCTTTCTAATTATTAACATAAATGGCGCCACCTTTAATAAATAAAAGGTCCACACGCATTTTTCCACACTTTGGGCTGAGTCCACGAAAAATTTCTTTTTCCGTGTATTTAATTATCTAGTCCAACTAAACAATTAATCCACATATCAAATTAAATAGTCCAATCCAACTATTTAATTATAATTGAGGTGAAACGATGAGAAATCCAATTATGCTATTTCGGGAGCCACGTCGGGGACCATGGACCATATATCAAGAGTTACAATAAATTAGATAAAATTATTAAATCAGATGTAATAATTATATCCAACCTATTAATTCGGGATTACACCACCATAAACCCAAATCGAACTCTATCGAATATAGATAACTTACACTCAATTTATGAGTCGAAAGCGTCCATCGATATAATCATTACATACGGATAAATCCTCCATAGATTGTTCACTTTGAGTGGGATATTTCCGTAAACCCTTCTCGAAACATATTATCCTTATTTACCATTAACCCCTAGTGATCAATTAGTTCACATATCGACTAGTAGCTAATTAGTCTAAATATGAACTCGGCCGATCGATCATTTTCTTAGGGCTAACAAATAAAGGAATTGTCTTTCTACTTCCCGAGGGAAGGAATGGATTCCATATCTGTGATAGCACAGACTACTCACTCATCCTAGAATAGAGCCAACGAGAAGCGTTGGACCACATACTACGAAGTGATCCTTACTAACACATCAAACTCTACCCTAGTCTAAGCAGTCGTCTGTGATCACCTCAGGATTGAGATTAATCCATATATGATCATCTTGTGATTCGATAAGACTTCTCGATCACGGAATTATATCGAGAACTCAAATCAAATCGGTCCAGCCCTATATGATTATCATCATATATAAATGCCCACAAGGTACCCTATTACCGATAGTCCGGATAAGACTGTCACACCTAAAATGTTCTGGGCGCATTAATAGCAAATTAATCATGAGACCCGTACTCAGATTAATAAACGCTACGGACTAAGTTAATTTTAAGTACATCTCACAAACTCAATCCTCTTGTGTATTGCCATACACTGAGTTATGTGATTACATAAACGAGGTACTTAGGGTTTTCAGTAGCGTCTTAATTATAAGCATACATGCATATAATTAGATGAATTATTAATTCTGTCCTAAAACAATTACATAATTGTCTTTCGGGCACTACACCCAACACCCTCTTCCTTCTAAAGATTTTGATTTGAGTACTCTCCCTTTCCCCCCTAAGAATCATAGACAAAGTTGCTTGAATAAAGCACAAACCCGATTTATTGAGATTTTGCGAAAAATTGACTTGAACATTCCTTTTCTTGAAGCACTTGCAAACATGCCCTCTTATTGTAAGTTCTTAAAAGAGTTTCTAACTAAAAAGGTAAAATGCAAGAGGTTGTTTGTCTAAATGAAGAGTGTTCCGCTATTTTTGATGGTAAGTTCAGATTCCCCGAAGGTTAGAGACAAGGGTAGTTTTACTATTCGGTTACCATTGGTACAACTCATTTTCCTAGTGTCCTATGTGTGATTTGGGGGCTAGCGTAAGCTTAATGCCTCGTGCTATATATGAAAGTCTTGACCTAGGAGAGTTGGAGCCAGCGGGATGACCCTTCAAATGGCGGATAGGTCTATTAGGGAGCCTATGGGAGTGATAGAGGAGGTCATAGTGAAAGTGGATAAGTTTGCCTTTCCGGTAGATTTTGTGGTACTAGATATGGAGATGGACTCTAAAACACCTTTGTTGTTAGGGACGTCCCTTCTTAAACACCGGGAGGACTTTGATAGATGTCGCGAGTGGAGAGATCATTTTCTTGAGTTGGAGATGAAAAGTCGCGGTGAATGTGTACAAGGCAATGAAACATCCTAAGGAGAGTACCGAGGACTGTTTTTCTGTTGATGCTATATATTCTTGCGTTTGAACATGTTGACATGCAAGCAATATAAAGATAAGTCCGATGAATGCATGGCAAGAGTGAGCATGGAGCTTAATGAAGAAGAAGAGTTGGAAAGTGAAGCAATGGAGCTCGAAGAGGCGGCTTTCGTGGCTGAAAAATGGAGTGAAAAGATTGATCTTGGGCTTGAAGGAGAGCTAGAGAAGCCGACAATTGAGGACCCACCGAAAGACTTGAAAATGAAGCCTCTTCCACCTCATTTGAAGTATG
The DNA here is from genome assembly GCA_026214975.1 of Gentiana macrophylla. Lineage (NCBI taxonomy): Eukaryota > Viridiplantae > Streptophyta > Magnoliopsida > Gentianales > Gentianaceae > Gentiana > Gentiana macrophylla. Next base: position 25,224,965 of record CM047806.1, read on the forward strand.
TTTTTCTTGAAAATGATGATCTACTTCCTTTGATTATTTCTCGCTACACTAACGGCTGCGGCAGGAAGAGGAGTTAGTGAAGATGCTTAGAAGCACAAGCGTGCTTTTGGGTGGAAGATGTGTGATCTCAAGGGCATAAGCCCCACCATTTGTCAACACAAGATTATTCTAGAGGATGGAGCGAAGCCGGTAAGGCAACCCCAAAGAAGGCTCAATCCACACCTCCAAGAGGTTGTGAGGAAGGATGTGGTCACGATGTTGAAGCTTGGGATCATCTATGCCATCTCGGATAGCAATGGGTGAGCCCCACTCAAGTGGTGCCGAAGAAGGGAGGTATGACCGTCGAAATCAATGAAAAAGGTGAGGAGGTTCCTAAGCGTTTGGTAAGTGGTCATCGAATTTGTATTGATTATCGTAAGTTAAATGACCAAACCCATAAAGATCATTTCCCCCTTCCTTTTATTGATCAAATGTTGGAAAGATTGAGTGGTCATGCTTTTTATTGCTTTCTTGATGGGTTTAGTGGTTATTACCAAATACATGTGGCCTTAGAGGACCAAGAAAAGACTACCTACACTTGTACCTATGGTACCTTTGCTTTCCGTAGAATGCCTTTTGGGTTGTGTAATGCACCCGCGACATTCCAACGGTGCATGGTTGCCATATTTGCGGATATGATTGAGAAATTTTTAGAAGTCTTTATGGATGATTTTAGTGTATTTGGTGATTCCTTTGAGGATTGTCTAGATAATCTTGAAAAGGTGTTGAGTAGATGTGAGGAGACGAATTTGGTGCTTAATTGGGATAAGTGTCATTTGATGGTCACTGAAGGGATAGTCTTAAGGCATAAGATATCTAGAAAGGGTATAGAAGTCGACAAGGCTAAGGTAGAAACGATAGCTAAGCTTCCTATGCCCACTAACCTAAAGACTCTTAGGGGTTTTCTAGGCCATGTGGGGTTCTATCGTAGGTTCATTAAGGATTTCTCGAAAATAGCCCGTCCTCTTACCCTTCTTCTTGGAAAAGACGTCCCGTTTGATTTCGACCAAGCTTGCGTTAAGGCATTCTTGTTGCTCAAGAAATTGCTTGTGTCCGCTCTATCTTAGTTGCCCGAAGTGGGATCAAGAATTTGAGCTAATGTGTGATGCGAGTGACACCGCGGTTGGTGCGGTCCTCGGTCAAAAGATCAATAAAATCTTCAAGCCTATTGCCTATGCTAGTCATACCTTGAATCCGGCTCAACAAAACTACACCACCACGGAGAAAGAGCTTCAGCGGTCGTCTTGGCGTTTGATAAGTTTCGGTCTCATCTCGTAGGTTCTCGTGTAGTTGTGCACACGGATCATGCCGCCTTGAGTTACCTCTTTGCCAAGCAAGATGCCAAGCCCCGCCTCTTGAGGTGGATTTTGCTCTTGCAAGAGTTCGATCTTGAAATCCGTGACAGGAAAGGGTGTGAGAACATTGTAGCAGACCATTTAAGTCGTATGGAGCTTAGTGAGGAGTTGATTAAGGCACAGAATGAGATAAATGACTCTTTTCCTCACGAGCAACTTTATGCACTTGACACCCTTCTTCCGGGTAAGAAAGGTAACTTTCTAAAAGTCGGTAAGGAAGGTAGTCCTTGGTTCGCACCCTTTGTCAACTACCACGAGTGCGGTTTTGTAGACCCCGACCTTGACTCGAATCAAAAGCATAAATTCCATAGTGAGGTTGGTAAGTATGTTTGGGAGGATCCCTGCTTATATAGGTTGTGTTCGGATGGCATCTTGAGAAGATGCATCCCGGAGGGTGAGATTTTGAGTGCGCTTTCTTTTGTCACGATAAAGAGGCCGGGGCCACTTTTTGGGGCAAAGGACCGCTTTGAAAGTGTTGCAAAGTGGGCTATATTGGCCCACTCTCTATTCCGAGACGCATACATGCTTATATGAATCTTGTGACGCTTGTCAAAGGTCCGGTCGTATATCTAGGAGGAGTGAGATGCCTCAAAAGCCGATCATTGTTTGTGAGATTTTTGACGTTTGGGGCATTGACTTTATGGGTCCAATCCTTCTTCGTGTGGTAACAAGTATATCCTAGTAAACTTGTGATTATGTGTCAAAATGGGTTGAAGCCTTAGCTTCACCCACCAATGATAGGAATGTTGTAATCCATTTTCTCAAGAAGAACATCTTTTGTCGGTTTGGGGTACCTCGTGCTATAATTAGTGATAATGGAAGCCACTTTGCCAATAAACCATTTGACAAACTTTTAGAGAAGTATGGGGTGAAACACAATTTAGGTACCGCTTACCATCCCAAAGCGAGTGGTCAAGTTGAAGTCACGAATAGGGGCATTAAGCGTATCTTAGAGAGAACGGTAGATACTAATGTCAAGAGTTGGTCTTTAAAGTTAGATGATGCTTTGTGGGCCCATAGGGATGAGCCTTTAAGACACCCCTAGACATGTCACCTTACATGATAGTCTATGGTAAATCGAACATAAGGCTTATTGGGCTATAAAATGCTAAACCTTGACGACACCTTAATTGGTGAGAAGCGTATGGCCCAATTGAATGAACTAGATGAGTTCCGCCTTTTTGCTTATGACCTTTCCACTAAGTATAAAGAGAAGACTAAGTTACTCCATGATAAGTTGATCAAACCCCGTGTTTTCAATGAGGGTGACGAAGTCTTATTCTACAATACTCGTTTGCATCTTTTCCAAGGGAAGTTGAAGTCTAGGTGGTCCGGTCCTTATGTGGTATCGAAAGTCTATCCGTCCGGTGCTATTGAAATCACCCATCCTAAGTTCGGCACGTTTACCACCAATGGCTTACGGTTGAAAGGTATGAGAGGTTGCCTTACGATGAAGCACTAGAAATAGTGAACCTTGAAGACCCCATACCATGTGATGAATCGTGTAAGTCTTGTCATGGACTTTAAATCTTGACCCGTATAATCTTCAATCCACCATTTCATCTCTTTCTATCCTTTCTCGTCTCGTGCCAACGGTATAACTTGAAAAAGTTGGCACCGTATAATCCATCTTGTCGAGCCAACGATGTAAAACAAAGGCGTTTGGGGGAGGCAACCCACCATTTCGTAGTTTTGTTGAGAGAATAGTATTTCTAGTGGTCTCGGGGTGGTAAGAATCAAGTGTGGGGTAGAAATCTTGAGTTAGCCTTGTTTCTGGTCCAAACGCACGTTCAGCACCTCTAAACGTGCGTTTCAGCTTCCATCCTTCCAAACGCGCGTTTGGACCCATTCTAAACGTGCGTTTGAGACCCCAACTCTCTGTTCTTAATTTCCCGTTGTAAACGCACATTTAAGACTTTAAACGCGCGTTTGGACTTGCGAAACGCACGTTTCACATTTCCAAACGTGCGTTTAAGGTCGTCTTCTGCATATAACCCTTTGCAAACGCGCATTTCAGTTTTATTTTCTCCCAAACCCTAAACGCCGGCAACCACTTTCTCCCACCCCTTTCACTCGATATTACTCAATTCTGCTCCGTTTTTGGCGATTTAAACACCAAACAACACCTCTCAATCCCCTCTCTTGATTCTACTAATCCATTCCAACAACAAATCACCCAGTTCCTCGATTCGATCGGCAGTTTTTGGCAATTTTTGCCAAGGTCGAATTTGACCTTCTTTGACGTTTCGGGACTCGTTTTTCGCTCCAAATCGTTCACCTCGTCTCATTTAAGTTTCGGTTAGGGTTCGTTTTTAGTTTTTTTTGGCTTAACGCCCCTATCCCGTTATTGATTATTATTGATTATGTATCCTGTTTTGTGCTTTGTTTTCTTGTCTTATGGTTGATGGTGAATGGTGTGGCTCTCGTGGGGTGATTCATTGTTGTGGTTGGTTTGTTTTGAAATCCCGGTTGGACGATAACCGGGTTGGTTTTGATTGTTTGAATTGGTTGTTTGGTGTTGTTTTGGTGAGTACAGAGGTAATGAGAGAAACCAAAAGGAAAGAAACCGAGGGTAAGGGGAAAGGTAAGCAGCCGGTGACAAAACAGATTCCCAAGAAACAGAAAACCCCAGTTTATCCCCGGATACCTAAGGGTGGTATCCGGATTAGTGATACGGGCCGTGCCGAGAGCAGAAACCCTAGAGCCCTTAGGCCTCCTGGACAGTTGAGAGATGAAACCTCAGACGAGGATTTTGAGCCGGACACTGAGGGGAGGAATACTAGTAGTGACAGTGAGGAGGCAACAGAAGTTGAGAGTGATGTGCCATTGGTACAGATGCGAGCCAAAACCGCAACCATCCCTGTTTCGCTCCCTCCACAAGGCATTCCCGAGCAAGATCCTACACTAGCTCCTCCCCCTCGTGACCCTTTGCCCTTTGACATGCATTTTAACTCTCCGGTTGAAATGACCAACTACAATGAGTATATCGCCAAGAAGAACATGTGTTACGAGAGAGGGTTAGATCTTAAGGTGGTTCCTCCAACGTTTATCGATAACTTAAGAAGGAGAGGATGGAACAACTTGATTCTTGAGCCAGAAGGGGACCTCAATCTCATACTCGTTCGGGAGTGGTACACGAATTTTAGTATTGCCAATCTGGAGACAGGGTTCATCAAGGTTAGAGGGGTAAATGTCCCGTGGTCCGTCAAAGCGATTAATGATTACTACCGGATACCGGCTTTCGAGGGACAGGATTATATCAGTTGGTTTGTGGAGAGATTGCATTGGGATAATATCGAGGACCGAGGATCCCTTGGAAAAATTGAGGAAGGCTATCAACCCGTAATTACAAGTGGGTAGCTAGGGGTAGTAGTGCACGGAATCAGTTAGTGACAACAACTTGGCCGGATGAATGGAAGGTTAAAGCCAAGTTTTCCCAGAACCGTCTACTACCAAAGGACAACATTACGCATTTCCACATTAAGGACCTGCAACTGTTGTATGCCCTTCATTATGATCTCAAGGTAGATGTCGGGAAAACTATTTACGACGAGTTTAGAGAGAATCAGAAGGTCAAGCATCGTATGATCATGTGCCCCTACCTCATTTAAGGCTTATGCAAAGGAGTCCCGGTTGAGGAATACCCTGACGATCAGATTTTGAGAAAGACGATTCAGCCTGTAGCTCCTAAGCCGTTCAATGCTCGCACCACTCCACGACCTCCTAGGCTCTCCTCACGACTTATCACACCGTCCTCCGCCCCACCACCTCAACTACCTCCACAACACTCCCTATACCTCCACCTGTCATACCCTCCACCACCACCCCTACTATACCCCCACCTACTTCTCTCACTACTGGACCCTCCACCACCACCACTACTACACCCCCACCTTTTACACCTACTACCGGAGGACCGTGGCTTAGTGATCGGCAGGGGCTTCTTATTTCACATAAGCAGCGGGATTGGATGGATAGTCTACGGCTGAATCTGAACGGAATAGTAGAGAATCAGAGGGTTTTTGCTCAGGCCAGACAAATAGACCTTCCTCAGTTGGACTTAGATGAGGCACCATTCCAGTATACCCCAGAGATTGAGCCGGACTTGCAGAGGGTTTCAGAGGAGTTGATAGTTGATGAGCCAGAGGAGGGGTTTGATGACATCGCCTTGGATGAGCTGATTGGCACAAGAGGGAGGTGAGCAGAGGCAGATAGGACAGTCTTTGCGCAGGCCTACAGGGATCGAGAGTGCATTTCTTTGTGGTTGCACCATCATCGAGCACACCTGATTCCACGACTGATGTACAGGGACATGGAGCAGACTAGCATGTTTTGTCATGCATTTTTATACTCTTATCTTATTTTGCTAGTTTGTCTCTTTTATACTATGATGTTTCAGTTACTTTTGACGTTCTTTCATCATTCTTTGGATACACTTCACTTTGCATACACGCGCACTTATTTTTGAGCCCCTGAGGCCTGCTTGACCGTGTATGTGTTCCTTTTCTTTGACTTATACTGTGGATGACGTGGATTTTATTATTGGTTTATATCTGATGCATGGATGTTCTGTTTTTATTGGTTCTATTGTATCCTTCCATTGCATATCCGTATTCCCCCTCTTGATGCTTTGATCTCTTCACTGTGACATGAACTCGTTATTTTACGCACCCGCTTACCCTATTTCCTGCTTTATGGCACGCGGATTCAGTCCCGTGCATGCGTTTTCTTTGTTTCTGTTGATCTCGCTTTAGGTTACGGGATGGATTTACACGCGGTTGTCACGAGTTTCGAGTCATGATTGCGCCTTTCTGCCGGGTTTTTGGTCAAACAGCTAAGTCTTTTACTCTTATTATCTCTCACATACTGAGGACATTGTTTCGTTTAAGTGTGGGGTGGGGGACTTAGCCGTTTTCTTGTTTTTATTGATAAATGTGCTTAATATGTGGTATACTTAGCCTATGATCGGGCTTGAGTCGATTTTTTGGGTAAATTTTAAAAATTTTCAAGGGTTGTTAACACCGTGTTGTGTGTGTTATTTCCATATTCGAGTGGTGATCACCTTAGTAGGCCCCCCGACGTATGCGCTTCGGTTTGATATTACCTTGAGAATAGAGTCTATTAATTTAACGTAAGCTACACTTTGTGCACAATTTGATTACTACCACATCTCATACCACTAGTCTCGAGACGAAATGGAGGGTTCACCTAAGTAGGACACGGGATGACGGTCTGGCGTCTCTTTGACCCTACCAAAGCCAAATAAGCCTAATCCCCAACATCGACCTTCGTAGCCCTCTCGGCCTTGATAGAATGGTCGACCACCATTCGTTTTATAGCCGTTTTGTTACTTAGTCGAAACCTACCTTGAGTTGTAATTATGGTCACATTCCCTTCATTTATACCTACGAGTGGACTTAGTCTTTTGTTAGGCCACACTTGCTAAAGGCAAGTGTGGGGTGGGGAAATGATGTCTTGTGATGGGTTGGTGTTTTCTTGGGTTGGAGCTATAAGAGAGAAGAGGAGCTTATTTGGGCTAGTGCTTGGGTTTGGCCCAAAAAGAAAAGAAAATCTGTTTATTTCCGCCAAAAAAAAAAATCAATCAAAGTTCAAAATAAATTAGCTCTCGTTGAATAAAAGCTTAGAGTCTATTGAAATAAAGGTTTGGAATCAAAGGGATGGGTTCAAAAGTTATCTTTATGATGTTGGAGTTGGGATAGCGAGATAGGTGCTAGTGTATTCGACCTCGCCTCGTGAAACTTGAAACATAGTTGAATTAGACAATGAGTTCGGGTATGTTAGTATTCTATGGTTCCCAAAGTGTTTAAACTAATCAAAAAGGAGTTTGGGTGGTTTGTATGGTAGAGATAAAGTGGTACACTTGTTGATTAGGTTCACTCGTACGTCTTTTCTCCAGTTCCCAAAATATCCTTTTCGACTAACCGAAATTACCCTGGCCTAACATTATAACCTTTCAAGTCCTACCCGCTTGTGTCCAAGCTTAGTGACCTTGATTAGTGGAGAGGGTGGTTCATATGAGATGGTTGGTAGACTTTTGGTCGGGATTCAAGCTCCGACAATCTTTTTGAGCACTTGGTTTTTAGCTTGGCACCACACACACTCTATTTCCTTGATAATGTTATAACCGGTGTGTATATGTTCGTGTTCCCTACTTTGTAGTTACCTCGAGGGTGTGGATAGTAGCACCTACGTCACAACATTGAAACCCTTGGGTTGTTTTAAAATGCCTGGTTTACTCGAGGGCGAGCAAAGGCTAAGTGTGGGGTGGTTGATGGGAGTCAACTTTACGTGACTCCGGTGCTTTGTTTATCCCCGTTTACCACATTTTCAGCACATTTTTGGGTGATGAAATTGGGAGTGGGTAGTGCTTTTTATTGTTGTATCTTGCATGTTTCACGTCTTAGAACTTGTTATAACAGATTTGGGCTAGATTGATCACCTAGGTCAAAATCATACACATCACTCTTGAGAGTTGTTCAGATAGAGGGGTGTGGGAAAGGGTTCTAGGATCACTCCTTAGAGTGAGGTTACTCGTTTTAACGTTTAAGCGGCTCTAGTGCATAACATGCATTGTGAGTGAATCTTCCTAGGGAAGGATAATTTACTTGGCATAAGGTGTTGGGGAAGAGTTGTTCGAGACCTTAGCACCGGGTTTAGAGCACGCACCCATGAAATTGTATCACGAGAGTTCGTTTGTTATAATGCACACTCCTAGTTTTGTCTATCCTTGGGTTGAAACTAGCTATTTTGATCATGGTTCGGCTATGTCCCTTAATCTATCTTTAGAACCTAGTAGTTTAATCTTCTTTCTCTTTCTATATCTTTAGACTCGTTGGTAAGAATCGCTTTAGTGTCATTGTAGTAAACAAAAACCTTTAAAATCATTGATCATCTAGACTAAGCATTACGTTCACTTTGGTACTTGCAAGCACGATTCCTTTGGGTTCGACCTCGTACTACTGTAGCTATTCTAGCAATCGACCCGGTACACTTCCGGTTAGAGAGTTAGTTAACCCACGGTTTCGAGTCTTTATAAACTGTTTTTGAAGGGTAGATTTTACCTCAATCAGTACACATTACCCTGATACGTCTTATCTGATTTCCCGGGTATCTTAAAAGTCACTTTCTTCTCTCGGCAATCTAGGTGAGCAAAATTCTTGGATAGCCAATCTATTCCAAGAATCACATCAAAGTCTGAAAAGTCTAAAACTGTGAAGTCGCTCTTGCATCGATAAGATCCAACTCGAACTTCCACTTGAGGTATCATCCTAGTTACCTTTGTTACCTTCCCTAACGGTGTAGTTATCTCCAAGGTGTTTCTTAAAGGTTCCGAGGGTAAACTCAACTTCTTAGCTACCTTGGTCGACACAAAGGTGTTAGACGCTCCCGTATCGAACAAAGCTATGACCACTAGATTATCTAACATTATCGTACCTAAGGTGTATATTCATTCATTTAAATAAAATTACAGCATGAATAACCGTGCTATAAAAATATCTTAATAAAATAAATTAACAACAATAAGGTACTTGAGATAACATCATCCTCCAGTTTCGCATCCTTAGCGTCATTTGCAAAAACTCGAATCAGTCGGCTCGGGCCGCGCTCCCGTTTCCTCGGCTCGTACTCCCTTTATTCCCCTTATTGGGACATTCCCTAGAAAAGTGCCCCGGTTCTCCGCAAAGATAGCAACTATTCGTGTTCTGTCGGCACTCGCCTGAATGATTCTTATTGCACTTGGAACACAACGGTGCACTGGTTGGGGCCTTTGTTGCCGTAGGAGATGTCGTCTTCTTGACGTTATGTTGTGGTGCTCCTCGATAATTGCCTTGACTAGTCCCAAAGCTCCTCTTGTTCCCAATCACAACTGTAGCCTTCTTCCTGAAGGTCTCAACCTTCAAGGCTTTATTCAGTAACTCCGCCATAGTCCTCGCTGTAAATCCCAACATGCCAGACTGAATTTCATAGGCCAACCCTTCTTTGTAAAGGGCCATTTTCCTTTCTTCCACTTTCATCAGCTCAGGGTAAAACCTTCCCAACTCATTGAACCTGTTGGTGTACTGAGATACCATCAAGTGATTACCCTGCTTAAGTTTCAAAAACTGACTTTCCTTGTCCGCTTGTACTGTTGCCGGGAAGTACTCGTTGTAAAACATAGCTTTGAAAGCTTCCTAGTCTGTTACTTTGCCATTGCTACTCTGTATCACATCTATCCATGCTTCAGTTGCACCTAAAAGAAAACTAACTGCCAGTTGTGCCATCTCAGTCTCAGGCACATGTATATTCCTGCACGCCTTTTCGAAGCTTTTTATCCATTCCTCAACCTTTGAATGTTCTACATTTCCATAGAAGTTTTCAACCCGATTCCTTCTCAATCTTGTATACCAATCCACAGCCGGTGCTTGCTCAAATTCGGTCTAACGGTGGAGGCTGGTGGGTAAACCAGAGGTAACCAAAAGGTACTTGATCTTTAATCGCTGCATTCTTTGAGGTAAGTTGGATTAAGCTTGAGGTTCAGTCGGTGAAAAGGGTAGTATCCCGATGGTAGTGCTGGTGATCTTTGTGGGGTTGGTGAGGTTGTTGAAAACCAAAGGGTGGGTAACCAAAACCTTCTTCGATGGTCGAAGCGGTGAAAGTGAAAGTGGTACGGTAGGTCGAGGGGTATGACCTACTGGAGGTGGGTAGAAAGTCTGTTGTTGTTGGTGAAACACCAGTGGTGAGGGGTGGCTCGCTGGTGGAGGGTAAACGCTGACTAGTGGCGGGTAGAAGGTTTGTTGGTGTGGAGGGTAACTTACCGGCGGTGGTAAAAACCCTGCTGGAACATCGCTAACCAAAGAAAACTGAACCGAACTCCCTACGTGCCATCGTGGAGGTTGCTCCTGATGAGGTCGCGGTGACAAACCTTGTTGAGACCTTGATGTGGGTGTCGCAGTGTGAGGAGGTGGTGACAAACTCATTGAGTGGAGGAATCGCCTCACAACACCGCCTCCTACTACCGGTGTAGGACTTTCCCGTCGAACTCAGAAGTCTCGTGCTCGCTCCGGTTCTCTTGAACACCATCCACGATGATCAAAGAAAACGTAAGCGTTACTAAAAGATCTAGAGAAACTTATCTTAAAAGAAAGGAAGCCTAAAAGACGCTTTCTCTCGACACCAATCATAACGCCCGTTCGGACACGAGTCCTTATCCGGAAAAGGAACGTTCGGCACGTATAAAATAAAAACAAATTCACTTTATACGTAAGCCTCTACTACGTCGTATCAAAAATAAGCAAACGGAAGCAAAAGACTCGGGTATGAAAAAATTCCGAACATCCAAGAATAGAAACATGAAATCTAAAGATGGAAATGTAACTTATTACATTCAAGGAAAGATACGAAATCCAAAAGAAACGTCACGATATTCTCAAAAGAAACGTAAAAAAGTACTACAAGTCTCGAAAGACCAAAAGTCTAACACAATCTAAAGAAGAATAGTAAAAGAATAAAAGTAAAGTCTTCAATGAGGCGTCTTCAAACGTCATCATTGAACTCCTCCTCCTAAACATTATCTACCTGTTCGTCTTCTCATCCCCAAACACATAGAAAACATGCATTTGAGGTAAGTACAACGTACTTAATAAGAAAGAGAAGCTATGACAACAATTATAATTTATAAAGAAAAGATATTTAGAAGTTTAGTTGTTTATATGTGACCGACTCAATCTGGGGTTCATTTCATGTCAATCAACATGAATTGACTAAAGCGTGTCTACTTAATTTATCTATGTTACAACCGCACTCAAAGGGCACTTACGGCGTATCCACTTTTGGGACACTCTTGGCAACATATTAGTGGATCACACCAATATCCACGAAGTCTAGAATAGGTAGACTCCGATAGCACGCGGCGTCTCGGTGGAGTCACCCGAACTTGTGGTTTTTTGACATACGGGTTCTTCCACCTTCGTGAGGTAGCACACACATCGCGATATAGACTAGTGCCTATCCAAGAGAGACATGTTGTTTAATCTTTTACTAGTCAAGACGTATTTATTAGGATGATTAACTAACCACCCAAGTGTTTTCAATTAATCTCCCTCACCTTGACTACTCTCTTTACAGACCACTGACACGAGACAAAGTCTAGCAATTACACGACATTGATGAATACTAATTCATCAAAGCACAAGCCTATCATGCTCTTCCGCCGGATCCGAACTTCAACTCCTTTTAAGAGTACACTCGGTGTTTTAACTGAACGAATCAGAAGTTAAATCGAAAATTGTTGATGTTTAATTAATGTTAACATATCATGATTAAGGGTTTAAAACAGTGAAAACACGATTATGAAGCCGAAAACCGAGCTGAAACGCTAAAACAGTAAAAACAAGGTAAAACAGGTCAAATGCCCGTTTGACATCCTATGAACGCCCGTTCGACATCGAACGCCCGTCCACTAACCCCAAACGCCCGTCCGTCAAAGAAGGCTACATCCTGAATCAAAAGTCTAACCTCAAACGCCCGTCTGCCTTGTGCAAACGCCCGTCTGCCTTGTGCAAACGCCCGTTTGAGCTGCTATGATCGCAAACGCCCGTTTGCCTGGTTTTTCCCAAAATGCTAAAAATCTTCAAAACGTGATTTCTAAACCGTTTCTAACCTAATTAACATCAAAAACCCAGAAAAAACACATAACCACTTATCTAATCATACCATAGCATCTAGGATCATTGACCAACAAAAAAAACACATCTTTCTTACATCTAAACATCTTAAAACATGATCTAAACTTTACGAATCATAATCGAGATCATAGGAAGAGTCTCTTACCTATTTGCGACCAAAAATCGATCCAATCGGCCTTGAAAAGTCTCTTTGCACTTCCCACTTAACCTGATATCCAAGCGTTGCCCTTCTCACAATGGCGATTCCAATTCTTCCGTCTGATCCGAAAGCGATTAAGCTTTGCCTTAGAAATTGCTAAAACTATCCAAGCCCTATTTCTCTTCTCAAAGCCGCAGAGAAGAGGAGCGTGAATCGATTTACGAATTTGTGTTTAGGTTTTGGGAATAATCTGATTTAATTTTCCTTAAATACCAATTCCCAATTAAACCCTTTTTTCCTTAATTGCCCTTAATTACTAAATAATCAGATTTCCTTAATTATATATACATATAGCTCAAAATCATGTATAAAATAATTAATAAAATACTTAACTCCAATAAAAAAAGAGAATAATATTTCGTTTTAGTAAAATGACTACAATCTGCCTCTTCTCGGAAAATCGAAATATTAGGGTAATCATCTTTTCAGACAATTCAGCAGCCGTTAAAGATTGAATCATATTTATTCACAAAAACACATGCAATGAAATTGGTAATATATGTTTGAAAGATAAATCGGTGGTAATATATGTCTGAAAGATAAATTGGTACCCTCAAAACAAAAACAAAAATAAATTGGTAATAGTAGAAATCGGTGGAGAGTAAGTATGCAACGAGACAAAAAAAAAAAAAACTAGTGTAAGAAACAAAATAAGATAAACAGAGATATGTCATTATTATTAGGGATAATAAAAGTAGTACATTGATGGACGACGACCATAGAAAAATACTACTAGATTACTACTATGTACAAGGCCGGCCCTATATAGTGGAGGAGATCGCCGTCTTGGAAGCCATTTATTACATCCGAAATCAATCTGAAATCAAATCTCAAACTGAAATCGAGACTTAACGTATTAAGTAACTGAATTGGTTAAGTGCTGAAAATGATTAGACTGTTCGATAATGATGTATATATGAAAATTTGAAAATGATTTTATTAACCAAGTTTCTCTTTACATATAAAAATATAATATAAAAAAATAATTATGTCTCGTTACAACGATATTTTTTCATGTATAATTTTAGTAATATTTATACTTTTATTAATATTTCAAGTCCACGAAAGATATATATATATATATGAAATAATTTTCTTTTATAGAGAATCTGAGAAGAACAATTTGAATATTTTTTCTAGTATATATTATCCTTAGTATACAATCATATATCTTCAAGTGCTTCCTTTCTGCTTCAGGTATGTTTTTGTTTTTGTTTTGTTTTTTTTTTCTTTTCCAAACATCTGTAACTTTTAAATTACAACTCCGATCATCGAAAATTTTTCACCAAAATTCATTTTTTTTTTGCTCTTTAATTTGAGCCCAAATACGATCTTCTTAAGCGTAAATTTTGAAAGCGAAAAAATATTTGTATTAACGGAGCGTTTTTCTTATAAACGACCGTAACTTTTGATTTAGAACACCGATAATCAAAATTGTTTCACCAAAGTTCATATTTTTTTTATCTTCATTTCGAGACCTCATTTGATACCTTTTCGACGTAGTATTTGAATGTCGAATTTAATCGCAGCATTTACACTAAATGATATCGATATCGATGTCGATGTCGAAACTTGATATTAGTATCGATATCGATGTCGATGTATTAGGCTCATTTAAGGCTTAATTCAAGTAACTACTTCAAGGCACACATATCTGGCTCATATAAGGCTCATTTAAGGCTTAATTCAAGTGATTAACTATTAAGCCTATGTCAAGTTTATGTGGTTTTGATTGATAAAAGGAATAGCATAGATTGACTTGATTAAGGTGTGGTGTTTATAACATGCAGGTTCAGTAGTTAATCACTTGAATTAAGCCTAAATGGTACATCAGACTAAAAGGTAATACTTAGAAGATCAATACAACAGACTATAGATTTAGTACAATAAGTACATCAGACTAAAAGGTAATACATAGAAGATCAATACAAGGTTGAAACAGTTTGAACTATCAGCCAAATTATAAGAAGGATATTCAAGTTCAAAGAACTAAATTATCATGCCCGAATTCACAAGGTCTTTGAATTACAAGTTGATGAAGCTTATGAACTAGGCCTATCTATTACATGATGATACAATGTAGATCAAAAACCTCAGCACGCCAAGGCACACAGTAAGCCTATGAACTAGGCCTATCTATTGCATTAAGGCACACAGTATCAGTATCAGTACAGAGTATCAGGCTCAAAAGGACTCTCCTTTCGGTTTTTTGTTGCAAGGTCTATGTCCCCCAAGTCCTTGTTATGAACTGAATGTCTTCTTACAGTTCAAGCACTCATATTTACTTCTTTTTCGGAGCATGTTTCGATACTACTTTTTCTTTAGGATCATTTCTTTTAGGCCTCTTCTTGTTCTTGGGTTCAATCACATTAGGCCAATTGTTCTTGGCTTCATAAACAGCTGCATTCTTGAAAAATCCTTCGAAAGACGTATCCGACTCGCCTTTTTCAACACATTCATCCAAATAGTAACCTGAATCAGAGCACTCATTGAAAATTTAATAACTTTTAATTATGTTTATCTTCTGGTGTGGGTGTCAGTTCAAGTCCAATAACAAGTACAAACTTGTAGTCATCTAAGACATCTGGAAAAAGAAAACGTCTAACTGCAATTTTTTTCTTTACAAACTTGTATAGAACCTCTAAATCAAAGTCTTATGGAAGGACCACCAAGCTACATTCTGAGACACAATAATGGAGATAATCAGGAGATTGTTTCTAATAGGCAGAGCAAAGTAAAACAAAACAAAGGCCGATGCGGATGCACGACGACAACAACTAGAAGAAGAGGCAACCTTGAGGAAGACGGCCTTCTTATTCCCTTTCCCGTTTAAAAAAAAAAAAAACTGCAGAAAAATGACAAGAATCACTAATAAGGCTAGCCAGTAGATATCCCAACATAAGGCAAGGAAGATCTGTCAGCAAAAATTAGTTACAGAAAATAGATTCATTGGATGATGATAACGCAGTGTTTGAATCCTGTGGAGAGCTTTTCCACTTCACCCCTGATCAATTGTCGCTTGTATAGACATGATACATATTTGGATTGAGAAATATTTATCCTCTGCAATGAAACAACTTTTTCCAGAAAACATGTCAAGAAGAAAAATTCATGAGAATGCCCAAGAAAATTCCGAGCAACTGGGCATCATCATCCAATTAATTCCACCTTTGCATATGGTGCTGGTGGAAAAGAAATGGATTTGTAAATGTGACGAATCATATGCAGATTAACAAAAATAAAAGAGAACGCGTAATTTTATAGTACCTGGAGGGATATGTTTTGTGAGAGAATAGGGGTATATTCGTCCGGTGGAATTTATTTGTTCTTAATACAACTAAAAAATTTAAGTTGGATTAATACTTAATTAAGGGGTAAAAAAGTGGACTATAAACTAATTTTACCTATAAAGAATAACCTAAAAATAATCTTATTACTAATTGTTACTATAATATATGAAGAATCTTAAGGTTATTCATTTGATAACATTGGTATTGATAATAATAACGATGCGCATACTATTTTGAGAAGCAGGCAAAAAAAAATACTCCAACACGCACAATTCAGCGATAAGCGGCTGATAGGCAACTGAAAAGTGAACGTGTAAAATGGCATTATTTTCAGCACTAAACATTATAAGACATATTAAAAAATATTAACAAACACATCTTATTAATTCATCACTTAATATTTTCAGAATAAGTACTTAATGTGTTTAACAAACACCCCTTAAGCCCAAGTGCCCAACGGTGTCGGGAGGGTTCAACGGTACATATTTTGCTAACAGAAAAAAAATTCTTATAGATTCAATCCGATCCAAACCTAATGTAATACGTTAATTTTATTTTTTGATAAATGTCCAATTTTTTTTACTCCAATCGATAAATGTCTCAATAAAAAAATTTACTTGGCCCAAAAAAAATTTGACATACAAACAAGTTTTATTAATTTTTGTATTTACGGATGTTAAAAACGCGATAAGTGTTGGAAAAAATGTAAGACTTAAGATTCAACAGAGAAGTAGAAACTTCATTGCACGTTAATAACGTTCTCTTTTAAAAGATGTTTCGTCCACACGATTTGTCACTAAGGGATCAAATGAAAATATCTCTCAAGATACAATGGAGGTGTTTGATTCAATCAGTGACTTGTTTGAATTAAACCCAATGACACTCAAATTTTTTCTGATGATACTGTCAAACTTATGAATTTCGTGCATACTTACGCTTTCTATAAATTTGCAAGACTCTATAAACGAATTGATGCACTCCATGCACGAAAGGGTAGGGTTGTCGCTATTCACCGGATGAAAGCATGCAACCCTTACACGAAAGAGTAAGTACATATCAGTTCAAAAATGCATGGATCTGAAAATTAATTCATACGCAACTCATATACAAACGATAAGCCAAAAATATTTATTTATGAAAAATATCTAAGCTGTAAGTATGTTTAAAAAAAAACACTTAACTAAAAGCGCCAATTCAAAACTTCGCTAAGCGCTAAAAATAGTGAGGCCAGCCCTGACTACGTACTAATTAATTTATTATTATCACGGAAAATTAACTAAAGCTAAGAAAGAAAAACATTCACTGGATCCATCAAACAGTAGTTTTATGGTGGTCAAGGCACCACCATAAAACTACTTGTCTTCAATAGTGATTTCTTAAAAAAGTAAATTGTGAAAAGCATGGTATTTATATTTTACACGATGGTGCGCGTGTTTTTCTCGAATTCTATTGATCCTGGATCAGCTCATCATCTTGGTCGGGACCACCATAAAATTTCCGCCATCCAAATTATTAAATTCCAAAACAACTCACAAACAGAAACTAATTACTAAAACCGATTGGAATTCCTCCTCTTGGGTGCAGCATCTCCCCCCTGATCATCTCTTGAGAGCCACCTCAACAATTTTTCTCGCAATGCTTCACTCCCAGTCCCAGCTGGAACTAGTGGTTGCGACTCTACAACCACTTCAATAAGCTCCACAGTGGCACCGGCAGGGGTAGGGCTTCCTCTGCCAGAGCCTCCTCCGACGGCGGCATCATCACCTCCTCTTCCCGCGGCATCATCACCTTCTCTTCTGGTGGCATCATCATTTTCTTCGGTGTCACCTTCACTTCCAGCAACCTCAGTAGCTTTAAGCTGTGTTAATTATTATTATTAAAAGAAAAAAAAATAGTTATTATTTATTTACTGTATTTATGAAAATTAACAGCAGCTAGCATTACCAATATGCCAATATAACAAACAAACATAAAGAAGATCCGGCCACAACTTACATAGGCAACTACCAGGGGCACAAAGGATGCTACAGATGCAAAAAATGTACCAATGGCGCCCATAAGGTTACTAAGGTACTGAGCATAAACATTTGTCAGGGCCACCGAGTTGGTGACTAAGACCCCAACAGTAAGAAAAATAAGCATCCAATAGACCATCGTGTCCTTGTTAATTCCCCCAAAGCACTTCTTATAGTTCTGAAACACAGTCAACCCCGCCATGATAGCAGACACAACAAATTCAGAACCAGCAACAATCCAGCGTTGTGTGTTAGTTGGTTCATGCAAATGATCAAGCACATATATTGCTGTGCTCCAAAGGGATATCACCACCCCAAAGACCACAATCAAAACCAGCTTAGTATTTCTTGCAACTCGTGCTTTCTGTGCATCATTCAGAGTCTAAACCCAAAAAAATAATAATAAAAATAAAGTTATAAATGATTGCTACAAGAGAGAAGCTATTTCAACAATACCTGAAGCTTTAAGAAGACAGCCCAAACAATCAAGGAACCCAACATTTGGCCTTGAAAGCTATTTTAAGAGATTTTAAGAGAGAAGCTATTTCAACATATTCAGGCGGCTTCAAAATGACAAAGAGAGAAGCTATTTCAAAACTCACCTTCCCAACATAACTCACCTTCCCAGCTTCAAAATGACAAAGAGATTAATATATTACAAAATGAAATGAGCGCGTATTTTTTTTTCTTTGCGGCACACAATTGCGCGTATTTTTTTTCTTTGCGGCACACAAATTTTTTTTTATTTTTTATTTTTTATTTTTTTTTTTCCAAGAGAGAAGCTATTTCAAAACTCACCTTCAAATCGAGCTGCATTCGTAATACGCGGGGACACGCGAGCGTCTGACTGCGTCTGTGAACGCATGCACAAGCCCAAGGGTAAATCCGGATTGGATTCCACACCTGCGCCAGCGTAGAGAGCGGTGTATAATGTTGGTTTTCTTTATTCCAACTACACTAAAACAATATCATATAAATATTGCTTCTTTTACTTCTTCCAACCAATGTGGGAGAAAAGTTTCTTCCCATTTTTCCTTTCCATAACACACACTTAGCGATAAGGCAATATGATATATCATCAATTTTCCAACAAACCGACTTTTAAGCGTTAATTTTCATTCACTCGTTATCCGAATTGAATGATTCCAAATCTCGAATTCATCTACGACTCACGTAGTTTTTGTAATTAATAAAACATTACATATATTCTATACAAGAATATATCAGAAATCTGTTATAAAGTCATTTGAATAAAATGATTATAAAATCATTTTTAATTCATTTTTAATTCAATTCCACATTTTCTCCAACATTTTTGACACAATGTTATCTTGACACAACACCCGTAAATACATATCCCTTCTAGCAGCTTTGAAATATGGGGGGTTGCAAGTTGCAACTGTCAGAGTTTTTTTTTTTTTTTTTTTTTTTCTTTTGAACAAAACTGGAGGCTTTGATTCACATATGTATACTGATATAATATAATATTAATAATAATTCCCTCAATAATAATAATAATAATAATAGTGAATCAAATTTTTTTCTTGTTGTAATGATAACATAAAAATATACTATTCGGTAAAACATAAAATATTTCAACTTTTTGAAAAACATATTTTTTAAGATGAAAGTAAATGAAATAATCAAAATATACGATATTTTGCTATTTTTGTTAGAAAACACACCGTATATTTTTTTTAGTTCAAACATTTTATTCGAATGTGATACAAACATTTTATCCCGATTGTGATAGGAAAATGTTACAAAACTAGAAAATATATTGATAGTTAGGTTTGTTAGTCGTGATGAAATAGAAAAGTTGTTTATAGGGGGTTGTATAGAGGTTGCTTATTGGAGTGAATTTTTTTTTGGGTGTTGAAAAGTCAGTAATCGAAGCGGAAAGCGATGTGTTTAGAGGTGTGATCGGGGTAACCATTAAAGGTTGCTCTAAAGGCGTCTAATATTATATGTGCCGAGATGGATCTCGATCTCGATGGTCAAGAGGCAAGTAGTTCTTCCGACGGTGCATCGAAAGAGTGTCGTTCGATGCGACCGTCGGGAAAAGTCATGCACTTGCACCGTCGAAGATCGAGATCCATCACCGAGATAGCAATTTGGATGGTTGATTGTTTCCATTTTTATTTTTTTTTAGTTCATAAATTTTATTGGATGGTACAGATCTTTTTTCTGTGTACTTTGTGTATAAAAGTGAGGTGTCTAAATCATCATCCTATAAGAAAGGTGTCCTTCCGCAGATTTATTTCACCCAATTAACACTACAAGAAAAGCTGGTTTAAAGGTGATTTATTTAAAGACGCCAAAGTCGTCCTGTCAATATCTTTATTGGGACGACAAAGTCGTCTCTTTAAATAAATTCAAAAATAGTCAAAGTTTTGGACGGATTTTTTGGAGGGAAACTTTAAAGGGACGACAATGTCGTCCCAATAAATAAAAAATTAACCCCACCGAGCAGTTTGGATTTCCACGTGGACACGTATTTGTTTAAAGGGACGACTTTGTCGTCCTATTAAATGTTTTTCAGAAAATATTATGTTTTATAAAAGAAATTATAAAATTTTTAATTTTTAGGGACGACATTAAAGTAAATTAAATGTTTTTCACAAAATAATATGTTGTATAAAAGAAATTATAAAATTTTTAGTTTGTAGGGATGACAAATGTCGTCCCTTTAAAGTAAATTAAATGTTTTTGATATATAACGTTGTGTTAATAAATAACATTCAGTTTTTTATAAATGCACATTTTAAGGGACGACAATGTCGTCCCTTCAAAAAAAACATTTTTTTTAATATATATATTCTAATAAACATTGCGTTAAAATATAAAATACATTATTTTTCATAAAAATTCCTTTTATCGAACGATAATATACATGTGATTCTGATAGTAATCTCTACTATAGATCGTCAGTTCGTTATCAAGCGATTGATTTGAATCTCGGGGTTCGTTAACGAGCGATTGATCTAAATCCCGAGATCTGATATCGATTAAGCGATTTCAAACCGATATCTTTCCTTACAAATCATTCCAATAGAACTATCTACAATAGATCGTCAGTTCGTTATCGAGCGATTGATTTGAATCTCGGGGTTGTCATCGAGCGATTGATCTCAATCCCGAGATTCATTATCGATTAAGTGATTTCAAACCGATATATTTCCTTACAGATCATTCTGATAGTACTTTGTACTATAGATCCCATTTCGTTATCGAGCGATTGATTTGAATCTCGGGGTTCGTTAACGAGCGATTGATCTCAATCCCGAGATCCGAAATCGATTAAGTGATTTCAAACTGATATCTTTCCTTACAGATCATTCTGATAGTAATATCTACTATAGATCGTCAGTTCGTTATCGAGCGATTGATTTGAATCTCGGGGTTTGTCACGGCGATTGATCTCAATCCGAGATCCGTTATCGATTAAGTGATTTCAAACCGATATCTTTCTTTCTGAGATCATTACGATAGTACTCCCTACTATAGATCATCAGTTCGTTATCGAGCGATTGAATTGAATCTCAGGGTTCGTGAACGAGCGAATGATCTTAATCCCGATATCCGTTATCGATTAAGGGATTTCAAACCGATATCTTTCTTTACAGATCATTCTGATAGTATCGTCAGTTTGTTATCGAGCGATTGATTTGAATCTCGGGGTTCGTTAACGAGCGATTGATCTCAATCCCGAGATCCGAAATCGATTAAGTGATTTCAAACCGATATCTTTCTCTACGGTGATTACGATAGTACTTCTACTATAGATCGTCGATTCGTTATCGGCGATTGATTGGAATCTCGGGGTTCATTAACGGCGATTGATCACAATCCCTAGATCCGAAATCGATTAAGTGATTTCAAACCGATATCTTTCCTTACAGGTGATTCTGATAGTACTCTTTACTATAGATCGTCAGTTCGTTATCGAGCGATTGATTTGAATCTCGAGGTTCGTTAACGAGCGATTGATCTCAATCCCGAGATCCGAAATCGATTAAGTGATTTCAAACCGATATATTTCCTTACAGGTGATTCTGATAGTACTCTCTACTATAGATCGTCAGTTCGTTATCGAGCGATTGATTTGAATCTCGGGTTCCGTTAACGAGCGATTGATCTCAATCCCGAGATCCGAAATCGATTAAGTGATTTCAAACCGATATCTTTCTTACGGTGATTACGATAGTACTCTCTACTATAGATCGTCGATTCGTTATCGGCGATTGATTTGAATCTCGAGGGTTCGTTAACGGCGATTGATCTCAATCCCGAGATCCGAAATCGATTAAGTGATTTCAAACCGATATCTTTTCTTACAAATCATTCTGATAGTACTATCTACTATAGATTGTCAGTTCGTTATCGAGCGATTGATTTGAATCTCGGGGTTTGTCACCGAGTGATTGATCTCAATCCCGAGATCCGTTATCGATTAAGTGATTTCAAACCAATATCTTTCTTTATAGACCATTCTGATAGTACTATCTACTATAGATCGTCAGTTCGTTATCGAGCGATTGATTTGAATCTCAGGGTTCGTTAACGACCGATTGATCTCAATCCAGAGATCCAAAATCGATTAAGTGATTTCAAACCGATATCTTTTCTTACAGATCATTCTGATAGTACTACCTACTATAGATCGTCAGTTCGTTATCGAGCGATTGATTTGAATCTCGGGGTTTGTCACCGAGCGATTGATCTTAATCCCGAGATCCGTTATCGATTAAGTGATTTCAAACCGATATATTCCTTATAGGTGATTCTGATAGTACTCTCTACTATAGATCTTCAGTTCGTTATCGAGCGATTGATTTGAATCTCGGGGTTTGTTAACGAGTGATTGATCTCAATCCCGAGATCCAAAATTCGATTAAGTGATTTCAAACCGATATCTTTCCTTATAGGTGATTCTGATAGTACTCTCTACTATAGATCGTCAGTTCATTATCGAGCGATTGATTTGAATCTCGGGGTTCGTTAACGAGCTATTGATCTCAATCCCGAGATCCGTAATCGATTAAGTGATTTCAATCCGATATCTTTCCTTACAGGTGATTCTGATAGTACTCTCTACTGTAGATCGTCAGTTCGTTATCGAGCGATTGATTTGAATCTCGGGGTTCGTTAACGAGCGATTGATCTCAATGTTAGGAAATCTACGCGGGAACGCAGCGGAATTCAAAATTTTATTTCCTATCGACCCAAGATCGACTTCGTTTAAGCAATAAACAAATAAGCTAGTAGACGGTGGTTACCTTGGTTGACCTAAAAGATCGACGCTTTGAACGTCTAAGGAGAGTAGTTGTGCACGGAGCCGCCCAAGTGTTCGGCCTCTACCGCTAGTCCACACGAACAACCCGCCGGAATCTACCATTGGATTGCTACTGGAAAAATCCGGTTGCTAGACCGGCCTTTTCCCTCTCTCAAAACTCTCTCTAAGAAGCTCTCTATTTTTCACAAGAATTCTAAACTCTTGGAATTATGGTGTACCAAAGAGCTTGACACCCACTTCCTATTTATAGGGAAAGTGGCGCCCTAGACAAGGGTGGAGAGGAGTAAAACCTTTTACTAGTAAAATAAGGAAAATATAATTGATTGATTTATCTCATTAATATTCAATATCTTATATTAAATTTCTAATAAATTGTCAATATCTCATATTGACAATATTTATCGTATTACCATAAATCAATTTACACATGTGTATATATCATATATATATATATATATATATATATATATATATATATATATATATATATCACAAATATAAATCTCTATATATATTTTTTACTTGCAAGATGCGCACATGCAAATCATATGTGCAAGTCACGTACGAATGCAAATATATAAATATTAATATCTAATATTTAATATATAGTAATACCATTAATTAAATTGCACAATTCAAGTGTATCTTATACACACACAAATTGCGCCACCTTAGCCAATAAATTGGCATCTGGAATATTATTTAATTAATATAATATTATTAATATCTTGTATTTAATTTATTCATAATAAATAAATACCACCATATTAATTTACCACTATAACCTTTATTATCACGAGATAAACTTTCCTTATTTGGTTATCAACTATAACCACAATTTAATCCTGCTAGATGTTCATATGTGTGTGACCCGATAGGCTTCCGAATATGTTGGCCGTAGACACAAAGTGCAAATTACGAAAATGCCATTCATGCCTAACGATCACGGGATAGTGTCTAGCAACACACCGTGACCCCCAATCATCGGAAGAGTCAAATACAATGACTACTACCTTTCATGTGAAGCGATTTACGTGTATCTTACAATCCCATCATTTGTAATAATATCCATACGGTTAAATGCGTCGAGTGTCAAACATTAACGACCGTATCTTATAATCTGGATATCAAGCTCTCTAGAAGTAACTCATTTACTTCCACTTTGCAAAGATTCACGATAGTAAGACATTCCTTATAAGAAGGCCCTTTCGGATATTCACCCCTATTGATAGGGTACGCGATTCCCAGACGACCAAACATGTATACTCCACATGCTTCAGTATCACACACAATCACTACCGCATGATCGCCCCATGGCTAGGGGAAACCTCAATAGTGTCAAAGCATGACAATCCACACCATGATGCCATGAAGACTCCGGTCCTAAGGATAATCACACAACTGCCACATAGTGCGACACTTAATGTAAGTGGGTCAGTCTAACGTACGCATTCTCTAATACACGTCCACGTACAATCCAAGTGTCTCTACACTTCGATAGACGAGATCTATCCCTGCCCTTAAAGACAGAAGACATCTAATACGTGCTAGTCTGTTTATACTATCAATGCCATGTTTAATAGTACATCAGCCTAGAGACATTTAAGTATCAAACTTATTAAAGTGATTAGAGATCTCATCAACCATAATCGCCTATCATGGTTTCTCTATCACAGTTTAATACTAAGGACATTATCATATAACAATTCATAATTGGTTCCATAAAAGAATGTATATATGACAACAGAAAAGCCATTTAATATATGAATAAACACAAAGAAATAGTAGAAATGATCCGACCCGGTCGGATCTGGTCCAACCCGATTGGGTTTAGGACGCTATTCCAACATTCTCCCACTTGGCCTAAAACCAATCACTCGCACACATAAGACCAAGTTGAAACACAAGAATCTCATGCAATACTCGCAACCAGCCCTAGCCATAAACGGATCGCTATCCATGGAGACTCATGAAGGATGCAGGTTCTTAGATCTAAACGAATTAGATCTATACGCAGCGGATGGATCACGATTTACACAGTACAATACATAAATAAAGGACTTAAATTACTACAAGGGGGTAAGAACATGTTACCAATAGGGAGAGAAGCCTTGGTCTTCCGATGTGTTCTCCAAACGGTGGTTGGTGGACACCCTTCTTGAAACACGAACCTCCTTGATATGCAAACCAAGAAAAACTTAGAGTTTTTCTTCTTCTAGAACCCAAGACAAGAAAAACAAATTTTCTTTCTTATTTTAAGTGTGTATTTCGAAAATTATGAAGCACCATTAGACTTGGGAGAACCCTCTTTATATAGGAGAGTAATCAATGTCCTCCAAGGATTAAATAATTAAGTGATAATTATCACATTAATCCTTTTCCAAATAAAAGATAAATAAAATGATTATCTCAAACAAATTAAGATAAATCATATTATTATCTATTATTCCATGAATTATCATTTAACAAATAAAAGATAAATCACATGTCAAATAATTATCCAAGAAAACTAATTTCTCTCTAATTATTGATCATAAATGGCGCCACACTTCTGGGTCAAAAAGCCCACATAAAATGTCTTTTATGTGTATTATATTATTTAGCCCAACTAAATAATATACATGCATATCAATTAATCAAATTGACCAATTAATTATCAATGAGGCCCAAATAACAAGATTATTAGTCCGAATTACGAAGCCACATCGGGGACCATGGACTATAAACGAGAGCTCCAATAATTAATTATTCATCGAACCGAATAAGTCCATTAATTATTAATTCCGGGATTACGCCACCATAAACCCGAAACTGAACTCTACCGATTATAGATGTATACTTATACTCAACCCATAGAGTGAATAAGCGTCCATTGATATAATCACTACATACGGATTAACCCTCCATAGACTGTCCATTCTGAGTGGGAAGTCTCCGTGAACCCGACTCAGAATATCTTATCCTTATTTACCATTAACCCCCTAGTGATCAATTAGTTCACATATCTGACTAGTGATCAATTAGTCTAACATGAACTGGGCCCATCGATCATTTTCTTAGGGCTAACAAATAAGGGGACTGTCTCTCTACTTCCCGCAGGAAGGAATGGATTCCATGTCTGTGAAAATCAGGACTACTCACTCATCTGGAGATAGTGCCAATGAGAAGTGGCTTGGAACACATATTTAAGTGAACCGTAACTAACACATCAAACACTACCCGGGACAAGCAAAGACTCGTGATCACCTCGGGATTAAGGTTGATCCATATATGATCATCTAATGATTTAATAAGATTCCTCGATTACGGAATTATATCGAAAAACTGATTAAATCGGTCCGATCTATATGAATGCCATCATATATAAATGCCCCACGTAGGTACCCTCTCACCCGGCAGTCCGGATAAGACTATCACACCCTAAGGTGTTCTGGGCGCATTATTGGTGTTTTAATCAAGAGACCCTAAACTCTGATTAAATTCACCACGGACTAACTGTTTAAGTATATCACTACTAACTCAATCCTCACGTGTAATCCATACACTGAGTTAAGTGTTTACATACAGATATACTTAGGGTTTGCAGCAGTGTATACTATATAAGCACGAAGCAAATAAGATGAATAATAAAATCTGTCATTTATTAATTTAAAACAATTACAAAATCGTCTTTCGGGCACTACATCTAACAACTCAGACTATCTTCATACCATGCTCCAAATGACCAAGTCAAAGGAACCGCCTCAACACACACATGAATCTCCGACGTGACCCTGGTCCTTACTTCAAGCAAAGAATCCATTTACTATATCAGCTATATAGAAAAGGTGGAAGAACCGCACAAGGTTCAGGAATGAACCTTCCAGATCCATGTACTGCTCCCGTTGCGCCACCAAGGGCACTACTGTGTTTTGGCTAAGTTGTAGGATTTACAGTGACCCATAGCCAAGAACATTTCCAGCTCACTGTATCACTTAATCAAAGTGACTGGAAACCCAGACCGTAGCTCCCACTCACCTTCATAAGACTCAGGATATACGTCTGTATAACTATATTTATCTGATTCCAAGTTTCGATAAACTAGGAAACCATCCTTAACTTGTTTAAGGATGTTCTCGACTTTGACGGACCTTTTCTATGCTATCAATCCTTACCGGCAGTGTACCGGGTCAAATTATAGTGATAGAGTGATGAGTCAGGTGTCGATCCTCAGGGAAAACTTGATAATTCACCGTGTGATTAAACACCAAGAAAGCTGTTATTATCTCAATCTAAGTACTTAATTTTATCATTCAACCAAACTCTAAACTAACAAAGCATAAAACTAAAATGAGATATATATAAATATATAAATATATATATAGATATATAGCAATACAAATATATATATAGATATAAGTATATATAGGTACCAAAACAATATCTAAGGGAGGGAGATAGATATTATAATTATAGACTAGCCAAGAATATGTTATTGAATCCTTATATCTTTTTTAGTGAAATTGGATGTCTTTGGATCTTTATTTTAAGTTAAATCAATTATACGAAACGGTGCACTCCTAAACTAAACAATTCATTCTCACACGAGCATCTGAAATTGTCATATGTCCAATCATTTGTCCAAGGTCATCCTCAAGCATGGGTCACTCCCGTTTTGTCATTCGGCCAATTTTAAGGTATGTCAATTAAACAAATGAATTAAACGTAATAATCTCTCGAGTACATATTTCAATAAGAGTTTGTTTCTCCCGAAACAAATCTACCCCGGTTTAGAAATCGGATTCCGTTGTCACGTTTTCACTCGGCCAATTTTACCTCCGGTCTTCCTATTAACGAGTTCATAACCTAACTACGAGGCGTCAATTCATAATTAGATTATGAATTCTTTCATATCAAGTAGCTAATTCAATACGAATATAGAAAGAGATTCATTATAACCGATTTTTATCCAATTTTAGTATAGTCATCATCCATTTCCCTAAAAAGATAATACTAATCCAATTTCATATCTTGGCTAGATACTAAGTTAGCCTAATATCATTATAAGTAAGATACTAATAACAACATAAATACATTAGAAAAGTTAGCAGATTACAATCGAAGCTTCAGAGTTGTATCCTCCGGAAATAGCAACTCCTTTACATCAATGAGCCTTGATACATCTTCTAAGCATTATAACGATACTTTATACTACAGCATTATTCCGGCAGAGTGCCGTTTATGACTTTTATTTAACTAAAAACAACAAAACGAAACTATATATAGATATAGAGAAGAGATATATGCATTGGTACACTTCAAAATGGTTGCATTTGAGGTCTATTTATAGACCATATCACAAGGCCGGCGCGTGCCGGACCACCACCATGCGCGTGCGGCTACACGATATATATTCCCTTGTCGAGAGATTTGTGGGCCCGGGCCGAGATTTTACGCAATATTCGGCCTTCTCTCGGCAAGCGTGCCGGTCATACAACATATCGATGTTTGTAAAAACCTATCTCGAAGTTGTAGACCTCAGATTGACATGATTTGATATTCGTTGGAAAGCTCTTTTGAAGGCCTACAACTTTCATCAAGGACTTTTTCTCTGAAAATGCCTCTAAGTTAGATCAAATGTCCGTTGAAGATGAATTACGGTAGAAACATTAAATCACATTGATCATTTCAAAGTTGTTAGATTTTTGCATAATCTTTTATCCCACAAAAACTCATGATTTATACTTCAAAGTATGTCATATTTTGGGATCTTGGTAAACATCCGATCCTCGAAAAACTCAACGAAACACCAAACGTAAATCGACAAAAACTATCATTTTTATCGCTTTTATAACTTATGCATCTAATTATAACTAACTATGATTTTTATAAGTTTTTAATGCATTTATATGAAATTATACTAAAATATCATAAATATAATAATAAAAAGTCTTATAATTTGATCATATATTTTTCATACATCACAACTCCCCACTTTGCTTTTGATCGTCCTCGAGCAAAATAAGCGATAATATAATTCTTCTAGATTAAATTCTAACTTAGTAACGTATCTTTGTCAACATTATAATTATATTAATTTCATCTATCTAAGATATTTTAGAAGATAAAAGTGTATATAACTTAATAAACTAGTTATAAAATATTATTTAAATGAAATTTTCATGAATCACTTTATAAGTATAAATAAAATATTTAGAACAACTTTTAATCTCCTTTGTATGATTTATCGGAATCAATGACTAAGTCAAGTAGTTGGCAAATTGGCTTGTAACGTTCGTGCTCGGGGTAGTTGGCTAATCGAAAAGGATAACAAAGGAAATGAAAAGAGATAGAAGCAAGTAAATACGCACTTACACCTTCATCTTCTCGATAAAAATTTCTCAATCATTAACACTCACGACCATTGTTTTCAATTTTTAACTTTAATAACTTCCAAAATATGGTTTTTTTCTTTTTTTTTTTTTTTTTTTTTTTTTTTACTAATAAATAAGAACTTAAGAACATAGGCATTGCTTTATCAAGATTGATCGGAGTACTACTCTTTCGATCGAAAATCACGAATCGGTTTTCTTAAACTCGTGATAATTCTTGATAGTTTTGATTCGACTTTTTCTTTTCATCGATTTATAGCATATACCTTCATTCCCAAGCAATAGGACATTTCATTGATAATACCCTATTTGGACTACTATCATTAGCGACTTTATCGATATTTTATTTTTGGGTTGTCGATCAAAAGCAGAAAAGATACCTATAATACTGTTCTAGTTCTTTTTTTTTTTTTCGAGAATAACCATATTTGATAATAAATTGCCTTCCGAATAACATTCATTTCAATCTCAGCATATACCAAATTTCGATGTCATCACCGCTATCCATAAATACATACCAAACTTGCGGGATTTTCAAAGAAATGTAGACCATTATTAAGTTAGGGTTGTAATTTCTAGTTAATAATAATGGCTATTTCGAGTGAGGTCTTGATCACTCTACAAAGGTGAGGTGGGGACAAAATTGGAAATTATGTTGGGTAGGCTTATTTGGCTCTGGTTTATCAAAGTTATGCCAAAATCTCATCATTCCTAATCCGATTCCAATTTCATACTTTGTCTTGAAAAGAAAATTATTCTAAAATTTCATTATAATTATAAGTAACTTTTGTCTAATTTCATAAAAAAAAAATATTTCATAATATTTATCAAGATATATATACTTAAAATCTTATTAAGAATCTAAAATAGACATAATTAATATAAGAATAATATATCAAGATTACTTTACTTAATTAAAAATTTATTCTATCCAAATATATCATTTTATCAAATAATTATATATTATTGCTTATTAAACTAAGTGTATAAGTATTTGATGTATTAAATTCAATTTATTTACTAACCAATCTCTACTCCCCACTTATGAATTGACATCGTCTCGATGGCTAATGAGTAGTAAAAATTTGGATTAGAAAATAAAATGAATTCTATCATGGTTAGATTATTTAAAGTGTCAAATAGACGGCGTGCTTATATAATATAGAAGAAAAACATTTAAAAACATAAATTAAAACATGCAAATATATTACAATACTAAAACACAACTTAAAACTACTAGGAATGTTAAACTAGAAAACCATAAATTAAGTTAAACTAATTTAAACTAATTTTTTTAACTAAGTTATTTTAATTTATTGTAACTTATACTAACGTACCGTACTACTTTTATTAATTCGTTATTCCTTCTTTTCTACCAACAAAGTTATCTAATTTTCACCACTTGACGATCCTCCCGGAATATCGACTGGTAAAAGCCCAACACGAGGAATACGAGCTGGAAAATATTCATCTGTCGCTCTTTCCGGAACCCTTGCCAAACAAACACATAACCTAGAAATCAACCATCCAAATGGTAAAGGATGATAATTCGGTCTTCTCCCGAGCATAAAACTCACGGTGATTTACGAATCAAGACCCCCAATCTATATGACTCAAAGAGTAATCGATATATAGAAGCATCAATTCATCATCACTAACTTCCGAGAAATTAACAGATTGGATAAACACGTGAATTGATGAATCGCCTCCACATTCTAAGATGGGAAGCAAAGCAATGTAGATACATTTTGATCAATATCATAATTGTAGAACAAGAGTGGACAAGCTTCCGAATATTTTGTAATAAAACCGTTAAGCGGTATCCAATCTCCATTGGTACTCAAAATGACTAGGTGAAGTTTGGGTGGTGGAATCAAGAAAATTTGATTAATGTTGGTGGAAGTGAAAGGAATAAAGAACTCCTCTCGATAGACAGATTGTGTTAATGACACAGTATTAGCTTCTGACAGTACTGAATAGAATTCTCTTACCACAGTAACATTAATCCTACCTCTCGGCATACGACAAAAATAGTCCCACCCATCTACATCCATCCTCGTAAACGCCCAGTTGTCAACCTTTCTGAAATTTAAACCTTTCTCAATCAACACCGGTGATTGATTGAAATTACTTATATAAGGGTTGTGAACCGAAGCATACATAGGCTCGTAAGGGACTTGATGAAAAAATGTATTTGGAATGACAGAATTTGGTGTATGTGGAGGTGAATAACTGTTTACGGATGAACGATCGGACATTTTAAACTTTTTATAGCAAGAGAATTAAAGCAAAGGAAGGGAATGAGCATTTTAGGAATGTCGTGCAGACTGTTTTCTTTTATAGACAAAGCTTGGGTGAAATGGAAATATCACGAGAAGATCCTGCAGCTTACTACACCGGCGCGTGCCGACACCAACCGCGCGTGCGGTCAAATAGTCTTTCGATCAGAGATATTTCAATTTCTAGCTTGATCCAGATTTATTTTACGACAAATGATTTCGCAAATTTCTAAAAGCGTGGGGAAAAGATCTATAAACATCCGAAAACTACGAAAAAGATAAAAACAATGTGCACTACCCCGAGAGTGCATCAAGCGTTTAACGTACAAAACAAACATAACAAAAACTAAGTCAAACCAAAAAGTAGATAGTTAAATAACAAAGAAAAGAAATCACTCGTCCTCATCATAGTTAAGATCGATGTCATCGGTAGGTCGCATCGAGATGATGATGATCCAAATGTAGATAGAAACGAAGTATAATCAGCTCTTGCATTGCGTCGTATGAATACCATAATCGAAGCACTTTGTGGATCCGACATGAAGTTGAAATGATGTCTCGGTCCTCATCGTCGACATAGGCGATCCTCAAGTCCAAATGAACCCAATCCTGTTTGTCACATCACGCTATGAAGTCACTCCTCCCATGCCCGAGGATGTCCCCTGGGTACTGTAAACATACCACCCCGTCCCTATGGATGACGGCGTATAGTCACGATAAATAGCAGGTGGCGGAATCGGGCGGAATCAATCGGCATAGTATACGGGTAAGGCCGACTATAGGGGTGTCTAGCGAGATATCTCAAAGAAATCTATGATCAAACTCACTCATAGCATCTCGAAATCCTCTCGACCAACTCTAATGTCCTCAGCCCAATGTCTATTCTCGCTCACAAAGCTAAAGCTATATTAGCATCGGTTCTAGCCTGAGCTTGAACTAAATCTTTGAAACATAGCCTCAACTTGACTCTCTTTGTGGGTGATGTGGACTGTCTAGGTGGTCCAGGTACTTGAGTGTCAATAGGAGGTGGAGGTTGTTGTTGCCGACGATTAGGATTATTGTAATTTATTACTCCAGTAGGTAAGGCTCTCGATTTAAGACCAATGGGAGGAATTTAGGAGAGACAGATTCTATCCGAGGTAAGACAGGGACTTCGCAAGCTCACACAAGGCGAGAAATGAGACTAGGAGCGGGAGACGTCCCCTCGATAACGAGTCCTTGCAAACTCACATGCCTTAGAAAAGATCAATTTCCCATTTATAGGAATATCATTAACCATGGCCCAAGCAATAACTACTTCCTCTCGACCAAATGCACAAACATGTGTGGAAGGACATACATTATGGCCTAAGAACTGCTTTTATTGCCCGTATGTCCCTAATACAATTCCCATAAGCAAACCTATTTTCTATCCATTCAATTGAAGTAGGGTCAAAGGCTTGCTTTGGGCTTCATAAGCTTTGGTTTGTAGAGCCATAGGATGTTCTAAACCCCACACATTGTGATAATCCTCCTCTTACTCGTATATCAGTTAAGCCATAGAATACATTAATCATAGCAGGTAAAAGTAACATTAACACTTCTTAGAGGGATATAGGTCATCTCTCAACCAGACAAGATCATAAGTAGATAATCTTTGAATAAAACTCGATACCATAGAAACGTTAATCTTATCTTTCCTATCCATAGCTACATCCAACCATCCTCTATCCTTGAAAATTTCTTTCACTTCTTTCCCAATCTTCAAAAAATCAATCCCTCGTTCTAACCAAACCTTACTTTTACTAAAGTACTCATCATGTGCCCGCTTAGCTTCTTCACTAGCGGTTTTCTCAAAGGTTAAACTTTTCTCTTTTTTGGTTAAAGGTCTAGTTTGAACTACGGTACTACGATTGGTACTTGAGTCTTTTCCTCTTAGGATTACTACTAGATGATGAGGCCATCTACGATAGTGA
Organism: Gentiana macrophylla; assembly: GCA_026214975.1. NCBI lineage: Eukaryota > Viridiplantae > Streptophyta > Magnoliopsida > Gentianales > Gentianaceae > Gentiana > Gentiana macrophylla. Next base: position 25,258,449 of record CM047806.1, read on the forward strand.
TATGACAAAACAACAACACAAACAAACAACACCAACAACAAGAACAAACAATTACTTAGGCTAAAAAATCAAAATAAATTCAAAATAAATTCAGAAAATTAACTAAAATTTGAAATATTTGAAATATATATATATTATTACCTTAAGAAGCTAGAATGAAAAGCTAGGTCGCCGGAATTAATGGGGTCGCCGGAATGAGAGAAAAGAGAGCCTTGAACTTGCCAAGCTTCAACTTTTTCCAATGGGTATCTTCTTTTATGATTAAGTTGAAGAGAAGAAGAGAGATTAACACTTATGTGATGTTTGAGTGAAGAAAATTGATTGAAAATTGTTGATTTTTAAGAAGAAGAAAGGGAGAAGTCGGGCTGTTCTTCAATTTGAATTGAGGGTATGAGAAATGAGGAAAGGGGCGCATTTTTTAGGTTTAAGTGTGTACACACCGGCGCGTGCCGGTAGTGTACCGGCGCGTGCCGGTCACATGGCCCAAAAAAAAACGGAATTTTTATCATTTTTTTGTGTAATAAGCTCTAATTATATCACATAAAAATCATTTGATGTTAATCCTATGATTTATGTTATATAATTTAAGTTTAATACGATTTTTCTATATAAAACTTGATAAAATATAAAAACTAATATAATATTGAAATCACATATTTTTGATATAATATACCTACTTTACATGATAAAATAGGTTTATTATAATTTTTCATAAAAATATTTTTCTTTTAAGTTTAGAAAAATATCTTTAAAAATACGAAATTTAATTAAAATTTGAAAAATTAAAACACACACTGAAATTCTTAGGATTTTTTGCTAACTCCCTCAATCTCAGATCCTCAAGATTGTTATCATAACGGTCCCTTAACCTTTCTCCTAGGAGTGATGCGTTTGAATTATCTCTTTGTATTCCCTCGGGATTTTCGGATAACCACCTAATCGTTCCCTTCTTAATAACATTCAAACACTCATCACTGGGATATGGTTGTATTTCTTCCACACTCATTCCGACATGTTCCATTTTTCCTGATTCTACACTTCATTAAAAACCTTGCTCTTCTTTTATTGCACTCCTTGAATTTCCATTACAAAGTTCTCTTTCTCGACTTCGATTAATAATTCCTTATTTAATTTAGAAACTAAGGCTTCTATCTTAAAGCGACATCCTTATTTAGACCTAATCTTAAAAGTAAAATAAAAACTTTTATTCTATTTATGAAAGGCATCCAGTTCTTTTACGTCTATCCGGTAAAAGACGAAACTACTTTAAAATGCATATTAAAAGGTAAATTAGAAAGATAGTACTGTAATCGGTGAGTTTAAAATTTCGCTTCCTCAATTCGTTGGAGGTCGATAAGTAATAATACTTCTTCCGTTTGAGGTATCCTTCGACTTCCACGAACAATTTCACCTGTGTCCATTGGCTATAAAAGTTGTTTTTCCACCGATTAGTTCAATGACTCGGACTTATAGATTTTTGTTACGTCATATGGACTGTCCATCTAGATTTAAGCTTTCGGAAACAACTTCAAAGCGTGAATTATATAAAAGTACTCGATCACCTATATGGAACTCACGACTATAGATTTTCTTATCATGAAAAGCTTTCGTGCGTTCTTGTAGATTCGAGCATTTTCATAAGAATCAAGTCGAAATTCTTCTAGTTACATTAATCGAAGTAATCTATGATCACCGGCGACTTTAGGATCAAAGTTTAGAAATTTAATAGCCCATAAAGCTCGGTGTTCTAATTCAACGAGGAGATGACAAGATTTTCCGAATACTAATTTGTAAGGAGAATGACCAATCGGTGTTTTAAAGGTCATTCAGTATGCCCATAATGCATCATCAAGTCTTTCTGCTAGCTTTTACGATTCGAGTCCACTTTGTCTTCTCCACGATTCTTTTAATTTCTCTATTAGACACCTCTACACATCCCACTAGTTTGTGGATGATAGGGTGTTCCAAGTTTATGAGTTACACCATATTTCTCAATTATCTTAGTAAATGGTCGGTTACAAAAATGTGAACCTCATCATCACTAATGATAGCCCTCGGAATGCCATATCGTGTGAATATATTCTTTTAAGGAACCTTAGCACTACTCTGGTATCATTAGTAGGGAGAGCTTGACTTTCTACCCATTTAGAAACATAATCAACCATTACTAGAATAAATCTTTTCCAAAAGATATAGGGAAAGGTCCCATGAAATCTATACCCACACATCAAATAGTTCACATTCTAAAATCGGTTGCATAGGCATTTCATGTTTTTTCGATATATTTCCCCATTTTTGACATGATTCACAAGATTTTGCATATTTATATGCATCTCTATATAGTGTAGGCCAATAGAAACCACATTGTAAAACTTTGAAAGCAGTTTTCCATCCTCCATGATGACCTCCTGCCTCACGATCATGACAAAATGATAATACACTTAAAATTTCACTATCAGGAATACATTTCCTAATTATTCCATCTCGAGCATCTTCGGAAAAGATCCGGTTTATCCCAATAATAAAACTTTAAGTCATAAAAGAACTTCTTTTACATTTGCCAAGTCCAATGAGGTGGGATGTACGTACAGGTAATGTAGTTAACAATATCCCCAAACCATGGCGAATCTTCCTTTGATGGTATTCTAGTTTTTAATAATCGCATGGTTGAAGGAGTATCTATCTTAAACAGTTTCTCATCTGGAAACGAATCATGAATTTCTTTTCCTTCATCATTATCCATCCTGCTTAGATGATCTGCTACTACATTTTCACTTCCTTTTTTATCCTTAATTTCAATATCGAATTCAAGATAATGTAATCCACCTAAGAAGACGCGGTTTGGCATCTTTCTTACTTAAAAGATACTTGAGTTGAATGGTCTCGTATAGATTATTACCTTAGAACCAACAATATATGATCGAAACTTATCTAAGGCAAATATTACGATAACAGCTTCTTTCTCGAGAGTTGCATAATTAAGGTCGAATTGCGTTTAATGTGTGAGAAGCATAGTAGATAGCTTTGAGAATTTTGTTATACCGTTGACCTAAAGCAGCTCCTACAACTAAATCACTAGCATCACACATAATTTCAAACGGCAAATCCCAATCTGGTGCTACTAATCTTGAGTGCGAAGAGTTAATTTCGCTTTTAGGGTCTTAAAGGCTTCCATACATTTATCATCAAAGTTAAAAGGTACTTCTTTTTCTAGCAAATGACTCGGGGTTTTGCTATTTTTGAGAAATCTGCAATAAACCTTCTATAAAATCCTGCATGTCCAAGAAATCCTCTTAACGTTTTCAAATTAATTGGTGGAGGTAATTTTTCAATTACTTCGACTTTAGCTTTATCAACTTCAATTCCTTCCTCGAGAGATTCTATGACTAGTACAATTCCTTGAGATACCATCAAATGACATTTTTCCCGATTTAGAACCAAGTTGGTATCTTCATGGCGTTGTAAACGCTTTCTAAGTGTGATAAGCATTTATCAAAAGAATCTCCATAAACACTAAAGTCATCCATAAAGATTTCTAAGAATTTCTCAACCATATCGAGAAAATATTGCCATCATACATCATTGAAATGTAGCGGGTGCATTACACAAACCAAACGGCATTCTTTATAAGCAAAAGTTCCATAGGGACAAGTGAAAGTAGTTTTTCTCTATCTCCTGCTGCAATGAATATCTCGTAAATAACTTTGAATAACCATCTAAAAAGCGGTAATACTTATGTCCACTCAATCTTTCCAACATCCGCATGCGATGAATGGAAGTGGATGATGATCCTTTTAGTATGATCATTCGGTTTCGAAAGTCAATACACATTCGATATCCTGTAATTTCCCTTGTCGGAATCCATTCATTTTTATCATTTTCTTTTACCGTGAAACCTCCTTTCTTTGGAACTACTTGAGTCGGACTTACCCATTCACTATCGATATGGGAAAGATTATTCCCATTTCTAATAGCTTAATGACCTCTTTCTTAACGATTGTTTGCAAATTCGGGTTGAGGCGGCGTTGTGGCTGAATACAAGGTTTAGCTTCTTCATTCAAAATAATCTTGTGAACACAAATTTTGGGCTAATTCCTTTGATATCTCGCCTTTGTGTCATCCAAAAGCTTTCTTATGTTGTCTTAACATTCTTAATAATTGATCCTCTTGTTCTTTTGTTAAGGTTGATGAAATGATAATAGGTAGCATTATCATTTTTAAGAAAAGCATATTTCAAATTCGAAGGAAGTGGTTTCAACTCAGATTCCTTGGTGGATCTTCTACTTGATGGTTTTAAAGCTGGTCCTTCCATTTCCAATTTCAAATTTTGATGCCATGGATGTTTAACAAACCCTCCTTTATCTAAATAAAGGATTACTTCTTTCATTTCAAAAGATCATCTTCATCTTCTTTATAGATAGAAAATGCCAAACATTCTTCTAATGTATTTTCATAACCTTTAGATTTGGCATCCCGAGATAGTAGAATATTCATCTATAAAAGAACATGATTCAGTTCTTTATATGGATGGTTTATAGCTTTGAAGATATTGAATGAAACTTTATCCTCATTAACTCTCAAGTATTAGTTCACCTTTTTGAACATCTATCAAAGTCCTTCCTCAGTAGCTAGAAATGGTCGACCTAGAATAATTGGCTTATTTGAATATCCTTCTTCCATTTCCATTATTACAAAGTCTCATGGGAAGTAAAATTTATCAATTTTAACCAACACGCCCTCGATTATTCCTTAGGATGTTTAATTGATCTATCCGCCATCCTGAAGGGTCATTTCAAAGATTCGTAAACTCTCCTATTCCTAGTTTCTTATAATCCTCATAAGACATGAGATTGATACTTGCTCTAGATCACACAATACTTTCTTAAATGTAAATCCTCCAATTTCACATGGTATAGTGAAACTACCGGGATCTTTAAGTTTAGGAGGTAGTCGATCTTTGAAGTATTGCAGAACATTCTTCATTTAGGCATATATTCTCATATTCTTCTAATCGCTTTTTATTAGATAGGATATCTTTAAGAAACTTTCCATAAGCGGGCATGTTGACTAAAGCTTCTATAATGAGGATATTGACATGAATGTGACGAAAAGTGTCAAGGAAACGAGCATATTTCTTATCGGTTTTATCTTTTTAATTTGATCTTTCGTGGATAAGGCAAAGATTCTAAATCTATAACCTTTGGTTCTGAAGTCATTTTCTCTTTTCCTTTTTCCTTGAATCTTTGAGCATTACTTGATCGCCAAGTTTCATTATCTTGAGATTTTTCCTTTAAAACATCCCCTGTATCAACTTTATCCTTCTCAGTTACTTTTAAATCTTCCTGTTTTTCCCCCTGATTTCCTCTGACATGTTCCTTAAATAAGGTTCTCAGGTCCTTATCCATAGGATCTTTCAGAATTCTAGGGACTTTTACCCATTTTTCGCCTTCAATTTCAGGTTCAACCTTATTCTGTTTTAAGAATTCTTCGATAATTTCTTCCTCTTCATCAGTAAATTCAAGTTCGTCCTTTTCCTTTACGATATAACCATTTAAATCTTTTTCTACCTCATTGTTTCCTGCGTTTTCTGCTCTAGTATCTTCACAATATTTCCTACTTCTCGTAATCACAGCTTTTACCTCTCTCGGGTTTCTTTCAAGATTACTTGGTAATCCTCCTGGAGGTCTCACTTGTTGTTACGTTCTCCTTCTACTCTCAAATGATCTTCCATATTCCTAACGATGCTTCTATAGTTCTCATTCTCGTATCATGTCCACCCATAGACGTTTTCAACATAGTCATATCCTCAGAGACTGAACCTATAGAAGTTATCATAGTTTCTATATTCTGAGCTTGAGTAGATACTACACCCATCATTTTTCCATTAATTTATCCCATTTATCAACTCCTTCAGGTTGGGTTGAACTTTGGGTGACTGGTATAGTTTGAGTAGTATGTTGTGGATAAGGTTTGAGTAACGATTGTAGGTTCGATTTGATGTATTTTCTTGATGAACTTGATTACTATATGGATTCTTATCTCGAAGCTGGATATGGCGGTTGTCACGGCTTATTAGGGTTTCGGACCATCTAAAAGTTGGGTGCTCTCTTCTAATAGCATTAAAGGAGTTTGAATACGCTGCGTTGTTCAAATTCCTATCTTCGTTGTAAAAACTCACCTCTTCCTTGAGTATCCTTACGGTTCTTCTATCCCTAATGACACATTATCATGATTTGAGTAGTCATTTGGTATGATAGTTTCGATTTCTGATCCTACTAGCTTGTAGAGTCAAACTTCCTACCCAAATTCTCCAAGTGTGCTAGAACTTCCATATTCGATGTGCATTCTCCTGCAAATGCTACTTTCACGGTGCTAGAACCGGTTTCCACATTCTGTTATTTTTGGAAATCTTTTCTATAGCATCGTAAACTATTTGAGCTTCACTCATCATTAATGAACCACCACATGCATGATCTACATCTGCACGTGAATCTTTCCTTAATTTACGACAGAAAAGTTGGATTTGCATTTCTAAGGAATAACCATGATCGGGACAAGATCTTAGCAACTTTTAAATCTCTCCCACGCATTCCAAGCGTTTCTTCAGATCCTTGTCTAAAGTTGGCAATTTCGACTTTTAATTCCAAATTTCTACCCGGAGTAAAATACTGCTTTAAGAACTCGGTTTGAATCTCCTCCCAACTAGTCAATGAATGATGTGGGAGTGACATAAACCAATCTCGTGCTCTTCCTTTTAAAGAAAAAGGAAACATAGACATCCTTGTTAATTCACGATGAGCACCTTGACTTTTGGCTGTATTGCACAATTCTTCGAAAAGATAGAGATGATGATGTGGATCCTCATCATCCTCTCCTAGAAATTGGGCTCTTGCGTCAATTAGACCAAAAGATGAGATTTTATTTCAAAATTATTTGCTCCTTCATTGGGTAAACGAATGGATTATTAGTCCGGTTTATTCTTAAGGTCCGATCACAAATAGGTCTCGGATTTGGTGGGTTATTACGATTGTTACGGTTCCGATTTTGATTATTTCTATTCTCGTTATTTGGTATTGGTAGATCCCTGATTAAGATTTTGGCCATGCCTTGAGCATGATCTAGCCCTTGTTCAGGTGTTTCATCTTTGTTTTTGACCATTTTCGTATTTTGATTTGTTTGATGATTCTCTGTCAGGATTTCACGACCAAGATGACCTTGTTTCTTTTCGCTCTTAAGCGCCTTTCGTAAGTATCTATGTCAGGCTTATAAGGAATAAGTGGGGCCTTACTCTTTTCTCGTCATCAACTAACGAAAACCGAAAATAGTTGAAATCGATAAAAGTAAAGATTGGTAACTTACTTATTAGGTAAGTACCAACGAAAAAGAAAATAGAAATGGGGTAAGAAAAGTGTTGACTTATCCTCGAGACTTTTGAGTTAATATAAGTAGAAATCATTCGAACACAATGAATTAGCGTCGTTCCCCGGCAACGGCGCCATTAAGCTGACGGACCTTTTCTATGCTATCAATCCTTACCGGCAGTGTACCGGGTCAAATTATAGTGATAGAGTGATGAGTCAGGTGTCGATCCTCAGGGAAAACTTGATAATTCACCGTGTGATTAAACACCAAGAAACTGTTATTATCTCAATCTAAGTCGCAATTTTATCATTCAACCAAACTCTAAACTAACAAAGCATAAAACTAAAACAGATATATATAAATATATAAATATATATATAGATATATAGCAATACAAATATATATATAGATATAAGTATATATAGGTACCAAAACAATATCTAAGGGAGGGAGATAGATATTATAATTATAGACTAGCCAAGAATATGTTATTGAATCCTTATATCTTTTAGTGAAATTGGATGTCTTTGGATCTTTATTTTAAGTTAAATCAATTATACTGTAAACGGTGCACTCTAAACTAAACAATTCATTCTCACACGAGCATCCGAAATTGTCATATGTCCAATCATTTGTCCAAGGTCATCCTCAAGCATGGGTCACTCCCGTTTGTCATTCGGCCAATTTTAAGGTATGTCAATTAAACAAATGAATTAAACGTAATAATCTCTCGAGTACATATTTCAATAAGAGTTTGTTTCTCCCAAACAAATCTACCCCGGTTTAGAAATCGGATTCCGTTGTCACGTTTTCACTCGGCCAATTTTACCCTCCGGTCTTCCTATTAACGAGTTCATAACCTAACTACGAGGCGTCAATTCATAATTAGATTATGAATTCTTTCATATCAAGTAGCTAATTCAATACTTAATATAGAAAGAGATTCATTATAACCGATTTTATCCAATTTTAGTATAGTCATCATCCATTTCCTAAAAGATAATACTAATCCAATTTCATATCTTGGCTAGATACTAAGTTAGCCTAATATCATTATAAGTAAGATACTAATAACAACATAAATACATTAGAAAAGTTGCAGATTACAATCGAAGCTTCAGAGTTGTATCCTCCGAAATAGCAACTCCTTTACATCAATGAGCCTTGATACATCTTCTAAGCATTATAACGATACTTTATACTACAAAGATTATTCGGCAGAGTGCCGTTTATGACTTTTATTTAACTAAAAACAACAAAACGAAACTATATATAGATATAGAGAAGAGATATATGCATTGGTACACTTCAAAATGGTTGCATTTGAGGTCTATTTATAGACCATATCACAAGGCCGGCGCGTGCCGGACCACCACCGGCGCGTGCCGGCTACACAGTATATATTCCCTTGTCGAGAGATTTGTGGGCCCGATTTGAGATTTTTACGCAATATTCGGCCTTCTCCGGTAGCGTGCCGGTCATACAACATATATCGATGTTTGTAAAACCTATCTCGAGCTGTAGACCTCAGATTGACATGATTTGATATTCGTTGGAAAGCTCTTTTGAAGGCCTACAACTTTCATCAAGGACTTTTCTCTGAAAATGCCTCTAAGTTAGATCAAATGTCCGTTGAAGATGAATTACGGTAGAAACATTAAATCTGATTGATACATTTCAAAGTTGTTAGATTTTTGCATAATCTTTTATCCCACAAAACTCATGATTTATACTTCAAAGTATGTCATATTTTGGGATCTTGGTGGAAACATCGATCCTCGCAACAAACTCAACGAAACACCAAACGTAAATCGACAAAAAACTATCATTTTTATCGCTTTTATAACTTATGCATCTAATTATAACTAACTATGATTTTTATAAGTTTTTAATGCATTTATATGAAATTATACTAAAATATCATAAATATAATAATAAAAAGTCTTATAATTTGATCATATATTTTTCATACATCAGACTTTCACCAGATTTACTTTCATACTTGCTCATGACTCTTCATGAAGTATGAACATCTGGCATTACTTTTATGATGGTTCCTATCGCAGTAGCAAAAGAAACCTTCCATAAACATCATCTTTCACCTCATCTTTAGGACCAACGTCCTAACATAGATAGATCTTGAGAACACTGGCTAGCAGTATCCCCGTCGCGGTCTATGCTAAACTCTTTTAGCATCACATCTATATAGGTAAACTATAATCTAACAGCAGTTAAATCTATCACTATAGATTCTTATTTCTAAAAATAAGAACTGCCAATCCAAGTGCTTTCGTAAAGACCTTGAACTACCAAACATTAATTGACTGTGACATGGGGTGATGATTCACGAGAGAGATATCCAATACCTACCTCAAAAATCATAACACACTCCCACTATCCATCTTGCACATTGGGCATATCCTTCTTTTGACTAAATAAAACTCATTTGATTATCAAACAAAGAAATCGTCTAGGGAAACTTGTTTGGGTCCATAAATGGATCTCGTGGGCTCACATATCATGTTATCGTCTATGAACATCGAGCTGTTTGCCCAACGTCTTCAACATTATCATATAGTCATGATACGAAGTTATAACAAGCATAATCTGAATAGAACTGGGCTCAGCTGGCAGCATAAAGATAATTACAAGGTTTGCACCCCGTACCCTTCAGCCGTCACTATAGCCTTATGGTAATCATATTACTATCCATATCAGCCTTTCAGGGACATTCCATCTAGGTAAGACAGACTAGGTTCATAACCTGGTTATCACTGATGGAATCTAATTCAGATATTATGGCTCCTGGCCATATCTCTCAATCTAGCATGTCAAACATTCTTTCATAAGTCGTGAGATATTCATTCTTCAAGATGAACATACCAGTAGCCCTTTCAGGCTTTAATTTATCCACAGACTTACAGAACTTTTGTTTGCACTGAGCAGTGTTCTACACCTCATCCCTATACGGCGTCTGCCTTATTTAAAGCTTCCACCAAACTTCCACCAAAACCTATTTGATCACAATTAAACTTGAATTAATTGATGATCAAAAGCTTCTAAACTACAAGAACTACGAATCAAGCAAACCAAAGCCTTGAAGATTGATCAATCCTTGACAAAACCACATATTAGGGCTAAAACCAATACCTTTCAAAACTCTGCACTTTTAGTATCAAAACGATCCTCTCTTCCCGCTGATTCCAATTCTTCAATTCTTTCTGAAAACCGATCACAGACTTATGAGAATTTGGAAGAAGACTTCTTTTCCTTTTCTTTTCTATTTTCTCTCATTTCTCAGAGTCGAACAATACTCAGCACCTTTTGGGATTCTGACACCTTCTCTATTAGTGGGAAGTTATTGCCAAAATTAACTTCCACACTAATTTCTAATTAAATCCATCAATTCCTTTTAATTACCAATAAATCCCCAAAACACCTTTATTTTCATTACCAACCTATTTTCGAAATATATATATAAATATATATAAATACTTTAATCCATAAATTAAATAAACATAATATACCGAACTTTACAAATTGACACGTCTGCCCTTTCCCAAAGTTCGGGATATTACATTCCTCCCCCTTAAGAGGAGTTTCGTCCTCAAAACTTGAACAGGCTCAAACTGTAGATCTTCCTCTAACACTTTTCCCAAAATGAAACCAAAACCGAAGCTTCACTTGTTTACACTTGAATCACAACCAACAACTCTAATCTTGATAATCAATGAACCAAACTGAACGGATTCCCAAAACTGAACCAACCTATGCACACTTAACCCAGAATTGACCAACCAAATCTTGAAATTCTGAAACCACACTAACCAAGCTCCTAAACACAAACAACCCTCTAAAAGCACTTACCCGGATGGTGTCCAAAGAGTTTTCCTAAAGGTTGAAGGGTAGGCTTAACTTCTTATCTATCTTATAACACAAAAGTTTTGACATCTTGTATTAAACAAAGTTGACATAGCTAATTTTTCCATTAATAATGTATCTAAAAGTTAGTTCCTTTACTTAAATACAATTACAACATGAATTCAATTCATGTCATAAGAATACTTTTAGAAAACAAACAAACTAAAAGATACCTGGTATAGCAGCATCCAAAGCAAAAACTCTTGTTGGTCGACATGCTTTTCCTTGGTTGTTCCCTTGATTCCTTCTAGCGTTCCTTACAGGGCAAGCTTTTGAAAAGTGTCATGTCTCACCGCAAAGGTAACATCCATTTGAATCTGCCCGACATTCTCCGTAGTGATTCTTTTTGCACTTCGAGCAAACCGGTACACCAACTGTTGACTTGGCTGCAAGTGGTGCGACAATCCTTTTATCATCTTGTTGTTGAGGTGCTTCCCGATCTTCTACAGAGCTGTCTTCAAAAGGTCTTTTTACTCTAATAACGATTGAGGGTTTGTTCTTAAACGTCTCAAATTCCAAAGCCTTGTTCAGTAACTCAGCCATGGTCCTTGCTGTGAATCCCCACATCCCTGCTTGTATTTCCCAAGACAAACCGTTCTTGAACAAAGCCATCTTCTTTTCTTCAACACTCAAAATCTCGGGGTAGAACCGACCCAACTCGTTGAACCGATTGGTGTATTGTGAAACCGTCATATTTACACCTTGCTGGAGTTTCAAAAACTAATTCGCTTTATTTGCCTGTTCCGCGGGTGGAAAGTATTCGGTGTAGAACAACTTCTTAAATACTCCCCAATCTGTGACCTTACCATTGCTACTCTCAAACGCATCTATCCAACTTTCCGCTGCCCCAAGGAGAAAACCTACTACCAACTGTGCCATCTCTGTTTCGGGTACATTCACATTCCTACACGCCTTCTCAAAGCTCCTCAACCACAATTCTGCCTTGCCCGGTTCCACATTGCAGGAGAAGTCTCTACTACATCGTATCGAGTTTAGCAAACGGAAGCTAAAAAGACTCGGAAAACCTCATAAAAGCTACTACGAATAGATACGAACCGAATAGAGATAGAAGGTTATCCTTACAACAATGAAAAGAAACTTACAACATATGAAATCTCAAATAAAGGACTTACAAACTTGTCTTACAACATGAAAACAAAAGTAAAACATATTCTTTAAAGATAAGATACAACATAATCTAGTACAATGTTTATAAACTAAAACAACAAGGAAACATCCCCAAGCATCTTCATCACATATCATCATCAAACTCCTCAACGAGCTTAAGATCAACCTGTCCGTCTTCTCACCCCAAAAGCATACAACAAAACATGCAATTGAGGTAAGTACAAAGTACTTATTAAGAGGAAGAAGCTAATGTATAATTAGAGTTTACAACGAAAGGTTCATTAGTTATTATTAAGTTATCTTTATGAGACCGACTTAACTATAAATTGGTTTCTAGCTTAGCTTATCTTTGTTACATCATCATTCAAGGGCACTACGCATGGTGCTACTCACCATGAAGTATCTTTGTGCAACATATTGACGGATCACACCAATATCCACGGGGGAAAGCCCGATAGTGTACACGCTCGGCGGAGTCCCTCCGTACATAGGGTCTCGGATTTACGGGGTGGTGTTCCTCCGTACGTTGGGTCCAAAGACTTATGAAGTTATCCACTTTATCTGAACGCCCACACATCGCGATATAGACTTGTGCCTTACCAAGAATGGGTTGATGTTTAATCTTTTTACTAAACAAGTATGTTTATTATTAGTTGTTAACTAGCCACCTAAGTATTTTCAAGTAAGCTCCCTCACCTCTAATACTCTCTTTCCTAGACCACTAGACATAGACAAGGCCTAGAACATACACAGACATTGAGGAATGCTAATTCCACAAAGCACAAGCCATTCATACCCTTCCGACGGTCCTGAACTTCAACTTTATGGAAGAGTACATCCGGTGCCAGAACTGTTGGAAAGGTGTCCTAAACCCAATCGGGTTGGACCAGATCCGACCGGGTCGGGTCATTTACAGTCTATTTAGTTCATGTAATAACTTTATTATGATTAATAAAATCACTTATGTTATTATATATTGTTTATCTTCATATTATTTGTTGTATATATATAGTAACGTCCCTAGTGTCAATCTGTGATAGAGAAACCATGATAGTGATTATGGTTGATGAGATCTCTAATCACTATAACAAGGTTGGTACTTAAATGTCTCTAGTCTTACATATTATCAAATGGGACATTGATAGTGAAGAGAGTTTGAGAAAGTAAATAATACTTGAGTAAACTTCAACTTAGTTTATTCATCATAAAAGAGCGAGTATAAATAGGTACAAGTAAGTGAGAAAGGTCCTAGTAGAGTATAAGCTAGGAGAGAGCAATTAATTACTAGAGTCGGCTAGTATTAATTGCTAGAGATGTCTATTACCTAATAAGACAAAATAGAGTTACTTTATGACTTTATGACATATTAATTGTTTATACAATACAATTAATATGTCTTACAATTAATATGTCTCATAATTAATATGTTACAATTAATATGTAACGTAATATTTCCACACCCCCCCTCAAACTGGGTTGTATATGTCAATACAGCCAAGTTTGCTACTCAGTCTGCTGAACATAAGCGGTGGAATTGCCTTGGTGAGAATATCAGCATTTTGGTCTCATTTGAGGAACATATTGAAGTTGAATGATCTTGGCATCAATCTTCTCTTTAAGGAAATGTCACAATAACCACATGTTTGGTTTTATCATGATGGGTGGATCCTCTGCCATGCATAAAGTGAATTATTGTCACAAGCAGAGTATAATGATTCTTTGAGGAGTCTGCTGAAGGTCAGTAAGGACTCTTTTCAGCCATAATGCTTCACAAATGCCCAAAACTAGTGCCCTTAGTTCAGCTTCAACACTGCTTCTTGAGACAGTAGGTTGTTTCTTACTTCTCCAAGTGACAAGATTACCCCATACATATGAGCAATAGCCTGTGGTAGATCTTCTGTCAATGTGGCAACCTTGACCCGATCAAGATCAAGATAGACCTTCACCGATCCGTCAAGAGACTTAGTGAAGTGTAGGCCCTGGCAGGAGTGGACTTCAAGTATCTCGAGTATTACGTAGAGCGACATCCCAATGGTACTCGGTAGGGCAATGCATGAATTGGTGACAAGGCTAACTCCATATGCAATATCAGTCTTGTATGAGAGAGATAGATGAGTTTCCTACAAGTCTCGATATTGTTCCTTCCTTACAAACAACATTACCATGTACCGGTGGATTCCTGGGGTCTCTCTGAGAGATATATTTGGTTTGCACCCTAGCATCCCGATTTCCTTCAAAGAGTCCAAGACATACTTTCTCTGTGAGAGACTCGAGATACCATGGCTGTTTCTTGCTATTTCCATGCCAAGGAAGTACTTGAGACATCCCAGATCTTTAACTTGGAACACTTTTGCTAGGAGGGTCTTCAATTCTTGGATCTCAGTAGGGTCATCACCAGTATGGATGATATCATCCACATAGACAATAAGGATAGATCTTTTCTGGTTGGTTGTTTTGATAAACATGGTGTGATCTGAGTTGCATTGATGATATCCAGCAGCTTTAACCACAGTAGTAAGTTTGCCAAACCAGGCTCTAGGGGACTGCTTTAAGCCATATAGAGATTTCCTCAATTTGCAAACTTTCCCTTGAGTGTGAGTGTTGGCAAAACCAAGAGGTACATTCATATAGACTTCCTCAGTTAGGTCACTATTTAGGAAAGCATTCTTGATATCCAATTGGTGGAGAGGCCAGTCAAGTTGGGAATGACAAGTGAGATCAAGACTGACAGCGGTGTTTAACTTTGCCACAGTGCAAAGGTCTCTTTGTAGTCAAGTCCATATGTTTGAGTGAATCCTTTGCAACTTGAGCCTAGCTTTGTATTTGTCAATAGTACCATCAGCATTGTACTTGATAGTGAACAGCCATTTATAGCTGACTGTCTTCTTTCCATTTGGGAGAGTGGCGAGGTCCCAAGAATGGTTGTCAAGGAGAGCAGTCATTTCAGTTTTGAAAGCTGCCTTCCACTTATCATGTTGGAGAGCTTCCTGTATATTCTCAGGAATAGAGTGAGAGTCCAAGTCCTGTGTAAACATAGCAAAAGAAGGTGACAATTGATCATAAGACACATAAGTATGAATAGGGTGATTAGTGCATGATCTCTTTCCCTTCCCGGACAACAATGGGTCCATCATCAATATCGATGGAATGAGCGAAGGTCGATGAGGCTCGGGAAGCTGCGAGGTTTGATGAGGGTCCTGGGGCTCGGTGAAAGTCTTGATGTTCGATGAGGGTGATGAGTATCGTGTCTCTGTGAGGAGTTGGTTGAAGGATTGGAGTGATCTCAATCTCAATAAGGTCGCCATCTGTGACTGTCTCAGTAGGTTTGCTGTAGTATGGGGTTTTTTCAAAGAATTTTACATCAATAGAATTGTAAAATCTTTTGTCAGTGGGAGAATAACACTTGTAACCTTTCCTGTCTTTGGCATAGCCTAGGAATATGCACTTATGAGCTTTGGGATCAAGTTTGCTTCTGTGTTGGGCATGAATATAGACAAACATAGTACATCCAAAGATGTCAGCAATAAGGTGAGGACAAGGATGGGTTGTCAGCAGGGTTTGAATGGGAGTCTTGAATCCTAACACTCTGCTGGGTAACCTGTTGATCAGGTATGTGGCAGTTAATATAGCTTCACCCCACATATATTTAGGCACATGTGTTGTGAACATGACTGATCTAGCCATCTCCAGTAAGTGCCTGTTCTTCCTCTCAGCAACCCCATTTTGCTGAGGTGTCTCTACACAACTACTGGTGTGAATAATCCCCTTATCATTCAGGAAGGTGCTGAGGTTGGACTCATAGTATTCCAAGGCATTATCTGTCTTTAAGATTTTAATCTTAGTGTCGAAATGATTGGATACCATGTTATAGAACTCTTGGAAGATGGTTCCAACTTTAGATTTATCTTTCATCGAAGCTTGACCATGTGATCTGGTGTGGTCATCTATGAAGGTGACAAACCACCTCTTTCTGTTATACTTTTAACTCTTCAGGGTCCCCATACATCACTATGAATCGAGTGAGAGGTGTGGAAGGTAAATAAGGTATTTTAGTATACACAGATTTAGTGAGTTTAGCAAACCGACAAATATCACATTGAAGGTCTGAGGTTACATCCTTTAAACAATTCAGAATTAAAGACTTTAAATAACCAAAACTTGGATGACCTAGCCTATAATGCCATAACATGATATTGTCTAAGGTTTGGTTGCGAAGTGCCGAGGCGATTTGGTCTTCAATCTTACTGTCTTTGTGAGGTTGACCATAAACACCCTGGAAAGCAGGCTTTAGCTCTCCCAATCACTTCCTGTGAAGAAAGATCCTTGAAAATACACTGATTGTCATTAAATAAGACTGTCCAATGTAGGTCTTTAGCGAGTCTACTGACAGATATAAGGTTACAGTCTAATTTAGGAACAAATAAGACATCCTGAAGGTATATCTTATCAGTAAGTCTAACATTTCCAAAACCTTGTGCACATGAGATAGATCCATCAGCAATCTTAATATTGTGAGTTTGATGACAGGGCCTAAACTAAGATATGAGACTCTTGTTACCAGTTATATGGGATGAAGCCCCAGAATCAACAATCCAAGTATCATTACTGAGAGGTGAGTGGAATATACCTGTTTTAGCATGAGTAGCTATGTCAGTGATAGAACTACCTTCCTTTTTTTTGAGCAATGAATGCTTTGAATGCAGCAAACTGGGCATCCAACATGGTATCTTTGTTCCCTTCTTCACTGACATGCCTGCCCTGACTCTCCCTGGTTGGTTTGGAGGGTTTAAAGGAATTAGTCTAACCATGTAGTTTCCAGCAATTGTCCTTGGTGTGATTTGTGCGTTTGCAGTGGTCACAGAACAACTTTCCTGTCTTCTCAGTAGGGTTCCTGTAAGTATCAGTAACCTCAGTAGGCTTCCTGACCACCAACATTGCTGAGCTATCAGTAGGGTGATCAACAGGGTTGCTTTGCAGCATGACTTTCCTCCTGCTTTCCTCATGTTTGACTTCAGCAAACACATATTTGAGGCTGGGGAGAGGTTTAGTAGCAAGAACTCTACCTCTAACATCATCAAGGGATGAGTTCAGCCCTGTGATGAACTTGAATACCCTCTTCTTCTCAATGATATTCTTGTATAAGGCAGCATTGATGTAAACCGAATCTCGTAGGATCTAGATTAAAGCAATATGAATTTCGAAAGCTGCTCTTTTAGGGCTGATGTGATCTGATTTTTAGGGCTTTTTCTGAATATATAAAATGTAAATTACAAGAAAGAAAAGGGATATGTAGCAACCCGTCTCAGATTACTACTGCTTTGTGATCGGACTTTCCTAGGGTTCCAATCTTACCGGCAGTGTACCGGGTCAATTGTAGTCTAGTAAGTGGTCAAGGTCGTATCCCACAGGGATTGTGAGGTTGAACACCGAAAAGCTATTATTATCTTGATCTAAGTCGCAAATTATCAAGGAGGTAAATTTATCTAAAATCTACTATTACAAAGGTGATAAAATGATAAAAATCCTAGCCAAGACAATGCATTGATCAAGTATATCTCTACTAGTGTCATGGGAATGAACTACCTACCAACCTTCCGTTAGTGTTAAAGTGTGTGTTACCGGTGCACTCTTAAACTAACAATTTCCCCTCATACGAGTGCATGAAATTGTTCTATGCCTCCTCCTTGGTTTAAGAGCCCTAAACCTAATGATTTGGCATGATAAACTCTCGAGTACAAATAATCTTTCCCCGGATAAGAAAGAGGGTTCCGTCAGACGGCCAATTTTACCTTCCGGTTCTCCTATTCCTTCTCCTACACCTAATATCTCCGTTCGGTCTCAACTAAGTGTGTGTGTGCTAGTGTTAGATGATCAATCCAACACCAACAAGCAATACAGTGAAAATAGGAAAAGATAACAACAACACAAAAAGCTATGAAATATATGAATTAACATTCCTAATCAACATAATAGAGATTAATAATTATCACAACAACATCATCTTGGCTAGTTACAAATTTAGCTACTTATTACTACAATTACTAACATGTTAAAATTAGTATTCATAGCAATAAGATTATCAAAACAAAAATAAAACTAGAATATTACCGATTACAACCGTTGAATTTCAAAGGAAAAGCTTCAATCATCTTCGTAGAGCATTCATGGAGCCGACTGATCTTGGTGTTGAGCTTCATCCAATTAACTACCCCAACCGGTTGAGTTAACTGTTGGGGAGATTTTGCATCATTAAAACAAAAGAAAATTTATAAACCTATACTACCATGCAAAACTACCTCCTAACGGCCGAATACCGGGTAGTTGCTAGTAAAGTTGGATAAATGCACGGGTATCGATCCTCGAGGGAAAAGGGATGTTGAATCTAATCTAATTAATCCTCTCAATTGTTACTAACGAAAACAAATAAGCGAAGAACTAACAAATAAACTCATAGAACAAGTAAACTAAATCTAAACTAGAACAAATAATAAAAACCTAAACTAAGGATACATGGGATCAAGCGATTGCACAAACCAAGTGATTTCAATCCTAGTTCATCTCATGATTTTAATTCAAATTGTGGTTTCACTTTACATGAGATACAAATCCCTAATTCCTTAGTGAATTTAATCTCAAGCTATGGATTCCTAATTCCTTAGTGAGTCCAATTTATCAATCTCTCATCTTCCGAATGTTGAGATCGATTTACCAAACAAAACTCGGTGTAGATTCAGGTTAACTCTCGTATTTTAGAATCTAACAACCTAGATAATTAACCGATTAATTTGTCATCATTAATGATTAAAGATCATATCTTTCTATGGTGATCTAACGTTACTCAACTTCCGTATGTTGTAAACATATCAATAGCAAACTGATCTCTCGATCTAATTCACATCATAGCATCAGAATCATAGAACGATACAAAATAAATTAAAGATCATAAAAAATGAATAAGGACTGAATAAATTAAATAAATAAACTCACGTAGTTTGGTACATGATTGAATCCATGAATCGAAAACGGAAGAAAACTACATCTAATCTAACCCCGGATCACCCGAGCACAAGGCTCGGGTGATCGGCCTTAGAACGATAAAAATTTGCCGCACTGTTTGTGTATAATGCATTTGGAAATAATGTGTGTTTTTAGGGTTTGGCAAATGGTTGCTTTTATAGATGCATATGTCATTTGAAACAAATTTGATGCGCGTCTGCTTAAGTCGGTTCCTCGGACGCACGCTGGACGTTCGTTTGAGGCACGGCTGAAGGCTCTGTATCAAATTTGGACCTTGGACGCCAGTTTGCATAGAGGCTGAACTCAAACTTCTAAAATTCATATCTTGAGTTGTAGACCTCCAAAAATTATGATCCGAATGTCATAAAAAAGCTCTCGGAAAACTCTACAACTTTCATTAAGGACTCTTCTTCTAAAACGCCTTTTGACTAGCCCGTCGTATTACGAGTCGTTTTGGGATTTTCCCAAGCTTTATTTCATCTTCATCCTCTTGTATCTCTTTCTTTCCACTTTAATCTTCAATCAAACATCATTTAGACCTCTTCCATTCCACATTTGTGCACCTAAAAGATGACAAAACCGAGCAAAACGTAAAACCATACAAAATAGATAATAAAACCACGATATTTACTCGATTTTGCATTTTAACTATTCAAAACGTCATTTGCTCAATTAATCGATTATAAGCTCGAATTCTACGAAAAACATCCATATATGGGGAATATTGATATAAAATATATCCTTATAAAACACTACAAATTGACCCTTAACATTAACATTCAAAGAATTAATTTTGAGATGAAAATAGCTAAATATTGTAACTAATTTTCGGCTCTAAGAGCCTTTAACTAATGGTGTCTGCAAGAAGAAAAGAAAAAGGGGGAAGAAGAAGATGGGGTTGAAAAGAATTGGGGAAAACCGATCCAGAATGAGGTATTTATGCTGAAAACTGCTTCTGTGGCGTTCCGGCGTGCGCCGCTAAAGATCCGGCGCGCGCCGGTATAACTAACTTCCGACAGCATCTGACAGCTTTCTGCGACGATTCGCCGGTAAAGATTCGGTTTGCGCCGGGTCTCAGTAAAATAATCATTACTTGAGTTGTAGACCTCCGATTGATGTGATTCAAAGTGCGTTGGAAAGCTCATTTCTTGATCTACAACTCTTATGAAGAAGTCTTCCCCAGAAAATGCCTTTAAGTTGGGTCAAATATCCGTTGAAGATAGGCTACGGTAGAAACGCAAAAGACAATTTATCCGTTTGAACTTGACAGCTTCCGGCACACTCTTCTAGCCCTCAAAAGACGTGTTTTAGGCTCAACACGTGTCGTAACTCGGGGTCTTGTTCAACCTATAATCCTGCAGTAAATCACCAAAATACCAAGCGTAAACCCGACACGACGCTCCGATTACTAAACCGGTACAAAACCTATCAAAATATGATATTTTATATAATAATTACTATCTACACATATGGATAAAACTTAGTAATTATGACTTGAATTGATACAATAATGCTCAAAGTGTTATCAATATTAGGGTAAAATGTCATAATAATGATTGACAATTTGTCGCTCATCACAACTCCCCACTTAGCTTTTGGTCGTCCTCGAGCAAAACAAGCGATAAAAATTGAATGAGGGACAAATTCATGAAGATATAAGATGTAAAGGACAACCAGATGTTGCAACCATTAGAATTACAACCAGGCGTTAACCTTAATATAAGTGTATAGCAGTGTGTGTATGAGCAGTCTCTTAAAATTATTATCAAGCAATTAATTATGATATCATGAAGGCAATACTTGTAAAATACAAACCATAGGCTTAAGAATGATACCAATCTCCACTAATCGAGGTATTTGGAGTCAAGAAGTTAGATCGGGTAGGACTTGAAGGGTTATAACGTTAGGCCAGGGTAATTTCGGTTAATCGAAAAAGGATATTTTGGGAACTGGAGAAAAAGAAGTACGAGTGAACATAATCAATTCATGTACCATCTCATCTCTACCATACAAACCATCCAAACTCTTTTTTGATTACTTTCAACACTTTGAGAACCATAGGATACTAACATACTCGAACTCATTGCCAAACTGAACTATGTTTTAAGCGTCATGAGGTGAGATCGAATACATTAGCACCTATCTAACTATCCTAACATCATAAAAATTAACTTGAACTCATCACTTTGATTCCAACCCCTTATTTCTATATACATCCAAACTTTTATTCATTGGGAACTTCTCAAATTATTTTGAACTTTTTTGTTTCTATTTTTTTTTTTTTTTGGCCCAAAAACCGAGCACCAGGCTCAACACCGAGCTCTTCCTCTCCTTATAGCTCAAAACCAAGAAACATCAACCCAACTAGAAACATCATTTCCCCCACCCCACACTCGTTTTAGCAAATGTGGTCCAACAAAAGACTAAGTCCACTCGTAGGGTTAAATGAAGGGAATGTGACCATAATTAAAGCTCAAGGGTAGGTTTCTGACTAAGTAACAAAACGGCTATAAAGCGAATGGTGGTCAGACCATTCTATCAAGGCTGAGAGGGGCTACGATGGTCAAATTTTCGGGTTTAGGCTTATTTGGCTGTGGTAGGGTCAAAGAGACGCCATGACCGTCATCCCTAACCCGATTCCAAACACCTTTCTATTTTGCCTCGAAAGGATATCAAGCCTAAGTTCTAGTTTCTATGGAAGCGTGCTTACATGATATCATACAAAAGTTGCATGTTAACAAAAGATTGAAACTATCGTACACAAGGAATTCATGTTACACAAATAGATTTGGGGTTAAAATGCACTTACGGTTCATGTTGGTTATATACATCCAAATTGATCATTACATCTTCAAATCCATGAAATATATGCCTTATGCGATTTATTTTAATCAACTAAATAATGCTCGAAAAAAAATCGAAAACTAAGGGATTTATTGATACAAAATAAGCATTAATGTCATTGCTAGACCAACCACGACTCCACTCCCCACTTACGAACTTACATTGTCCCCAATGTAAAGTGAGTGTAAATAAGTTGTTGGGAAAGCAATGGGACACTAAAACAAGTCAAAACAAATACTGGGATGATAAAACAAGGGTGGGTGGGTGGGTGGGTCAAAGTTATGACCGTTGTGTGTGCAAATGAAATAAAAGTGTGTGGAGTGTGACAGTGTAGTAACAAAAGATAGATAAACATTGAGTCTTTTATACCCAAATCCTCAAGGGTTATTTCAAATCGTTCTATCAACCTTAGTCCAAGAAATGATGCATTTGAATTTTCTCTGTTTTCCATCGGGATTTTCGGATAACCACCTAATCGTTCCCGTTTTAATGACATTCAAACATTCATCCTGAGACTTGGTGAAACAAAATGAAAATCAATCCGAAGTATTAGCAAAGTATCATCCAAAGTATGAGTAATTATTATATTTAACATTTTTACGGGCTGCCTCCCGGTAGCGCTTTTGGTTAACGTCGTTTGCTCGACAGACTTAAACAACCATAATGATGATGATTAACTAATATAATATACTAAACAAAATGGGATACCTCTAACAATTACTCACCAAAGCATGTAGCAATTAAGTACATGAACCAACTAGAAATAAATGCTTAATGAGTAAATAGGAAGGATAGTACCCGTGATTTCACTATATTTATAGTCTATAGCTAGACTTTTCCTTGCTTAGGTATTTAATGCACTGGTGGTGGGTCATCCTCACGCACCGCATCCGTCTTTAATACCGGTCTCCAACATAGAGCAGACAATTTCCACCAATCCAAGCGATTCTTGACCTTTTCCTTTGATTTTCGAGCTTTGGGTTTGCGAGCTTTTACATTATTGCTGAAGTCATCTTCTTCAATTACCTGCGTGTTAGTACGATCCACAGCAAAAGGACACCAAGGGTCCACACAAGAACAAGATTCTAGTGTAGTGTATGGATATTTCAATGAATTGTAAATGTTGAAGACAACGCGCTCATTATCCATTCCCAAACTAAGCTCTCCCTTATAAACATCGATGAAAGGGCTATTAATTGTTAAGTGCCGAAAAGTGTCAAGAAAATGTGCATACTTCTTATCCAACTTCATCACTTTGATTTCTTTCGGGGAATGGGGAGTAATTCAAGATCAATTAAAGTAGGGTTAGAATGTATACCTCCTTACCCTTGTCGTTAAACGAAGATGGTAAAGCTTCCTGGAATGATTGTGCCTTTTGAGGACACTGTGTGTCATCATTCTGCACCTTTTTCTTCAAAATCCGCTCTGGATGTTGTGCTGCCCTGTCGGGTTGAACCGATGTGAGTTTTGGTTGAGCCGGATGAGGTTCGGTTTGAACCGGCCCTTCCAAACTTGATTCCTTTCCAACATGCTCATTGAACAAGGTCCTCAAATCACTCAATCTTGGATTTTTCAATAGCCTTGGAACCTTTATCCGTTCTTCTTCTTCCTTCACCTCAACATAGCCATCATTTTTCAAGAAATCATCAATAATTTCTTCCTCTTCTTTACTCCACTCTTCCTCCTTTTTGTCATTTAAATCTTCTTCAACCTCATTGCTTCCCTCGTTATGCCTATATGACTTTCCACTTCGAGTAATAACATGGAATTCTCTCGGGTTTCTCTCGGTGTTTCTTGGTAATCCACCGGGGGTCTACTAATATGTCTCTCGTCTTCCCTAGTCAAAAGGTCTTCAATACCTCTCATTGATGCTTCCATCGTTCTCATTCTTGTATTTAATCCCACAACGGAGGTTTTCAAATCGCCAACATCTTGAGACATCATACCAATAGAAGTCATCATTGTTTGCATATTGGCGGCTTGAGTAGACACAACTCCCATCAAGTTTTCCATCAAAATTTTCAAATGGGAGACATCCTGCATTGATTGAGAACTTTCTTTGAGCAGGGGCTTGTTGAGTAGAAATTTGTTGGTAAAAGGATGTGGTTCAAAACATTGGTGTGAGTGTTGTTCAAATCCCGATGTTGTCTCAATAAACTCATTTCTTCTTGTGTAGATACATCAGAGTTTGATACTTCTTCGATATGAAAAACACCAAATGTCGCATCATCACATTTTCTATGCTTTAACTCTCTTTTCCCCGCTTGTAATTCATCCATCCTCTCGTTTATCCCTGCCATTTCTCTCAAAATTTCTTTATTATTTGAATTTTGCTCATCCCCAATGGCAACTTCCAATTCACTTGGGCCGGGATCCCACAATTTTTCATTTCTTGTCACTCTTTCAATAGCCTTATAAACATCTTGGGCCGTGCTCATCATAAGTGATCCATGGCATGCCAAATCAATTTTTTTCCTTGACAATTTATGCAAGCCTCTACAAAATAGTTGGACTTGCATTTCTAACGTATAATCATGATTTGGACACGCCCTCAAAAGCTTCTTAAAACGGTCCCAAGCATTGTCCAAAGATTCAATTAAATTTTGCTTGAAAGTAGTAACTCTTACCTTCAACTCCAAATATCTACCCGGTGGAAAGTATTGCTTCAAAAACTCAGTTTTTATGTCATCCCATGATTGCAAGTGATGGTGGGGAAGTGACATAAGCCATTCCCTTGCTTGAACTTTCAATGAAAAAGGAAATAATGCAAGACGGGTAAATTCTTGACAAGCATTATTTTGGAATCCCGTATTGCATATTTCTTCAAAGTTATAAAGATGTGAATGTGGGTCATCATGGGTCTTTCCATGGAATTGAGCTCTACTCTCCACTAGACCGAACATATGAGACTTGATTGAAAAGTTTTTTGCATCAATGTGAGTTAGCCGAATTGGTTTATGAACTTGATTTTTTCTTTGAGTGGCTTGCACACAAAGCGGTCTATATTGGTAGAGTGGATTTAGGGTTGGATCGTATGGATATGGTTCATGGGGTGGTGGAGGAATTGGTGGTGGAGGTTCAAGTGGAGGTGGTGGAATTTGAGGATATGGTTCTTGTGGTGGTGGTGGAGGATAGTCATTTGAATTTAAGGGATTTTGTTCAAAAAGGGCATTTTCGTGGTTATGCCATCCTTGTGCATTTCCTTGCACCTCGTCCATTTCCTCTTCTTGGTGTGATGTCTCTTGTGAAGATGCTTCACCAAGATCCAATTCACTACGAGCTTGGCCAACCTTTCTCTCAAATAAATGATCCCTAATATAAGTGTTGATATCCGGGTTGTAGCTTACCACGTCGCGAATGGTTCATCAACTACAAGATAGAAAACAACAAGAACACAATTAATAGCACTTGGTGACTTACCAAATAGGTAAGCACCAAAGAAATAAAAAAGAAAAGATTAGAAAAAGTTTTGACTTATTCTCAAGAATTTTGAGCTAGTATAAGTATCAACCGTTACACAATCCCCGGCAACGGCGCCAAAAACTTGATCGGACTTTCCTAGGGTTCCAATCTTACCGGCAGTGTACCGGGTCAATTGTAGTCTAGTAAGTGGTCAAGGTCGTATCCCACAGGGATTGTGAGGTTGAACACCGAAAAGCTATTATTATCTTGATCTAAGTCGCAAATTATCAAGGAGGTAAATTTATCTAAAATCTACTATTACAAAGGTGATAAAATGATAAAAAGCCTAGCCAAGACAATGCATTGATCAAGTATATCTCTACTAGTGTCATGGGAATGAACTACCTACCAACCTTCCGTTAGTGTTAAAGTGTGTGTTACCGGTGCACTCCTAAACTAACAATTTCCCCTCATACGAGTGCACGAAATTGTTCTATGCCTCCTCCTTGGTTTAAGAGCCCTAAACCTAATGATTTGACATGATAAACTCTCGAGTACAAATAATCTTTCCCCGGATAAGAAAGAGGGTTCCGTCAAACGGCCAATTTTACCTTCCGGTTCTCCTATTCCTTCTCCCACACCTAATATCTCCGTTCCGTCTCAACTAAGTGTGTGTGTGCTAGTGTTAGATGATCAATCCAACACCAACAAGCAATACTGTGAAAATAGGAAAAGATAACAACAACACAAAAAGCTATGAAATATATGAATTAACATTCCTAATCAACATAATAAAGATTAATAATTATCACAACAACATCATCTTGGCTAGTTACAAATTTAGCTACTTATTACTACAATTACTAACATGTTAAAATTAGTATTCATAGCAATAAGATTATCAAAACAAAAATAAAACTAGAATATTACCGATTACAACCGTTGAATTTCAAAGGGAAAGCTTCAATCATCTTCGTAGAGCATTCATGGAGCCGACTGATCTTGGTGTTGAGCTTCATCCAATTAACTACCCCAACCGGTTGAGTTAACATTCAAAGAATTAATTTTGAGATGAAAATAGCTAAATATTGTAACTAATTTTCGGCTCTAAGAGCCTTTAACTAATGGTGTCTGCAAGAAGAAAAGAAAAAGGGGGAAGAAGAAGATGGGGTTGAAAAGAATTGGGGAAAACCGATCCAGAATGAGGTATTTATGCTGAAAACTGCTTCTGTGGCGTTCCTGCGTGCGCCGCTAAAGATCCGGCGCGCGCCGGTATAACTAACTTCCGACAGCATCTGACAGTTTTCTGCGACGATTCGGCGCATGCGCCGGTAAAGATTCGGTTTGCGCTGGGTCTCAGTAAAATAATCATTACTTGAGTTGTAGACCTCCGATTGATGTGATTCAAAGTGCGTTGGAAAACTCATTTCTTGATCTACAACTATTATGAAGAAGTCTTCCCCAGAAAATGCATTTAAGTTGGGTCAAATATCTGTTGAAGATAGGCTACGGTAGAAACGCAAAAGACAATTGATCCGTTTGAAGTTGATAGCTTCCGGCACACTCTTCTAGCCCTCAAAAGACGTGTTTTAGGCTCAACACGTGTCGTAACTCGGGGTCTTGGTCAACCTATAATCATGCAGTAAATCACCAAAATACCAAGCGTAAACCCGACACGACGCTCCGATTACTAAACCGGTACAAAACCTATCAAAATATGATATTTTATATAATAATTACTATCTACACATATGGATAAAACTTAGTAATTATGACTTGAATTGGTACAATAATGCTCAAAGTGTTATCAATATTAGGGTAAAATGTCATAATAATGATTGACAATTTGTCGCTCATCACTTTGTGATAATCCCGTCTCAGGAAGATCACCCAATTATCCCGTCTCAGGATAATCGCAAGAAGTCCAATCTCTGAAAACTTCTTGAAAGAAACCCAATCTCTGAAAGTTTCTTATGATGAAAATTCAATCTCTGAATTTCAACCAAAATAGTTTTTTGATTCAATAATAAGCTACCTATTCAAATACAAGGAAATGCCTTATATAGGCTACAGACTCCAAGTCCAATTGCCATTTTAGCAATGTGGGACAAAATAACAATAATTAAAAATAATAAAATAAATATAAAAGACAATTAACCAATGTGGGATAATAAAAGACTAATTAAAAGACTAAATAAAAGACTCATTCTTCCTCTTGAATCGGGTATTATCTGGGCCACATCATTCCCTCCCTTGTCAAAAGGATTCGTCCTAGAATCAACATGATGTCATAGAAGTCCGCACCATCAAGCCTCACACCATGATACTCCACAATAAACCCCAAAAATATGCCGGGGTCAAAATTAACGCGAATAAACAACTTCGTATCAATAACATAGTAATGGGTCACACCATTCTTCACCAAAGAAACATGAGAAAATGCACGTGGCTTGAGAGAAATAGGAATGACGTCTTGTGATGCAACATAGAAATGTAAATCATGATAGGCATCAACCTGCTCCAAATATGGGTCAACAAACTCGTGCTTCAGTATTCCACCACCCTCAACAATGTCAATATCAACCGTAGGACGAATAGGGGCTGGATTGGGTGTATCAAAGATCCCAGTGTCATGCGCTTCAGGTTTATCAACTAATGCCTCCACCTTCGGAAATACCTCAACATCAACGACCTCTTCATACACAGTAGCATCAGCAATATCCTCTGTAACATTAAAATCAATGACAACCTCATTCGTGGAAACTTCAACCTCTTTCGGACTTACTTCAGCCTCAACGACCAACTCATCCTCTGTAGTAACAACAACAACATCTGCAACAGGAAGGTCAACATGAGCCTCAGTCGTGGGAACTACCTCACCCACATTGGCACAAGCCAACTCCACAACGGAAGCACAATTGTCCACAATTGGCGTGTTGTTTGTGGCCTTTTTCATTGCTTGTTCAGCGTCATATATAGCACAAAGTCGTTTATACTCCGCCCATACACTGTCAGTAAATCCATCAAAAGCCTGCTCAAAAATCCGATTGATTTTGCCGGGTAAAGCAATGATGTGCTGCTACAAACGCCACGAGCCTCGGAAATACGTTTTGCCCATATCACAATTGGAATAATATTTGTTGGATGCCATGACCCAAAATATTGGATCCTCACAATCTCTCGTGTTTACACTCACCCTCAACTCTTGCTTTAGGGAAGTGTAACCGTCAAATTAATCAAAAAGTCAAGCAAACCGTAAGCAAGATGCTGTCAACAATTTCCAGAATTTAACTCCGCACTTATTGGCACGTGCAGCCCAAACAATGATGAATTGCTACTGGAAATAAAAATGAAAGTTTTAGATTTATGTGTTTTCTAGAGGATATAAAATGTCGGATCGTTTTCAAGTGAGATAGGTCGACCAAACAACCGTAGTTTGTCAAGCTGGTGCAATCTGTCAAAATTTTCCAGATTGATAGCAGTGACTTACAGGGCCGATTGTGATCAAATGATGACGATTCTGGAAAAACTCAAAAGATCAAAATTTTAGAACAGGGAATTTTCTATAAGTTCACAAATTCTCAGAAGATTTGGAATCGTCTAAAGCACCTAAATCGAAATCGTATAATGATCTAGTCTTTGCAGAATTATAGAACAGACTGTTACGTGTTGGGAGCAGATTTCGATTTGATACACTTTGAATTTTGATCTAATGTAAAGAGAGAAAATACAGGTCACAAGGTGATCTAGTTGTGGAAAACTTTTCAGATTGTTTCGATGTGTGTAGGGCATGAAAGAAGATGAACAGTCATGAACTTTTATGTATAATTTTCTGGAAAATTAATAAGAACACAAGCATAGATTGTAAGATTCGGCACCTAGCTTTTGAGTGCGGCTGCAATTAGGGTTCTTGGTGCTCAAGAACGCAGCAGATTTCTTCCAATAAACGCAGCAGCTTTAATCGCCTAATCTCTGACGGCACTTGTCATGACCAAACAGTATGGAATTCAGAAAAACACAAAGAACAAAACTTGTAGAGAACGAAATTTTGGTTCAGACTGTTAAGTTTCAGAATTTTTGGACAGGCATAACCCACTCAAATTGAATTCGTAAACAGATCACTCTCGGGTTACGGGTTTTGACAGAAACAGTCAACTAGGTGACGGCGACTATTGTGCAAAACCGGTCGGGACTCTGAAAAAACTCAAAGAATCAAAGTTGTAGAACAATGAATTTCCTATGTGCTCACAAAATTTCATTCAATTCCGACCACCACAACTCCCTAAAAACAAAGTCGACTACAAGCTGTTCCTGAAAATCGAGCAGAATATTCCGATCCGAATTTGATCAAGATAAAATCCGAATTTACAGAAGTGCTAAAGAGACAAAAGACAGCCAATACAGAGTTCTATCTACTGGTAAATTTTGAGAATTTTTTGATATGATTTAATTAGGAAACGAGTAGAACAAAATTCGTAAAGATTTAGAAAATACGCAGCAGATTATGAACGCAGCTATTTCGGATGCTTTGATTACCTTGTGATAACGGTCGGCCAAATTAGGGCTTCTTGATGATGATCAAGAATGGATCGAATGCAGCAGCAAGTGATGAATATAAGGCTGCAGTTAGGGTTTCTCGGAGAACAAGAACGCCAGGAACTCTAAGAAAACGCTGCAGATTTCTGTCAAGAACGCAGCAGCTGTTGTTGCTTTAATCGCCTGATCTCTGATACCACTTGATGTAAACCGAATCTCGTAGGATCTAGATTAAAGCAATATGAATTTCGAAAGTTGCTCTTTTAGGGCTGATGTGATCTGATTTTTAGGGCTTTTTCTGAATATATAAAATGTAAATAACAAGAAAGAAAAGGGATATGTAGCAACCCGTCTCAGATTACTACTGCTTTGTGATAATCCCGTCTCAGGAAGATCACCCAATTATCCCGTCTCAGGATAATCGCAAGAAGTCCAATCTCTGAAAACTTCTTGAAAGAAACCCAATCTCTGAAAGTTTCTTATGATGAAAATTCAATCTCTGAATTTCAACCAAAATAGTTTTTGATTCAATAATAAGCTACCTATTCAAATACAAGGAAATGCCATATAGGCTACAGACTCCAAGTCCAATTGCCATTTTAGCAATGTGGGACAAAATAACAATAATTAAAAATAATAATAAATATAAAAGACAATTAACCAATGTGGGATAATAAAAGACTAATTAAAAGACTAAATAAAAGACTCATTCTTCCTCTTGAATCGGGTATTATCTGGGCCACATCAAGCATCCTCTACATCCTTCCATGGGTGAATTTCCAACATATCTAGGTGTTGCCATGCCTTAGATAGTTGGTTGAAATCTTGAATTCTGATGCATGCATCCCTTGCCTGCAATTTTGGATTTGAGCTTCAAGATCATAGACCTCGGATGTATTGTCCTTTTTTGAGTAAAGGTCTCGGCATTGTCCTGCATTTCCTTTGCAGTATCATACATCATGAAGTTCTCATCGATCTCTTTTGTCATTGACCTCGTGAGGATGGTCATGACTTGGTTATTTTTGTATCCCATGCTTCAAACTTGGGGTCGATTTCAAGAGGGCGGGTTGGAGCCGGACAAGTATCCCATCTTGCTCGGCTCGAGATATACATTTTCATAGATCTTGACCACAGCAGTAGTTGTTGCCATCAAGTCGTGATTTGTAAAGAATGGGTTTCAGTGACCCGATCTGCTTTGAGGCGGTGGGACTCAAGCGAGGTGAGGAAGCTTCAGATAATGAAGACATTCTTGATTTGCAGCGGATTCAGGAGTTTAAGGCTATGATACCATGAAGAGAGTTTGAGAAAGTAAATAATACTTGAGTAAACTTCAACTTAGTTTATTCATCATAAAAGAGTGAGTATAAATAGGTACAAGTAAGTGAGAAAGGTCCTAGTAGAGTATAAGCTAGGAGAGAGCAATTAATTACTAGAGTCGGCTAGTATTAATTGCTAGAGATGTCTATTACCTAATAAGACAAAATAGAGTTACTTTATGATTTTATGACATATTAATTGTTTATACAATACAATTAATATGTCTTACAATTAATATGTCTCACAATTAATATGTTACAATTAATATGTAACGTAATATTCCACAGATAGTATAATCAGACTAGCACGTATTGGATGTCTTCTATCTTTTAGAAGATAGGGTCTTTTATCTTTTAGAAGATAGGGATAGATCTCGTCTATCGAAGTGTATGGACACTTGGACTGTACGTGGACGTGTATTAGAGAATGCGTACATTAGACTGACCCACTTACATTAAGTGTCACACTATGTGGCGGTTGTGTAATTATCCTTTTGACCGGAGTCTTCATGGCATCACGGTGTGGATTGTCATGCTTTGACACTATTGAGATTTCCCCTAGCCACGGGGCGATCATGCGGTAGTGATTGGGTATGATATTGAAGCATGCGGAGTATACATGATTGGTCGTCCGGGAATCGCGTATCCTATGATTGGGATCGAATATCCGAAATGGCCTTCTTATAAGGAATGTCTAGCTCTCGAAAATCTTTGCAAAGTGGGAGTAAATATGTTATTCCGAGAGAGCATGATATCCAGATTATAAGATTCGATCGTTAATGTATTGACACTCGAGATACGATCGTGGATATTATTTCAGCGATAGGATTGTAGGTTACACGGTAACTGTTTCACATGAAAGGTAGTAGTCATTGCTTTTGACTCTTTCGATGATTGGGGGTCACGGTGTGTTGCTAGACGCTATCCCGTGATCGTTAGGTATGAAGGGAATTTTAGTAAATTGCACTTTTTGTCTACGGCCAACATATTCGGAAGCCTATCGGGTCACACACATATGAACATCGAGTCGGATTAAAATGCGGTTATAGTTGACAACCAAATAAGGAAAGTTTATCTCTAGACTATAAAGGTTATAGTGGTAAATTAATATGGTGGTATTTATTTATTATGAATAAATAATATACAAGATATTAATTAAAGAATATTCCGGTAGTCAATTCATTGACTATTGGGGGGCCACATTGGTGTGTTTAAGATACACTTGAATTGTGCATTTTAATTAATAAGATTACCATAATATTAATATAAGATATTAATTGATTTTGGAAAAATATATTTATGGTAATAAGATAATTATATTCAATATAAGATATTGGCAAAGTTAATTATAATTAAAGAGATAAATCAATCTAATTGATTTTCCTTATTTTATTGGGAAAAGGTTTTCTTCTCCTCCACACCATATGGGGCGCCACTTTGCCTATATAAAGGAAGTGAGTGTCAAGCTCTTTTGTACATCTTAATTGCAAGAGCTCATAGTTCTTGTGTAAAATAGAGAGCAACCTATAGTGAGTTTATGAGGGAAGAAAAAGGCCGGTCTAGCAACCGGAGTTTTTCCGATAGCAATCCAAGGAGGATTCCGGCGAGGAGTTCGTGTGGATTTAGCGATAGAGGCCGGACGCGTGGACGGCTTGCGCACTGTACTACTCTCCATTGACGGTCAAAGCGACGATCTTATAGATCATCTAAGGTATAACCGTCAAACTACTTAACGTGTTTATTGCATTAAACGAAGAACGATATAGTAAAAAGAAATCAAATTTTAAATCCCGCTGCGTTAAACTAGTGATTTCCTAACAGGAACTAAACGCATCAGAAGCTTAATCCAGTCTTGTTCATGTTCATTTATTGTTATTAGATCAAGTGATAACATTTAGAACTCATCTCGTAGCTTAAAACACTCAAAATAACATTTAAACAGTGTTGGGGGGCGCCAACACCTTTGGCGTGCGCCAAAATTGCTTCAGAGACTTCACTAAACTCTCTGTTTAGGTTTGGGGGGCGCCAAAGCCTTTGGGGCGCGCCAAAATTGCGTCAGAGAGTTCACAGAACTCTCTGAAACAGGCCAGGGGGCGCAAAAACTAGCAAAACTGCATAAAACACAATTTTCTGCACTGTATCGATTTCTACTCAAACCCAACCAAGTTTAACATCAAAATATACATCCAAAAGGCATCAAAACAGGTTCTAAACATGCTATAACACGTCGTATTACAACAACAACAACTAGCATGATTTCTAACCACAAATCATACCCAAAACACAACCTTAACATCATATAACCTTAATTAAACATTAGGAAGAGCCTCTTACTTGTTCAAAGCAAAACTCCAAGACAAAACCTGCTGCACTTCCTCAAACTTCCACCAAAACCTATTTGATCACAATTAAACTTGAATTAATTGATGATCAAAAGTTTCTAAACTACAAGAACTACGAATCAAGCAAACCAAAGCCTTGAAGATTGATCAATCCTGGACAAAACTACAGATTAGGGCTAAAACCAATACCTTTCAAAACTCTGCACTTTTAGTATCAAAACGATCCTCTCTTCCCGTTGATTCTGATTCTTCAATTCTTTCTGAAAACCGATCACAGACTTGTGAGAATTTGGAAGAAGTCTTCTTTTCCTTTTCTTTTCTATTTTCTCTCCTTTCTCAGAGTCGAACAATACTCAGCTCCTTTTGGGATTCTGACAACTTCTCTATTAGTGGGAAGTTATTGCCAAAATTAACTTCCACACTAATTTCTAATTAAATCCATCAATTCCTTTTAATTACCAATAAATCCCCAAAACACCTTTATTTTCATTACCAACCTATTTTCGATATATATATATAAAAATACTTTAATCCATAAATTAAATAAACATAATATACCGAACTTTACAAATTGACACGTCTGTTTTTTCCCAAAGTTCGGGATATTACATGTACTTTTGTCATTTTGTGTAAGCCAATCCCTAAGACCTATTGTTTGTTGCCTGCCCTGACAATCCCGTATTTGTGCAGGCCTCGTATAATGGTATTAAAACAGGGAAATTATTGGGTAGAGAGATGATTTTGAGTGAAGTGACTGATGAAATGATCTGAACCACACACTTTAAATCCAGTTTGAAAACTGACGGTGCCGATCATGCCACCTCACATATCCGCACGTAGGTATGTACTACCCAATAATTTCCCATAAAACATCATTAATAAATTTAATTTTTGGATTAATGGGGAGAAGGACAATTTTAGTACTTAATAGGGAAAACAGGACAAAGTTAAGAAATAATGGTTTATAAGGACAAACTTATTGTGTAGTCCAATAATACCCTTTTATGTGTTTATATCATTCAATTCCAAAACAAAAAAAAAAAACCCTAATCTAATAAACTTTCAGCCGCTCCCATCTGTATTCCCCGCTTCTCCACTCTACTTTTTCTTTCTTTTTTGAAGATTCTTCTCCACTTTTATGTGAACTAAACTTTTGAAAATCGTTCAAAATTTTTAATTTTTGGTCCCATAGAACGCATAATCCGTATGTTGAATCTGAATCGCCCTTGAACCCCGGTGCCGGTGGTACGGCCAACGAGGACGTCTACATGATTTTGTTTTGAGTGGAATGTCTACATGATCTTGATCTTCGATAAATTCTATCAGAAAATTCTTTCGAGTCTCACCTATATGTTAGGAACCAAGGCTGCTAGTAGTAGATATTTTGTTAGTAGATAGTTGACTAAGGATGCTTATTTGCTAGTAATTTGTAAAATGTTTGTTGTTATTTGTTAATTGTGATGTATTATTTGTTGTTGTCTTGTGTAGTTAGCGACAAAGTATAAGAGGGAAGCAAACCGAGAAATGTAACATTCATTCAGACAAATTCATGCTAAATACAAACCTTTTCCTCCCTGTATCTTCTTACCTTCTTCCCTGCATTCTATTCTTTTTCTTCTAATATCCTTACAAGTGGTATCAGAGAAACCGGTTCTCTGCCATGGCGATACTCGACTCAAATCGGTAGATGAACAATCCAAGAAGAATACGAAGGACATTGAAGAATTAGGCAAAGCATTCCAAGAGCTCAAGCGAGTCGGAGACCCGGATGGAACACATGAAGAGCAGCTCAAGCAAAATTGAGAAAATCAAATGGCATTTATGAAGGAACAATTTATCGCATTCTTGTCCATTCTATCGAATAAGTCGTACATTGCACCGGAGAACAACGATTACCACCCATTCTTGAAGCTCCATCAACCAACTTGGGTATTCTAGGTCCTCCCGATCGAAAAAGATGCGATAACATTCTTAAAGCACCTAAGATGGATTTCCTGTGTTTAAAGGGAGAACCCAGGGCATGGCTAAGGAAATGTGAAAGATATTTCCAATTTCATTCGATTAAAGAAGATGATAAAGTAACATTGGCGAAATGCATCACAGGCGACCAAGCCGAATTATGGTATAGTAGTTGGAAAGTAAATAAGAGATTTGTTACTTGGAACATTTTTTGCAATGAGTTGTGTAGAAGGTTTGCAAATCAGTCTTATGATGATGTAGTTGATGAGTTTCATAAACTGAAGCAAAGCTGGAGCGAAGAGATGCGTATCAATCGAAATTTGAGGAGATTAAGACCTTTGGTGTCTCTGAAAAATCTGGATTAGATGAAGCATATTTTGTAGCAAGCTTCATGGGAGAGGGTGAAAAGGGTATTAGGTCAATTGTGAGGGTTAATGAGACCCTTAGATTTAGCTGCAGCCCTAGAATATGCAAGGGCACAAGAAGATGTACTGGATTCCATGAGCAGCACCCCAAACTCTAGTTATAAGACTATGCACTATCAGAAGACCAACACTATACCTATAACAGCAAAACCAATGGAAAAGGGAAGGGACAACAGCAAGTTTATTACCCCTGCAGAAGTACAAGATAGGAGAGCCAAAGGCCTTTGTTTCAAATGCAATGAGAAATACTTGCCAGGCCACCAATGCAAATCGAGGCAATTTAATTTCATTTTAGTTGATGAAGATGAGCAACAATCTATTGAAGGACCAGGTGAGTTGGATAGTGATTCCACACCCTCTGAAATGTCACAACTATCCATAAGTACTATGACTGGTCAGATCAGCTCGAACACTATTAGAATCCAAGGATTCCTAAAGAAAAAACCAGTCAACATATTGATAGATAGTGGCAGCTCCCACACTTTTTTGGATCAGAAGTTAGCAAAGGATCTCCAATGCGTAATGGAGGCCACCCCACCCTTGGGAGTAACTGTTGCAGATGGTAACAAAATGGTGAGCAACAGCATGTGCCCTAACCTACCTTGGACTATGCAAGGCATCAGATTCAATCATGATGTTAGACTTTTGAAGCTGGGTGGCTGTGACATGGTACTGGGGGTTGATTGGATGAAGAAATTCAGCCCCATGGTATTCGATTTCAACAAAATGGAGTCATCATTCACAAAAGAGGCGAATATTGTGCTTAAGAGTTTTATTGAGCTGTCCAACTTAAAACTATAATTTGCAAAAATTTGGCCACAACAATTGAAGAGAGAGGCAAGTCCAGGGTGATGGCATGTATTAATTTCATAAAGGCAACCCCAGAACTGAATGAGGTCACTGTTATAGATAAGAGTATTCAAACCTTACTAGACCAAGTATCTTTGATGTTTTTGCAAAGACTGAATCTCTCCTCCAAACAGAGATTTGGTACATGATGTGGTTTTAAAAAAGAGGTACTGATCCTTTTAAATTGAGGCCCTACAAGTATGGTCATCACCAAAAGCAAGAGATAGAAAATCAGATTGAGCAAATGTCGAGAGGCGAGGGCTGATCTGACCAAGCCATAGCCCATATATGCTTCACCAATCTTATTAGTAAGGAAGAAAGATGGTACATGGAGGCTATGTGTGGATTAAGAGGAAGTTGAATGAGCTTACAGTCAGGACGGATATCCTATACCTATCATAGATGAACTTTTAGATGAGTTGGGGCAAGCTCGGTTTTTGAAGAAGATTGATTTGAGGCGAGGATTCCATCAAATTAGGATGAAACCAAAGACCATCCCTAAAGCGACTTTTGTTACACATCATGGCCACTATGAGTACCTTTGTCATGCCTTTTGGCTTGACAAATGCCCCCGCCACTTTCCAAAAAGCTATGAATGAACTTCTAAAACCTTACCTAAGGAAGTTCGTTTTAGTATTCTTTGATGACATATTGGTTTATAGTCCTGATCTTCAGTCTCATGTACAACACACTGTGAGCAAATCTAGTTCTCCTAAGAGAAAAGAAATTCTATGCTAAGATGAGTAAATGCAGCTTTGCACAAACAAGGATTGAGTATTTGGGGCACATTATACAGCAAGGGCAAGTGATGCCAGATCCCAGCAAGATTGACAGCATGACTAAATGGCCAACCCCACAGAATGTCACTGAATTGAGGGGTTTCCTAGGTTTAACTGGTTTTTACAGTGAGGTTCATCAGAAACTATGGTGTTATAGCAAGGCCTTTGTGAGAATTGCTAAAGAAAGACTGACTTTGTTTGGTCTATGGCACCCATCGAGGCTTTTACTACCCTAAAACAAGCTATGTGTGAGGCTCCCCTACCGGCATTGCCTGATTTTTCATCCCCTTTCATAGTGGAGACAGATGCTTGCATTAATGGCCTTGGTGCAGTGTTACAGCAACATGGGAAACCAATTTCCTATTTGAGTAGAGCTTTTAATTCAAAAGAAATGGGCCTATCCATCTATGAAAAGGAGCTTTTAGCTGTTATTATGGCTGTTAACAAGTGGAAGCATTACTTGCAAGGTTCCCATTTCATTATCAGGACAGACCAACAATCCTTGAAATATTTACTCGAACAGAAAGTTACTACAGCATTGCAACAGAAGGGCATCACAAAACTCTTGGGACTGGATTTTAAAATTGAGTATAAGAAAGGCAAGGAAAACATTGTAGCAGATGCATTATCTAGACAGCCTATGCACCAGGGAACCTCAATGGCCCTTACAGCAGTGGTTCCAAGTTGGATGACAAGAGTTATTGACAGTTATGAGGGAGATGATCATGCTCAGTTCAAAATAAGCTCTGTCCTGTTAGATCCACAGAATGAACCAGACTTCACATTGCATCAGGGAATTTTGAAATTCAAGAACAGAATATATGTTGGCTCATCTGGCAATTTGAGGAAGGAAATTCTGTCTCAATTACATGACAGCCCTCTAGGAGGTCATTCTGGTATAAGAGCATGCCTCAGTAGGATTTCATCTCTTTTCTATTGGCCTAGGATGAGGAATGATGTTAGGGATCTAATCAATCAATGCATCATATGCCAACAATGCAAAGACATCCATGAACACCCTCAAGGCCTCCTCCAACCACTCCCAATTCCTGATCAGGCATGGACACATATTAGTATGGATTTTATTGAAGGGTTGCCAAATTCTGAAGGATTAGAAGTCATTATGGTTGTGGTTGACAGATTCACAAAATGGGGACATTTTGTGGCTTTGAGGAAGGGGTATTCTGCAGATTTAGTGGCTGAAGCTTTTTTCCATCACATCTACAGCATTGCATGGCTTACCTACATCTATAGTGAGTGACAGGATAGTGTATTTACTAGTGATTTCGGCAACACTTATTCCGATTAGCGAGGGTCAAAATTGCTTTAAGCTCTGCATACCACCCCAAACGGATGGGCAGACAGAAAGGGTAAATCGATTGTCTAGAAATGTACCTAAGGTGCATGTGTTTTGAGACCTAAGCAATGGACTAAATGGTGACTTTGGGTGAGTTCAGTATAATACAAGCTTCCACACTGCCATTCAGGTGTCACCTTTTGAGGCCCTATATGGGTATAAACCTACAACTATACCCATTGGAAGTTATAGCAGTGGCAACAACTCTTCTGTGGATGATTTCTTGCAACAGAAACAGCTGCAAACTAAGGAACTGAAGGATCACCTGGAGTTTGCTCAAGCCAGGATGAAGTATTATGCTGATAAAGGAAGAACTCGAGAGAGAGTTTCAAGAGGAGATCTGTTTTTCTAAAATTACAACCCTGCTGCATGCACTACATTGGCTTTAAGGAGGAACCTAAAACTAGTGCTAGATACTTTGGTCCATACAGGTGATTAAGAAGATTAATCCAAGAGCATACAAATTATTACTACCGGAAGATTCAAGATTGCACCCTGTATTTCACATTTCCATGCTCAAAAGATACAAGGAGTCCACATCCCGGCTTACTACACATCCACTATGACCTCCTCGATGGACAAAGGTTGTTTTATATCCAGAAAAGATTTTGAGCATTAGGACTGTCAAAAGGAAGAATGCACCAGTAGTGCAGTGGCTTATGAAGTGGATCAACTTAGATGAATCATCAGCTACATGGGAAGATGCCAGAGATATGATGCAGAAGTTTCCCAATTTTCACCACCATGAGGACATGGTTTTGCTCCGGGAAGGGATGTTAGGAACCAAGGTCGCTAGTAGTAGATATTTTGTTAGTAGATAGTTGACTAAGGATGCTTAGCTGCTAGTAATTTGTAAATGTCTTTGTTGTTAGTTGTTAATTGTGATGTATTAGCTGTTGTTGTTATCTTGTGTAGTTAGCGACAAAGTATAAGAGGAAGCAACCGAGAAATGTAACATTCATTCGAGACAAATTCATGCTAAATACAAACCTTTTCTCCCCTGTATCTTCTTACCTTCTTCCCTGCATTCTATTCTTTTTCTTCTAATATCCTTACACTATAATTCACATCAAGGACTTTCCTAAGCATGGTTTCTATTTCATCAACGACAAGGCTCTGAATCCCGTCGCCAATGTTCCTGCTGTCTATTCTGTCCGTCCTAGTGTGTACAACATCCAGCGTATTGTCTCCGAGGCATCCAAAGGCTTGTCTGATTCTCTCTATTTGAATTTCTCTTCCACCATTATAAGACCTGTTGTCTATATTTTTCTGGGTTTTCATTAGATTTGCAATAATGCTGTAAATTTTTTTAGACAAATGTATTTTTCTTTATTCATTAGACAATTGATACATGGCAAAAGAAAATTTGTTGTCTGCCATTTCGAATTGACATTTCAAATTTCGTAAAAACATATTTTAATGTTGATATCACTACATAGCCAATTATTGTTACTGCGTTGATGTCACTGTATAGACAATTGTATTATTACTTCATTGATAGTGTCGATGCGTTAGTGTCAATGAATTAGCGTCACTGTGTTAATTAACACAGTTTTTGTGTGTGTTATTCATTAGTTGACATATGCTATTTATAATTGACATTTAAATTTTTGTACCGCATATATAATTATTGATGTCACTACGGATACAATTGTTACTTTATTTTTAATTGTCGGTGCATCAACAATTCTCATTGCATGTAAATTTTATTGTAATATCATTTTCAATTGACATCGATCATACAATGACACCTGATAATTCCTTTTTAAAAGGACTCCAAATTTGGTTT
Organism: Gentiana macrophylla; assembly: GCA_026214975.1. Lineage (NCBI taxonomy): Eukaryota > Viridiplantae > Streptophyta > Magnoliopsida > Gentianales > Gentianaceae > Gentiana > Gentiana macrophylla. The sequence goes on from CM047806.1 coordinate 25,299,475, forward strand.
CGTAAATTGTCTTGTCGCTACATCTTCAATTATGTTTGTCACTGCATATTTTAACATTTTAACAGCTTCAATATCACTGCATCAATTGACAATTGTATGTTATTGCATTCGTGGTGAAGTATTGAAAACAATGTCACTGCATTTGTGGTGAAGTATTGAAAACAAATCGAATTTTCACAAATTATGTCGGGAAAATGTTGAATGAGGTATCATAATAAATAGTATCAAAAAATATGAACTATAGTGGAAAAATTATAATAACGGAGATTTAATAAATATACGGATTTGAAATAATCGAGGAGGAGAGAGAAAGAATGATTTTTTTTTTCAATTTTTCCCTGTTTTTCCCCCTTCCTTTAACACGTGTGTTTCCTTTTTTTTCTTTCTAAATGTTAATTACCGCCTGTTTTTTTTCTTCTATACTTTTGTTTTTTTTCCCTTCCTTTAATACGTGTGTTTCCTTTTTTTTTCTTTCTAAATGTTAATTAAGGTCATATTTGTACTTTTCTTCAACATTTGTTCTTATAAACAATAAAGTTTAAAACCGATCCTATTTGTCTAATAGTTTTCATTTTTTTTTTGTCTTTTTGGCCCGTTCTCCCTATAATTTTTGCATTTATATTAAAGATGGTTAGGGATGTTAGAATGGATAAATCCTCTGCAAATGACGTGGCATTAATTAAAGATGAAGCAGAAAATAAAAAGAGATAGAGTTCTTTTTTTGAAATACAAATAGGTTAGATAACTACTCTGTTAGTATTTGAGTTATTATTTACGTTTGAATTTATTTATCTTCTATCTATTATAGTACTATAAATGAAGGTCTTCTGTACTAGATTAAGCATCGAATAAAAGTGACTCATTTTCCTTACTGTTAAATTTCATTTTCTCACATGGTATCAGAGATTTTCGACTAACGTCTTTCAGATCCTGATCAATAATAAAGAACACCGTTTGGGTGGGGGTTCGTTACCGTAATTTATACGAACCCTCACCCCATCACCCGTCTTCAAACTTTTTTTTTTCTTTTCCTTTGATTCTTTTTTCCTTCCCCGGCAACCATCTTCTCCGGTCTCCGGTCTCCAGATCCCCTTTTCTTTTTTTTTTCTCTTCTTACTTTTGTCTCATCTTCTGCAAAACTCTCTCCTTTCCGTCAAGTTTTTTTTTTCTTTTTTTTTCCCTCCGGCGTTCCTCTTCCACCGCACAAACACCACCCTCCTACCACAAAAGCCATCCTCTCCTTCTCTCGCTTCTATTCTCGTGATAGCATCGATGGCGAATCCCGGCTTTCCGGTCCATCTCAATCTCTATTCAACCCGCCACCAAAGAATGTCTCCATCGCCGTTGACTCTTTTGTCTCCGATCCGGATCCTTCACGCCTTGGATTTTTCGTTTTCTTCTTCGGTGAACTACACCCAGTCAGTGGCACATCCAATGCTTCACCTTTCGTCAATGCTTTTGTATTACTAAAAGGAAATCTTTTCTTTAATCACAAGTCCACTCAAAAAAAAATAATAATAATAAAATTGCTATGCTTGTTCTATATTTATTTTATTTTAACATGGTTCCAGTTCTTAAGAGCCATGACTTGATGGGTTTCGTGGATGGTTCTAAACCGTGCCCATCAAAATTTACAATTGATAATATAGGTAATCCTACAGCAATTGTCAATCCTGAATTTCACTTATGGCAAATGAAAGGATCAACAAGTTCTCATTTGGATCAAGCATATCGAGGTCGATTTTCACTTTATTCGTGAGAAAGTATTCAATCGAGATAAGGGTCTCTCCTCTGCTCAGTTTCGTTTTCTCTGTTCCAAGCTTCCAGTTCGGACACTCATTGTTAAGCCATGGACGCTGTTAGAATGGATAAATCCTCTGCAAATGACGTGGCATTAATTAAAGATGAAGCAGAAAATAAAAGGAAATAGAGTTCTATTTTTGAAATACAAATAGTTAGATAACTACTCTGTTAGTATTTGAGTTTTTATTTACGTTTGAATTTATTTATCTTCTATCTATTATGTTGGAGAAAATGTAGAATTGAATTAAAAATGAATTAAAAATGATTTTATAATCATTTTATTCAGTGACTTTGTAAGCGTATTTCGGATATATTCTTGTATAGAATATATGTAATGTTTTATTAATTCTGAAAACTACGTGAGTCGTAGATGAATTCAGGATTTGGAATCATTCAATTCGGATAACGAGTGAATGAGAAATTAACGCTTAAAGTCGGTTTGTTGGAAAATTGATGATATGTCATATTGGGCCTATTCAGGCTTAAGTGTGTGTTATGAAAAGGAAAAATGGGAAGAAACTTTTCTCCCACATTGGTTGGAAGAAGGAAAAGAAGCAATATTTATATGATATTGTTTTAGTGTAGTTGGAATAAGAAACAAACATTATACACCGTTCTTTACTGCTGGCGCAGGGGTGCAAATCCAATCCGGATTTACCGCTTGGGCTTGTGCATGCTGCGTACATACGAATGCGGCTTCGGTTTGAAGGTTCACAATCGAGTTCGGTTTTGCAATCTGTTAATTTTTTTTTCGATCTCATCACTGAATCGTTTTGATCGAATTGAGTGAGGCTCCATCGCTTTTTCCATGTCCTCTCGCTATATAAACGAGCTACATGAATGGGAAGAAAAACACATGATACGTAAATACAACACGTAATTGCATACATACATACATTCTTCTCGCATCATCGTTCTTGCATCAAGTGAAGAGTTTCAACCTTTGTAGAGTTCGTTGTTGTTCGAGTTTGCGAGCATCGCTTATTCGAAAAGGTAATCGAGAATTTCTGGGAGACAATTCACGCAAAACGGGTACATAGGGGCAAATTTGTCTTGGGGCGAGTTAAATGCTCTCGGCTCGGATCGTCAATATCCTTTATTTTTTTCTTTCTGTATTTCTTTGTTATTGTTTATCAAGATCAATAAAATTGTTGTTGATTTTATTCGTTTTATTTATTTTAATTATACACGGGGTGTAACATATTATAGTACTATAAATGAAGGTCTTCTATACTAGATTAAGCATTGAATAAAAGTGACTCATTTTCCTTACTATTAAATTTCATTTTCTCACAAGGGATTGGTTTAATGATGATAATAACATAAAGTGATAAATAAAATGGATATTTGATTTTTCAAAAAAAAAAAAAGGATATTTGAAATGAATGCATGCATGAATTTATGCCAGTCAATTTCTCCATGCCAGTCATGAACATTTTAAAAGGTTTATTATTGTGCCACATTATCAATTTATAAACCTTTTATCTATAAAAAATTTCTCCACAATCATAAACCTATTAAAAAGTTTTATAAAATAGACCCAATATATATTTAAAAAAAACATTACACATACTCCCTCCGTTTTTATATATATGTCGCAGAGAGAAGAATCACACAGATTAAGAAAGTAATTAATATGTGTATTGGAAATGTATTTTTTTATTGGAGATGTAAATGTTTTGTTGGTAAAGGAGTTTTTAGTATTGGAATTGTTTTTTTTATTGGAGATGTAAATATTTTGTTTAGTAAAGGAATAAAAAAATAATAAATCTTTCAAATTGAAAATGTATAATGTGAGATAAATAAAAAAAAAATCGAAATGTGATGAGATAAAAAAAGAGTGAGTTTTTTTTTCTACTACACATAAAACCAAAAAAAACCATAATGTCAGATTTAAACCGGTTGATACTGAAGCTTTTGCAAAAAGCTTTGGTGATGTGGCAGTGCTCCCATGGGAGACAAAGCTTTTGTCTGAAGAAACACCATTGGAGAAAATACACTAAAAAGTCAAAAGGCATCTCTTGACAGAATGCCATTTGTGTGCCGACCATGAGTCCAATATTGAATATGAAATCTATGTTGAAACTCAAATAAGGAGACTATTTAATGGGAAACTTGAAACTGTACCTGTATGAAACAACAATTTATCAAAAATACATCAACTTTTTTACACATTTGTGAAATGTGTTTTCGGGGTTTTACGGGTATAACGAACCGCTACGCCCCGCTACGCACCGCTGCGCCCCGCTAAGAACCTCTAGCCCCGCCATATTCATTTAACTTCCAACTAAATATTCTGACCGCTATTACCGCCTCATCATCTCCCTCCCATCGTCATTCTTCCCTCCCATCGTCATTCTTCCTTCCTTGTTCATCTCCCTTCACTCTCCCGATAAGCACTCACCGGCGATGGTGCCCGCTGGTGATTCTTAGCTCCCATCTTCCCCTTCATCTATAATGAAAGCTTTTAACGGTGGCCGGCGGCGATTCTCAGTCGAACGCATTCTAAACAACGTTTTTTAAGATTGAAAAAAATAAGATGAAGTAGATATACCGTTTCTATCAACTTTAATTTAAAGAGCAGCGGTCAAGCAACAATTTTTGGTATGAGAATCGCCGCCGGCCACCGTTAAAAGCTTTCATTATAGATGAAGGGGAAGATGGGAGCTAAGAATCACCAGCGGGCACCATCGCCGGTGAGTGCTTATCGGGAGAGTGAAGGGAGATGAACAAGGAAGGAAGAATGACGATGGGAGGGAAGAATGACGATGGGAGGGAGATGATGAGGCGGTAATAGCGGTCAGAATATTTAGTTGGAAGTTAAATGAATATGGCGGGGCTAGAGGTTCTTAGCGGGGCGCAGCGGTGAGTAGCGGGGCGCAGCGGGGCGTAGCGGGGCGCATCGGGGCGTAGCGGGGCGCAGTGGGGCGTAGCGGTTCGTTATACCTGTAAAACCCCGAAAACACATTTCATAAATATGTAAAAAAATTGATATATTTTTGATAATTTGTTGTTTCATATAGGTACAGTTTCAAGTTTCCCCTATTTAATTTGGGAGCTACTAATCGCCCCCCCCAAATCCCATCACCCTCCCCAATTCTTTTTTTTTTTTATCAATCTATACCAATTTTTTGTTTTAAATTTTTTGCTTGTATTTTATTTTTTGCTTGTAACTTTTTTTTGATAAATTATTTTTTAATAAATTATATGTTTTTGAAATCTATTCAATTTATTCTATCAAATGAGTCAAATATTGAATATGAAATGTTGTTTTAAAAATAATTTTATCGGATCCAATATAATTCTCTTTATTAATATTATTTTTGTCATTTATCTTTTTTATCGGTCATCCTTCATTCTCTTACAAGTATATGATATATATCCTTTTTAAGTTCATATACTTGAGTCATGTATGTTGAATCCGTCAAAGTTATTTTATGTTTCTCAAAAAATTATATAAATAGAAATAATAGATAAACGCATAAATTAATCATCAAAACCATGCATAAATTCAAAATGTTGTCCGGGTTGATCTATCCTCATTAAATCATACCACAATTGAATACGTGCTAGCTAATCACGAGCCCATTCGTCTGATGGGTTTGATTCGCCTGAGAAACGCCATTGATGATGGGTGGTACAGGGTATTCAGGGTACAAGAAAACTTGTACGAAGTGATTATTTGAACATGACCGATAGCTATATGTTGCCGCTGGGAAAATGGAACTGGCGGGGATCTCAACGGCAAGTGAGTATGACAATGAGTATCATGCGAATCGAATGTATGCAGTACCACATTGTACGCTGAAGCTACAACAACCCCCAGTGTTACAACATCCATCCAATAATACTCGGGCGCGGGTACTGCCAAGCAATTAAGTCTTGATAGTAGTCCTGATGCATAATTAATTTCTTGATAAAGGTTTTCATACAAGTCAATATTTTGTGTAAATCTCCTGAATAAGCATCAATCGTACTTGACGGCATTCATGTTCTGAGCCATGGAGTTGTGCAGCTATTGCTCTGAAGCCACAATGACCGTCGCCTTCGACGTCAACACAATGAGAAATATAAGGCTGATAGCGTTTAGGAAATGCATAAATGAGGGTATCCTTTGTAACGCTCCGCTCCCAGATACCGAGTCCTTATCCGGAAACGAAACGCTCGGCACGTATAATATTAAATAAATCTAATATTACACGTAAGCCTCTACTACGTCGTATCGAGTTAAGCAAAACGGAAGCTAAAAAGACCCGGCAAACACCATAAATGCTACTATGAAAAGAACTCGACATACTAAAGATAGAAATATAACATTTATTACATTGGGAAAGCCAAACGAAACCAAACGTACGAAACCCTCAAAAGAACACTAAAAGAGAAATACAACGTTTCACAAAGAACAACGTATCTAATGTACATAAAAGATAAAACAGAATAAATAAATGCTTCAACTCCGGCGTCCTCAAACGTCGTCATCAAAGTCTGCCTTGAACTATGGATCTACCTGTTCATCTTCTCTCCCCCAAACACATAGAAAAACAATGCATTTGAGGTAAGTACAAAGTACTCAGTAAGAAGTAGAAGCTACAAATAAGACTCCTTAACATGTTTTAAGTTAATTTATTATCTTTATGAGACCGACTCAATCTAGGGTCACTTCATGTCCATCAACATGTCATGACTAATTGTTACTAACTTAGCTTATCTTTGTTACATCTGCATTCAAGGGCACTACGCATGGTGCTGCCCACCACGAGACATCTGGGTGCAACCTATTGGTGGATCACACCAATAGCCACGGGCTAATCCCGATAGTATACGCGTTCGGTGAAGTCCCTCTACTCCTGGTAACCTCTAATGTCCAGCAAAGTTATCCATCCACGAGTACCCTCTACTCCTGGTGCCTCTAGAAAGGCCAGCAAGTTTACTCGTTTTATCCGAAAGCTTACACATTGCGATATAAACTTGTGCCTTACCAAGAATAACATGATGTTTAATCTTTTAGCTATACAAGTATATTATTATTATGTTGTTAACTAGCCACCTAAGTGTTTTCAAGTAAGCTCCCTCACGAACTCAACCCTCTTTCCTAGACATCTTTGCAGACACTGACAGCGCCAAGAATTCTGTGACGTTGATGAATTCTAATTCATCAAAGCACAAGCCCTTTCATGCCCTACCGATGGTCCCAAACTTCAACTCTTTGAAAGAGTACATTCGATGCCGGAACTAAACGCATCAGAAACTCAATCGAGGCTTGTTCGTTTTCAGTTAATCTTATTTAAGATCATTAACAAAACTACACTTCAAGCTAAGTATCAAAATAACACTAACCACCGAATTCATTATTTACCAAACCATATATTTATATTTTTCTGAAAAAGAGAAAATACAAAACAACAGAGCTATATATTATACCTACTACACATTACACCATTAATTTCCGGAAATAAATCGTAATTGACATCATGACTTTGCATATTTCTTTTATTAACCTTTGTTTTAAAACACATACGTAATTCTTTTCTTTTTCCTCGAAGTTGACACAGCAAATGGGGATCAGGTATGGACCCATCACTAACCAAATAGTAAATTATCAATAAAAAGCATCAGGGAAGCAAAAAAAAATTAATAAGTAATAAAATACCTAAAAAACAAAACAAAAGAAATAAAAATGAAATACAAGCTATGTCTGCCAACGTGATTCAATAAGAAATTTAGTTATTTGTTTTTCTTTTGCAAACAGACCACATCGATCTGGAAATTTACACAGTGTAAAAATATAATCAAAATTAATCAATTCGGTAGAACAATTTTTTACTTTATCTTAATTTTATAAAACATCAATTATTCAATTTGAAAACCTTCTTACTAAACGAATCAAAAACACGATCTAACCTTTCTAAACCATAATTAATTTGTAGGAAGAGCCTCTTACTTTTTAGCAAGCTATTCCCACCAAACCTTGACAATGTCCTAACTTTCGGGTGTTGAATCGACGCTCTCTTCACGACGATTCCGCTGCTCCACTCTGATTCGAAAACCGTTGAGATTCGACTTAGAAACTAATCGAAAACTCCCGCCGCCCTCAAAGCTCCACGCCGTTCCCTCTCTCAACGTTGGTAAATTCTGATTTCTTTTAGGTTGTGGAAACTAATGTGATCTATTTTCCTTAAATAGACCAAATCCCAATAGTTAACCTAATCTTTTATTTCCTTAATTACCCTTATTATTAAAAATCAGATTTTCCCCAATATATATATATTTATATATTTATTCAAAATATATATATACACATAAAATACTTTAATCCGTAAATCATAATATTCCATTTTTCGCAAAAAGACACGTCTGCCCTTTTTTGAAAAGTCGGGATATTACATTCCTTCCCCCTTAAAAGGAGTTTCGTCCTCGAAACTCTAGCGTGCTCAAACCGTTGACCTTCCTTAGCACTCTCTCTTCAACACAAACCAAACCGAAGCTTCACTTGTTTTCAACCTCTGACCGATTCTGATCTTGCGAACCATTGAACCACACTCTACCGATTCCCAAACTGTTCAAAGTTCAAACCTCGTACACTCAACCCAAAGCTGACCAACCTCAACTTGAACCGCCGAAACCGCACTAACCAATCTTGTACTCGTCTTCCCTTCTTAGGAAGGACACTTTCCTAGTTCAACCGTCCAAGTAGAAAAATCCTTGGGTTGCAACCTATTCCAAGAGACACACCAAGTCCGTAGAATCCAAAACTGTAACTTTACTCTTGCCACGGTAGATTCCAACACAACCAGCAACTTGTAGTAACACCCTATCAACCTTGATTACTCTATCCAAAGTCGTTGTTAACACCAAGGGATCCTTGAGGTTGTTCTCACGAACACTGAGGTGGGGTACCTGGTTCTGAAACCGATCGACTCGTTCCAACTGACTCACTACTGTCCTAAACCAAACCACTCGCTTCTTGTTGAGCCCTAGAACGACAACTTATTATCTACCTACCAAGCTTCTAGGGTGAAAGAAAGACATCTACTCTTTCTTGACCAAAGGACTTAAATGGTTTTGAAAAATTCGGTGCATACACAAGCCATGAAATAATTGATTTGTACAATACAAACCGAACTGATTTTGAACATGATGTAAAAAGAAAAGTTGTAGGTATACAAGTTTTACATATGCTACCCAAAAACCAACATTTTTGGAAAATCATAGGTTGGTTAAAATAATTATTTTCACAATCATGCTATGACAAGCTGTCAAAAATTTCAGAAATTTAAAATCTATGTTGTGTTGCAGATTGTACTCAAACCAGAAAGAATTTGCACTTGACTTCAAAACAGAAATTGCAGAGCAGAAAGTTTTCTAAAACATATCAAAAATCCAAGTCATTTGGAGGTGTTTAACGTATTCAAAACAGATTGATAAGTAAGAGTACAGCTGCAGAATTTTCTGAATAGAGTGCTCATCCTTGTCATGAAATTTATGAACAATCCAAGTGGAAAACTGAGTTGATGTAAAGGGAGAAGTTGTAGATAAGACAACTTTCTAAGTGGTTGAAAATTTACAGAATCTTTGGTATTTCAGAGATTATATTACAAGGCATATAGAAAAATGAACAAAATCGTTTACTCATTTTGCATAACATCAATTTACAAAAAGAAATGATTAGGACCAAACGTAGCAAATAAAAAAAATAGTTAAATCCACCAAGAGAAAGAACATTCTCCAATTACAAATGCCAAATACAAATGATGTGATGCGCGAATGATATGATGCGCGAAATACAAATGATGTGATGCGCGAATGGGAAATACAAATGATGTGATGCGCGAATGGGAAATATTCTCCAATTGCACCAAGAAGCGCTAGATCCCTATCTGAAACAACCACCGATGGAAACGCTACTCTTTTTAAGACCATCCATCTTTTTAACGTATCCAATAACCATACAAATCGCTCTGTCGTCTCATTACTCAAATATGCAAACATAATAGAGTAAGTTTGCATTGTGGATGTGATACCCACAATCTCTAAGAGCGGTATCCCATACTCATTGATCTTGTACGTGGCGTCAATAATTAAAACCGACGGAAAATTCACATACAGCTCTAGGCTTTTAGGATGAACCCAAAGAATATCTGTGATCTCACCAGTGTGTTCATTTTTCATAAAGTCGTACATGTATTTTTTAACATTTAATTCTCTTAAAACGTACCAGCTTCAGATAAACCCCCCAACTACTCTTTCTTATACAGTGCTTTGACATTGTAAATACTCCTAATTCCTGTAGTAATTGATGGGTCTTGTTGTTTCATCACACTAAGAATTTCTCGAGGAGCAGTGCTATTGGACATGTCACGCACTAATTGTTTCTGGGTTGCGGTCAACTTTGAAGGATACTCAAATCCCTCTAAACTTTCAGCTGCTTCATGGTTATGAAAACCATTAACAACCTTCAAACCCCACTTCACACCGTGTGGTGGTTGTGCTACACCTCGAAGCTTAAATGGGCAACCACGTTTATCGCTCCAAAGATCCCTACTCATTGTATGCCGCCCGGCGTGGCGGTTTATACAATCCTCCTTTTCCACAAATAAGAGTGTATCTTGGCATTTTATTTCCATTTTTACTACACGATTTATCTATGAGAATCACAAAACCATTTTCATTACCAACTCTCCGAGCCCAATCTAGCATGACATCTCTACTTTCAAATATCTATAGAAAAATCGAAGTATAAGAACAATATTATACTATCTAAAATGAAAATAAGTAACGAATGTGGAAAATAACAACAACGATAACTAACCTGATCAGTTGTAAATTCGGCTGTGTAATCACGCTCAACGTTGAGGATACTCTCCCCATTAGGAAAATCATTCGTAAAATTGTTTCCAACTTGCCAACTATCCCACTAGAACATCATTTGTAAAATCATTTACAAATGATTTAACTACCAAAGAATGATGAATCGTTTCCAATCGCCAACTATCTCATTAGGAACATCATTTGTAAAATCATTTTCAAATGATTTAACTACCAAAGAATGATGAATCGTTTCCAACCCGCCAACTATCCTCATTTTAGGAACATCATTTGTAAAATTATTTCCAAATGACCAACTACCAAAAGAATGATGAATTGTAGGGATCCATGTTATGAATTACTTAAAATCAATTGAATATGTGTTGAATGAGTATGTATGAAAGAGTTGGAGAAATTATGATGATTTTTAGTAAGTGAAATGAGTCAAATATATAGAGAAATTGAAGATGAGATGATAATGAGAAAATCTGAATGTGTAGTTAGAATTGATGATAAGAAGATAAGATGAAATATAAATGAGAGGCTTCAATTTCTCTAAATTGTGTGGGTAAGATTGAAGATAAGAAGGGGTAGGATTGAAGATAAGAAGAATCTGAATGAGTGGTTGTGAATATAAATGATAGAGAAATTGGTGGTAAGAATTGAAGATAAAAAAAATCTGAATGAGTGGTTGTGAATAAAAATGATAGAGAAATGTTATTATCAATACTACACTCGTTTTATTGATTTTATTTACTAAATTTCAATAACATAATAATATAAAAAAATACGTGATAAAAATTTATACAAAATTTTCAATTATAAAATATAAACAACAAAATACAAATTAAGTTTAAAAAAAAAGTAAAAAAAAAAATTTGTTAAAAGATTTTACAAAAGAAAGAAGAAAAGAAAAGAAAAAAAAAAGAAAAAAAAAACAATGATGGGACGGGGGGTGATTAGTAGTCCTCTTTAATTTAGGGGTAAATATGGTTCGGTTTAACCATTTTTTTTTTTATAAAAATTTTATAAACCAAAATATTTTAAACGGCTTCTAAATTTTCAATCCAAACTGAAACGGGTTTTTAGCCCATACGGCTTAAAATATTCATTGTCCAATAAGATGCTCAAACATGAAAAGATGGTAATCATAGTAAACGTAGCCATGATGAAATTCTCTTCATGAGGATTGGAGTTATTCTCATCAGGTGCAATGTCATTTGCCCCGATAGTAGATTCGTTATGTTGAGCCGCCCATGTATGTTCTCGGGTCATGTTTGAATAATACGAATTCAGAAATTTAATTGCTCGAGTTTCGGATGAGGTCGTAACAATGATAATATCATCCACAACCAAACGACACAATAATAAATTAATATGATTTATATCATGATTAATAGTAAAAAAATACATAGTAACATTTTATTTTGAAAATGGAAAATGCTACATCCACTACATAAAGATGTAGTGGATGATGTTGTCCTTTGATTGGAGAGAGAAATATTTTTTTTTTGTGGGTCCTGACTAAATGTATGGTGTAGATGATATTATGGATGATGTTGTGGAGATAAGTGTAGTGGATGTAGCAGTACCTTTGAAAATTGATTATATATGGAAAAAAACTACTCTTGTGTTGATAGTCTAGACAGCAACACCTCTTACAAACGGATCAAAATATAGTCAAACATATATGAATCTCAGCCACATATTTTAGTTTTTTTTTTTTTTTTTTTTTTTTTTTTTTTTTCCGGTTACGATTCAACCTTGTAAACACGTCACTAGAATATTAGGGGAGGACACGGATTTCTTCTTCTTTTTTTATTTATAAAAGTTGATTTTTTATTTACTTTGCCTTCAAAGGGCAAACATCTCAAAAAAACTGTAAGAAATTGTTACACCCAATTTTTTCCCTTCATTTCTTTTGTATCAAAACATTATACACATGTTTAATGACATAACATTAATATGACGACATCTCTATTTTCGAATTTTAAAAACTTGAAACACGAAATGGTGAAAGAATTATATTTTATAAATGATGATAAGTTAAATAAGATATAGTACTTTTTAAACTATAATTCAACTTGAAAATAATTTTTCATTCCAATTTATGTGCAAGTTTTCTTGTCTATAACCATATCTTCGAAAAAATTTGAAATTAAAAAATAATAAATTTATGTTCATGAGTGTCAATATCATTTCATGTGTTGTATGTAAAAATATTAATTAGAATTATTTAAGTCAACCGACACGTGTCAAATGCGTGTCGTGTTAGAAAAGTGCCGGACACTACGCAGGAAACTCAAATTGAATGTTGGTACTTCCTAAATCAAAACTAAACTATGTCGGTTATCAACCTCTATAAAGAGAAATCACACTTTAAACCCGATTCCTTCATTTTTAGTAAAATTTTGCCCGTTTCTATAAAAAAAAAAACACGCTGATGTCGTTGAATTAACAACACTTATCACTTAATCTAAATATATTAAGTGATATTTACAACGATATTTATTTAATAATTACATCGTATAACCACTTCATATTAAGTATGTCTAAATTTTTTTCAACTCAATATATATATATATATATATATATATATATATATATATATAATCTGATCATTAATATTCACTGAATTTCATGTATGCCATAAAGTGGCATTAATTATATTATATACTACCTCCGTCCCATAATAAGTGTCCACATTTTATAAAAAAATTGTCCCACAAAAAGTGTCATTTTATTACCAATGCATCATTTAATCTGTATTTTCCAAAGATACCCTTAGTCAAACATTTAATTATTGCACTCATTTCACATCCCAAAACAAACATTTATTATTTGTTAGGGGTAAGTATGTCAATGTAGCATAAAAACACAACACATTAATTACATTTCTTAATATGTGTGAAACTAAAAAGAGGACACTTAATTTGGGACGGAGGTAGTATGATTTTAATAAGTGTTGTTGATGTGTCGTCTCTTTAGAAATTTGAAATGGGAGTGTGTCCTCGTGTCACACAACATACAATATATCCATGTTTTTATCAGTGTTGAAATTATAGGTTCTGATACATAATAAAAATAAAAATAAAAGGAAAAGGAAAATGGATCTAACGCTTTACTCCTAACAACACACATAAAATGCAGTTGAGATACTCTGTATATTGTAACTGACGTTGTACAAATTAAATTATAATTTAAAGGTACTATATCTTATTTAATTTATCATCATTTACAAAATATAATTGTTTCACTATTTTGTGTGTCAAGTTTTTAAAATTCGAAAATAAGTGTGTCGTGTATATGTTGTCGTTAAAAATGTGTATAATGTTTTGATGCAAAAGAAATAAAAAAAAATAAATTTGGGTGTAACAATTTCGCGATTTTGGAAAATCAGCGCAGTCCCCCTGGAATTAAAGTGGTAAAAATGAACACATTCAGTATTTAGGTTTTACGACAATATTATTGTCGTAAATACACCCATAACGACAATATTATTGTCGTAAAACCAACCAATAACACAACTGAAGATTATTGGCGTAACGAGGTATTTTTAACGCCATTATTATCAGCGTTAAATATTTCACGACAATAATATTGGCGTTAAAAATTCATCGTTACGCCAATAATCTTCAGTTCGATGTTATTATTGTCGTTCCCTCTTCTTCTCCCTCAAATTTTCAAAATTCTGCAAAAACCTCCCAAAAATTCTCAGAAAAACGACCTGTGCCTGCAATGGATTCTGAGGCTCCTTTGGAACAAATGGATCAAATTCCACAACGGGAGATAGCCCCTGAGGTTAATCTTAATTTGTATCTGTCATTTTTTTATTTGATTCTATTTTTGTTGTGCAATTTGTAAGGAGGGGTAGATTGGTTAGGGTTAAGGGTTGTTTTTGAATCCTGAAGAACACGATGATATGTTGTTGGTTTGGCTGGTGATTTTACGCCAATATGTGGTTCATTTTACGCCAAAATTCGAAGTTATTGGCGTTAAACATGTGTTTAATGACAATATTATTATCATTAAGTGTATGTTAACGACAATAATATTGTCGATAAACACACTTTAACGCCAATAACTTCGAATTTTACGTTTATTATTTAAAGTATTTAGTGTTTATTATATATAATTCAATAATCATAGTTTGAATGTGTATAATAATTTAATAGGCTTGTTGTAATGCTGTGAACATAATTTGACTTACTATAATTTTGAATGAATATTTAATAGCCCTGTATATATTATAATTGCCTTAGTATAGTATAATGTAATGTAATAGTTATAAGCCCTGTATAATATAATTGCCTTAGTATATTCATATGCTCGATTTCACGACAATAAGTAAACTAAGCAGCGACGATGATGAATAACACATAACAATAACACAAATAAGAACGAACAACGACAATAACATCGATTTAATTCCGTTACGCGCTACGGTGAAAGCCTCCACCCAAAGCGAGGTTCTTGTAGGTCAGGTTGTTTTCGATTCCACTCCTTCCTTCTCACCGATTATGGCCTTCCTCATGCCTCGCAAGAAATGAGGTCCTATAGACGACTCGTAGAGGATTTGTAGGTTCTCTTGTTCATCTCTCCACTCGAAGCCTTGGTAAAGCCTCACCGGAAGTGAGGCATCCTGTAGATTAGGTATTTCGGTCTTTGTTTCGCCGAATCATCCGGCATCTCCATCACTCCTCCCGTGGTTTACTAACAAACAACGCAACTAAATGACACATAACTTAAACATCTAACAACCGCCGTACCTTAAACATCTAACAACCGGAAATTCAACAAAATCACACTAAGATCCAAACAAACAAAACATCACCATAACTTGGATAATGAATGACTACACTAATTTCCAATCTTATGTATATGTATACTATCACGAACGGATATGCACGTGTACGTGTGCAAATGTGTGTGTTTGTTTGTGTCATGTATACATATATATATATAAACACACACATACACACACCTTCATACACTCATATCATAAAGGTTCGGATATCGTGTGTGTATGTTTTGTGTATGGTATGTATAAATATATCTGATGACAAACGGATATTGTTTGTGTCATGTATATATGTACATTGGTTATCGTTCTCGTGTCGAGTTCATAATCATCTTGTCCAAAGTTGTAATAAGATATATATATATATATATATATATATATATATATATATATATATATATATATAGGGTTGGGTTCCCTACATACCATACTATCCATACATACCTACATACCGCATCTCATCACTATTTTAGTGCACTGGTTATTGTTTGAGTGCACCTAGTTATTGTATAAAATCATATTGTTTATTATATAAAACTGTTAGAAACTAGGTGCACTCAAACAATAATTAGAGATGCACTAAAATAGTGATCGATGCACTATTTTAGTAGTAAAATGCGGTAAGTATGGATCAATAAAGTATGTATATGAACCCATTTCTATATATATATATATATATATATATATATATATATATATATATATATATATATATATATATATATATATATATATATATATATATATACCATATCGTATACTAAAATGAGTTCATATATATATATGTAACAAGATATATATATATTACATATATATATATATATAATGTTACATATATATACATGGAAATATGCATATAAGTTCATAAACGTAAAATTAAGTATCGTCTCTATTTGCATTTATGATATTCACATAAAAAATTTACACACATATATATTTGTTGATTACGACTTATTATAAATATACGTGAAAGTTGTGATGTATATATATGTACGTATACATATGTCATGTGTATATATATACACATGACATATGTATACGTACATATATATACATCACAACTTTCACGTATATTTATAATAAGTCGTAATCAACAAATATATGTGTGTAAATAAACATATAAAACATATGCACACACACACATCTATATATATATGCACACACACATCTATATGTATATGCACACACACATCTATACGCACACACACATCTATATATATGCACACACACACACACACACATCTATATGTTACATATGATGTAATACTTATGCATGGTCGTTATACTGTGATATGTAGCTCGTAGGCACCCCGGGAGCGTATATAATTGATCCATCAAGTCATTTCAAGGGAGTTTGGAATTTTAAAGGGGAATCCGCTAAGTGGACAAGTGTTTTAACAATTTTAAAAAAGTTGAGCGTTGGTGATGTAGATTTTGAAGACAGGTTTAGAAAGTCCATATTTAGGCGATTTATAGAGGCGAATGAAAAACATGAAAAGTGGAAGTTCGGTGGCGTGATTTTCAGATATGTTGGATTCAACATGATATACCCCGACAGGCCTGATGAGCTGCATTTTAGGTTTGGTAACCCGGGGACAACATGCGTGTTTGGCAGAGAGTTCGCCATGATATCTGGCTTACGGTTTGGCCATCTTGATCCGACTTTGGGTACGGGTGATTCTATGTGCTTTGGCCCCGGATGTTACTTGGAAAAATATAAAAAACAAGCTATTACCATAAGAATTTTGGAGAGGGCATTTGAGCATCCTGTTCGAGTCGGTGCTCATACCGATGAGATTGTATACCGGTTAGCCTTGGTGTATTTTATTTATGGATATCTATTAGGGTGGAATGCGGTCTTGGAATCCCGAAAGAAATATTCTCCGTCGTTGAAGATTTGAATATTTTAAATGAGTTTCCATGGGGAGTACTTATGGCTAATTACTTATGAAAAGATAGCAAACATCATGCGGATTGTTAAGCGCTTGATTGTACAAAAGCAGATCGAAACCAAAGACAAGCCACCGGTTGACGGGTGGGCACTGCGTTAGTATATATCGGGCTTATGAACTTTTCCCACGTTTGCAAACAAGCGATCCACCATTTTGTGTTCGTATTGATGGTGAAGCCATCCCGGATGTTGAGATGGAAATGCATGGATAGTACACGCGTGGAGCCACCATGGAAACGAAAGTTATGCTCGAGGTAATATTAATGACATTCAATTTAATAAAATGCATTTAAGATTATGTCAATACCATGATTAATGATTTTTTTAAATGTCTTGATATTTTTGTGTGCAGTCGGTATGTTGGATGGTATGACAACCGACAACGCTGAAGTTGAATTTCTACGTGGCCTCGGTCTACCTGAAGAGCAAATTTCACGTCCCCGACGCACGTTTCCACAACCGCCCGACAACCGCCCCACGGGGTTTCGAGCAAGCGCGGCGCTCCGCTTCTAGAAAGCGTAAAGCGGTTGGATCTTCTAGAATTGCCACGACCGCAGCACTACTCAATCCAATGTTCCTCGTTTAGACCATAACGATGCACCTTTCACTATTAGACATGAATCGACATCCCGGGGATGCGGCCTACAGGGTGATGATGACGATAATGGGGATGAAGGAATTGACGGTGAAGGAGAAGATCATGATGATGTCCATATCCATTCACATGTGCAGCACCATACTAATGTTGTTGATGGAGGGGACATTATTCGAGGAGACCCGATAATTGACGCGGTTCGTAAGATGATCGAAGCGGCAACAAAGAAAATCCAAGATGGAATCAATGCCGAATTCGCTACCATTAAAGCTAGGCTCGACGTGCAGGACGAGGTGTTAAATCATCACAGCGTCATTCTGAATCAATTTTATATTGCAGCGCGTAGTAGCCAGGTATGATTTTATTGACCTTTTTAAATACGTTTTAACAAGTATAATATTCTTTCATAGCAAAATACTTATTCGGTCGTTTCAATTATAGGATCCAAACAGTGATGGGACGGGGCCTTCTGATACCGGCGGGAATAACACAGGGAGTGGCGCTAGACAAAGCATTTTCGGGGTTTATGGCGGATCGAACGACCACAAGCTACTTCACACACTGGTGTACAATGTACCGCGATCCACCCCGCATCAAACATCGACATCCCGTCGAGGATCGATCATGGCGACAAACTTGACACAATCCACTTCACCTATGGCCGAGGCTTTTGGATTCACCACACCCGGGCCTGTTCATTTTGATCGGAAGCGCGCCTCCGACGATAGTTCACATAAGAATTTGAGCCCGATTATCTAGTCACGAAGAAGAAGCGCTCTTCAAGCTCGGGCGTATTTCTTCCGAAGGCCCAACAAATCTTCCATCTAAGTAGCAATCGGTTATACAATGTCGTTGTGCGGATAACAACAATCAAGTATCCACGGGCGGTCATCGATGGTCGATGTGGATGATCGGCGTAAGCGTCTTCGTTAACTTAAAAATGACCCTTCGTCCGAATACGGCCACCGTAAATCCGTAAGAAGAAGAATACCGTCTGGATTACGGAAGAAAATCAGCCGGATTTAAGTAGATACACACCCTTCCGTAGGGGTAACGACGAGCAATCTAATGAACTGAGAAGGTGGCTGACATCAAAAGCAGGTGATACCCGGCAATTATTAAATGGGATTCGATCTGACGGAGACACTTTGATGAGAGACAAATTAATGATCATTATTACGACATTTTACCCCAATATTGATACCACTTTGAGCATTATTGTACCAATTTAAGTCAATAATTACTTAATTTTATCCAAATATATAAATAGTGGTTATTATATAAATTATCGTATTTTTATAAGTTTTTATATGTTTTGTACCGGTTTAGTAACCGGAGTGTCGTGTCAGATTTACACGGGTATTTGTGGTATTTTTATTGCAGATTTATGATAAACCAATACCCCGAGTAACGACATTTTAAAGTATAATCATATCTTTGGAAGGATATAGAAAGTGTCACTAAGTCAAGTGGTCAAGTGGCTAATCGATTCGATTTAGTGGAAATCGAGAAATATTTTCGACGAACGAATGGCCCATCAAAAAGACATTTTCTGAAGAAGTGTCCTTCATAAAAGTTGTAGATCTTCAAATAAGCTTTCCAACGCATTTTGAATCACGTCAATTGGAGGTCTACAACTCAAGTTATGGTCGTTTTACCGAACAGCTGTGAAGAATCTTTATAAATCGTCAAGTGTCGCAAAAGAGCTTTTACCGGCGCAAACCGGCCCTTTAGCGGCGCACGCCGGAAAAATGCAGATTTTTTTGCCCAATTGGGTGCATGTTACCTGCGATGATGGCAAATATTCCCTCCCATGTGCTTAACAACTATATATCTATATCTACCTATAAATACCTCCCCTTCTTCTCCCCTTTCCTTACCCCTCTTCTCCTCTTCTTCGTTCCTTTCTTTCTTTTTTCTTTCATTTTTGTTTTGTAAACACTTTATATATATAGATATATCTATATATATACACACACACACGTCCCAAAATATATATATACATCCATATATATATATTTCATCTATCTTATTTTCTTTTTACTTTGGGGCCCGTATGTATACATATGTCTATGTATGTATATATATGTTTTTATATATATAAATAAAGTAGTTATAGTACCGTTGTAATGGCGGAATAATTATCGAAGATTGTTAAAATCGAAGCTTTGTTATACTACATCTGGTGGAAACGACCCCGATTCAGTAGTTGTAATCGGTAATATATTTTAATATTATTATGTTTACTATTTCTATTTCTATTTATATATTATATATGTTAATTATATTAAGCTAAAAATATATCTAGCCAAGATATGAATCTGAATTAGTTAATCTTTTGGTAAAATGGATGATCGACTCGATAATAATGATTAAAACCAATTATAATGATCTCTTTCTATTTACACTTAAATGTACGGATAGAAAGACCGGAGGTAAAATTGGCCGTGCAAAAGCGTGACAACGGAATCCTATTTCCTACCCGAAGCGATTTGTCTTGGGAAAGATGAATCTTATTAAATTTGTGCTCAAGATCGTAATAATGTTAAAATCAACGGTTTAATTGAAACTAACACCGGAAAGTTAAATCGATCCGCTCGACAACCGGAGCCTTTTGAATAACATCGGCCGTCTGACAAACGGAATAACCTCTTTTATCCGGGGTAGATTTGTACTCGGTACCTGTTCAGACTAACTGAGATTAGCATGGGGCAGTTGTGGAAATTAAACCGATGACAATTTGACATATGACAATTTCATACGCTCGTGTGAGGAGGAATTGTCTAGCAAGTGAGTACACCGGTTCATATATAATTGACCTCCTTGCATCAAGGAAAAGATCTCATCTCATTTATTTCTACTAAAAGAGATCGTAATTGATGAGCGTATTCTTGGCTAGATCCAAAATATATATATTATCTATTTTTATATATATATATATTATATTTACTGTTTTACTAACATCTAACTAATCTAACGATCTAACCCGATAAAACTGATAAAAACTGCGACTTAGATCGAGTTAATAATAGCTTCTTGGTGTTTAACCACACTTTGAATTAGATTTTCATTTCCCTGAGGATACGACCTGACTCACCAGACTAGCACTACAATTTGACCCGGTACACTGCCGGTGAGGATTGATAGCCTAGAAAACGTCCGTCAGCTTTTTGGCGCCGTTGCCGGGGAAACGACGCTAATTCATTGTGTCTATGGTTACTACTTGTATTAGTTCAAAATTCTCGAGGATAAGTCAACACTCTTCTTATCAAATTTCTATTTTTATTTTCCGTTGGTATCTACCTTCTTTTAGTTACCAATTTTCTTCTTCTACCAATTTCGAGTTATTTTCTATTTTCGATAGTAGAAAGTAAACGCGGTTCGTTTATTTTTTTTTGGTACCTACCTATTGGTAAGATACCAATTTTTAAAATTAAAAAAAATAAAAAATATATATATATATATATAATAATAATAATAATACACTCGGTAAATTCCGAGTGGAGTCGGTAATTACCGAGAAAAAAAAAAGAGTGGTTTTTTTATCGATTTCGTGTTATTTTCTATTCGATATTTTCTATTCCACAAGAATTGTCAAATCGAGTTACGAAAATGGTCGAAATCGTTGGTAAAACACCTGAACAAGGGATTGCTCATGCTCAAGGGCATGGCCAAAACCTTAATCAGAATTTACCTCAACCTAATAACCAGAATCAGAATAATATAAATAATCAGAATCGGAATAAGCATAATCGTAATAATCAAAACCAGCCTAACCCAAGACCTATATGTGATCAGACCGTAAGAATGTACCAGATTAATAATCCAATTCGTTTACCCAATAAAGGAGCAATTAATTTCGAAATAAAATCTCATCTTTTTTGTTTAATTGACACAAGAGCCCAATTTCTAGGAGAAGATGATGAGGATCCACATCATCATCTCTATCTTCTCGAATAATTGTGTAATCTGACCAAAAGTCAAGGTGCTCATTATGAATTAACGAGGATGTCTTTGTTTCCTTTTCTTTAAAAGGAAGAGCACGAGATTGGTTTATGTCACTTCCACATCATTCATTGACTAGTTGGGAGGAGATTCAAACCGAGTTCTTAAAACAGTATTTTACTCCGGGAATGAATTTGGAATTAATAGTCGAAATTACTAACTTTGGACAAGGATCTGAAGAAACGCTTGGGAATGCTTGGGGAAGATTTAAAAAGCTACTAAGAGCTTGTCCCGACCATGGTTATTCCTTAGATATGCAAATTCAGCTTTTCTGTCGTCAGAATTAAGAAAAGACTCACGCAAGATGTAGATCATGCATGTGGTGGTTCGTTAATGATGAGTGAAGCTCGGATAGTTTACGATGCTATTGAAAAGATTTCCAAAATAACGAGAATGTGGGAAACCGGGTTCTAGCACTAGAAAAGTAGCTTTTGCAGGAGAATATACATCGAATACGAAGTCCTAGCACACTTGGAGAATTTGAGTAGGAAATTTGACGGCTTATTAGCCAAGAAAATGTAAACTCGTAAAATATCTTACCAAATGAATACTCAAGTCATGATAATGTGTCATTAGGGATGGAAGAACCGGAAGGATATTCAAGGGAAAAGGTGAGTTTTTACAACAAAGATAGGAATTTGAACAACGCGTATTCAAACTCGTTTAATGCTATTAGAAGAGATCACCCTACTTTTCGTTGGTCAGAAAACCCTAGTAAGCAAGGACAACCACCGTATCCAGTTCAATATAAGAATCCATATACTAATAAGGTTTATCAGGAGATACCTCAAATCAGAACCTACAATCATTACCTAGACCATATCCACAACATACCACTCAAAGCATACCAGTCACCCAAAGTTCAACTCAACCTAAAGGAGTTGATAAATGGGAGAAATTAATGGAAAATATGATGGTGTGATGTCTACTCAAGCTCAAAATATGGAAACTATGATAACTTCTATAGGTACAGTCACTAAGGATATGAGTACGTTGAAAACATCTATGAGTGGACATGATACCAGAATCAGAATTATAGAAGCTTCATTAAGGAATATGGAATATCACTTGAGTAGAGAAGGAGAACGTAAAAACAATAGACCTCCAGGAGGATTACCATGTAATATCGAAAGAAATCTGAGTGGGGTAAATGCTGTTATTACTAGAAGTGGAAGGATCTGTGGAAGTAATGGATTAGAAAACATCGGAATTAATGACGTAGAGAATGATTTAGATGGTAAATATGAGAAAAACATGGAATCTAAAGAGGAAGAGGACATTATTGAAGATTTCTAAGACGTAGAGCAGAGATATATTGAAACCGAAGTGAGAATGAGGAATGGGTCAAGGTTCCTAGAATATTGAAAAATCCAAGAATGAGTAGGACCTTGACCAATGATCATGTTGAGAATGAATCAAGTTTGGAAAGGCCAATTCAAACCGAACCTTATCCGGCTCAACCCAAATTCACCTCGATTCAATCGATAGGCGACACCATATCCAAAGTGCATATTTTGAAGAAAAAAGTGTGAGAATGATAACACACAATGTCCTCAAAAGGCACAATCATTCAAGGAAGCTTTACTATCTTCGTCTAATTATAAGGGTAAGGGAGGTATACATTCTAACCCTACTTTAATTGATCTTGAATTACTTCCCATTCCCTCAAAAAAGGAAATCAAAAGATGAAGTTGGATAAGAGGTATGCATGTTTTCTTGACACTTTTCGGCACTTAACTATTAATACCCCTTTGATCGATGTTCGTAAGGGAGAGCTTAGTTTGGGAATTAATGATGAGCGCGTTATCTTCAACATTTACAATTCATTGAATTATCCATGCACTACACTAGAATCTAGTTCTTGTGTGGACCCTTTGTGTCCTTTTGCTGTGGATCGTACTAACACGCATGTAATTGAAGAAGATGACTTCAGCAATAATGTGAAAGCTCGCAAACCCAAAGCTCGAAAATCAAAGGAAAAGGTCAAGAATCGCTTGGATTGGTGGAAATTGTCTGCTCTATGTTGGAGACCGGTATTGAAGGAGGATGTGGTGCGTGAGGATGACCCACCACCGGTGCATTAAAGACCTAAGCAAGGACTATAAATATAGTAAAATCATGGGTACTATCTTTTTAATTATTCCTTAAGCATTTATTTTCGATTGATTCGTGTGCTTAATTGTTACATGCTTTGGTGAGTAATTGTTAGAAGTATCCCATTTTGTTTAGTATATTATATTAGTTATTCATTATCATTTTGGTCGTTTAAGTTTGTCGAGCAAACGACGTTAACCAAAAGCGCTACCGGGAGGCAGCCCGCAAAAATGTTAAATATAATAATTACTCATACTTTGGATGATACTTTGCGAATACTTCGGATTGATTTTCATTTTGTTTCACCAAGTCTCAGGATGAATGTTTGAATGTCATTAAAAAGGGAATGATTAGGTGGTTATCCGAAAATTCCGATGGAGAAAAAAGAGAAAAATTCAAATGCGTCATTTCTTGGACTTAGGTTGTTCGAACCTTTGAGGATCTGGGTATAAAAGACTCAGAGTTAATACTTTGCCATACGTTACATTTCATGATCTAGTCTGTTTTAAATTTCAAATAACGTGTGACATGTATTAGTTCAAATACTATGGAATTGAGGAGGTCATAACTTTAACCCACCCACCCACCCTTTAATATCATCCGAGTATTTGTTTTGACTTGTTTTAGTGCACCATTGCTTTCCCAACAACTTATTTACACTCACTTTACATTGAGGACAATGTAAGTTCGTAAGTGGGGAGTGGAGTTGTTGGTCTAAAGAATGGAATTAATGTTTATTTTGTATCAATAAATCCCTTAGTTTTCGATATTTTTGAGCATTATTTAGTTGATTAAAATAAATTGTACAAGGCATATATTTCATGGATTTGAAGATGTAATGATCAATTTGGATGTGTATAACCAACGTGAACCATAAGTGCATTGTAATTCCAAATATATTTGTGTAACATGAATTCCTTCACGTAAAGCCTTTGATATTGAAGCGGAAAATTTTAAACTGTATCCATTCAGTATCCTAGTGGTTATTCTATAGATAATTGCAGTAACTTAGTACCTAACTTTTGAATGTGTACTGTGAATATCTGAAGGTTTGAATGTGATAGGAAGGATATAAGTTAAAGAAGAATACCAAATTAAGATGAACTATCTATATGTTGGTTGTAGCTACTAATGACTTGAGTGCAGTAGGGCGTTATCGCGAAACGTCCTATATCACTATGAGGTTTAAAAGCTCCCGACTGCCTGATGATAGTAGTCTAGCTAGGGTGTTATCACGAAACGTCCTATTGCTGGGAATGAAGGCATATGCTACAAATGAAAAAAAAAATGGAAATATGGTTGAAAACTTAGTTATCTTCTGACTATCCCCAGTATAAACTGAATGATATGCTTTAGGGATTATCCTAATAAGTACACGGAAGGACTTTGTGTGGAAATGTTACTGCCTATACCTAGGAAAGTCATTAGGACTGTCTGAATGGATATTTGTGCGTTTGCTTGAATTATTCAAGAGAGGATAGTGGAAATTGAAAAGGCTTGTCACACACACACTCTGTTATACATTTATATTGAGGTTAACGCCTGGTTGTAATTCTAATGGTTGCAGCATCTGGTTGTCCCTTATATCTTATATCTTCATGAATTTATCTCTCATTCATTTTGTTTTATCGCTTGTTTTGCTCGAGGACGACCAAAAGCTAAGTGGGGAGTTGTGATGAGAGACAAATTAATGATCATTATTACGACATTTTACCCCAATATTGATACCACTTTGAGCATTATTGTACCAATTTAAGTCAATAATTACTTAATTTTATCCAAATATATAAATAGTGGTTATTATATAAATTATCGTATTTTTATAAGTTTTTATAAGTTTTGTACCGGCTTAGTAACCGGAGTGTCGTGTCAGATTTACACGGGTATTTGTGGTATTTTTATTGCAGATTTATGATAAACCAAGACCCCGAGTAACGACATTTTAAAGTATAATCATATCTTTGGAAGGATATAGAAAGTGTCACTAAGTCAAGTGGTCAAGTGGCTAATTGATTCGATTTAGTGGAAATCGAGAAATATCTTCGACGAACGAATGGCCCATCAAAAAGACATTTTCTGAAGAAGTGTCCTTCATAAAAGTTGTAGATCTTCAAATAAGCTTTCCAACGCATTTTGAATCACGTCTTGGTGTTTAACCACACTTTGAATTAGATTTTCATTTCCCTGAGGATACGACCTGACTCACCAGACTAGCACTACAATTTGACCCGGTACACTGCCGGTGAGGATTGATAGCCTAGAAAACGTCCGTCACACTTTCGATTACCCTGCGGACCGTGACTTCTTCAGCAACCTTATAGGCTCAGATAGTTATATTGCTTGCGAGGTAAACTCATTAAAAGTTGTTTTCTCATTTCTGTAACATATATGCTTTCTCGAGTAATAAACATTCCATTTGCAAAGACATTGATGCATATGTGGGTCTAATAACGGCTCGTATGGAGGTTTACCCGCAATGTTATCGAAGCATGCGAGATTGTGCCATTCTCTTTTGCAAGGATTCTTGTGTCCAAATTAGATAAATGGGATGGTAATTTAGCTGTGGACCCGTCTGCATCGCCGGCTATTGTTAAGCTTCGCATGGACCCGTAAAACAACCGCTTATGCTATCCGGACGATTAACGATCCGCATTGGGTGCTTGTGGTCATGTCAATCAGTGACTGGACGATCATCTTATTCGACAACCGATACAAACAAGATAATTCGGACCTAATAGATCCAACCATGAGAAATGGTGTCGATATATGAGGTAATCATTATCGAGATCGATAGATTGCAAAAAATCACAATGGATGCTCGATCCGGATCAACCATCATTTAAGTAGAAATCTTGCTTTCACCGATAAATAATGTCCACAGATCGAAGAATTGGTACGTATGAAACCTTATTTAGAATTGTTTTTTTAGTGGCCTTATTTAGAATTGTTAATTTGAACATTTCAATTTCAAAATTTATGGCTTTAATATGCAGGAAGCTATGTGGGATTTTCATCAAGATTATGGAGCTTTTAATCATAAATGAGGCAAGGATAGATGAGTGAATGATCTAACCGCATATAGGTTCCGGAACAAAATGGCCGTAGATCCGTTTTACGGCATATAGTGAGTTTGATATTTATTATCTCGAACTTATGGTGTTGTAATATTTATACTATATTTTTAGTTTGTTTCTTAGATCTAATCGGTGAAATGATAAGTAGTAAAATCAAACATAAAAAGAAAGAGAGTAATGATACATTGGCTTACATACGTGGCTTGCAAACATAAACAGAAAGAGTAATTATACACGCTTAAGAATAAGAACACTGCTTAAATAAACCAAGGGTGATCATTAAATACGAAAGGCGGTGTTTGCCAAACAATTTCATCCGTGTCAAGATCCGGTACCCCAAAGCTTCTGGCCATTGCCGTTATAAGGAATGGGAAAAAGATATAACCATCACCATGTCTCCCTCTCGCTATCCTGTTAACCCTATCCACGATGTATCGCCCCACATTCACTCGATGATATAAGACTGCGTATGCAAGGATGTACATATCCAAGTTTGGTTGAACGTGATGTATGGTACCGTGGACGCGATTCGCAAGAAACATAAGCATGACACGTACCCACTCGAGACCTAATCTTGCTGGAATATATTCAACCAAACCATCAATTGTCCTTTCGATAGGACCCCAAAGATGAGTCCCACCAAATGCATTAGCGAGTTCATGCTACAAGAAAAACTAGTTTTTGTGTCAGTTTTTTAGCTGCACAATAAAAAGTGCCACTATTGATACCTCTATTGTGGCACTTTAAAAGGTTCTGCGACAAAAGGTATATTTTTTCCGTAAACTACATTTTTTTATGATAAATAAAAAAATTCCTTTTTTTGAGGAGAAATAAAAAAATTCAGATCAATATTTTTAAGCTATTGCCTCACTTTCCCATTTTTAAACTCGCAACAAAAGATTCCGTATAAATAAATGCTAAAAGAAATTAGTATAACATTCACGGTGATAAATCCATTTTGGATTTCGGCTTTCGATAAGCGTCAATAGATTTTCGACTTCCGATAGACATTCAATCTCTCATACCTCAACCTAGAAAATCAAAGAATCAAAGCTCGGATTTTCTCGCCTCGATCGACATTGATTGATGGAAGAACCGGATGAAGTAGAAAATCAAAGCTCAAGAAGATATTCATGGCTTCACTTTTAGAAAATTACGCCATAAGCACCGAATAGACTTGTTTCAAGCCGCGATTCAAGCTTAGATGGATTTAATGACATAAATGTTCCAGGAATATATGAAAAATGAAGTATTAGGTCGCTTGATTCTACTCCAGAGATACCGCCCTCAGATCGGTGGAGCAACTCCAATTTTCGGGTGATGGATTCCAAATCAAGTAGTAGCGACAAAAAACTCGAGTTGATGAGTTGTTGGAGGAAATCAATCATTGGATTCAAAGCAGAAGAAGCAATGATTAAACAAGTCATTTCGATCAAATGGTACTAGATAATGAATCATGCAATTTCCTCGATTTAAATGACCATGCCAGTTCCCACTGTGTTTGTAATTTTCTTCTTCGTTGCATATAACACCAAGATTCTTCTTCTCATTCGTTGTTTGAAGATAGAGGAAGGATGACTGATAATTTGTTGGTTGATGGAGATGGCCGATTTCCTTCCCAAGGACGGCTGGACGGGATGTCTAAAAGCTGGTCATCACATGTTCGATGAAATGCCGTAACTATTTTTAGTTGAGTAGAGTAACGGGATTGATGGTCATGAAGAACCGGTACTTCCAGGTTGTTTAATTATCGATGGTTTGGGGCATGAAGTTGAGGTAATAGAGGTTAGTTCAACTAATATTCCATCAAAATCAAAGTTTGAAGGAGAAACTGTTTATCCATATACGTAATCATGGATTGGACATTTCACGTCTCATGATATATTTTGAGCTTGATGTTGAATCTTGTGATGGTGGACATCTCGCTACTTTTATTGGTCCCAATTGTGTTGTCCTTTTGTTTTTATTGTTCTTTGCTTATTTTTTATGGTTAGAGGTACCGGATTCTTATGTTTCTCTGCTTTTTTATTGTTCTATTCGTATGTGTTATCTCTTTTGGGATGCTTTTGGTGATATCTTATGCTTTCATGTAGGTCTGGTTCACATCATTACATGTTTGAAGAGAGGAATGAGCTAGTTTGCATTCACTATGATTCTACTAATATGGGGTTGTATTCATAATTCATTTATGTTAGGTTTTTGATTGGATCTAAGTGATGGAGGTCACTAGTTCAACTTGATTTAACTTTTAGGGGTGGTCCTTTATCATCAAATTAGCTTGGCTTCCATTTGAAATGTTTCTTTGGGATGACTTGCTAGATTGGCGGGTTGCCTACTCTCGCTCGTTTGGGGTCCGGAGGAGGAGCAAAGGTATTTTCTTTGAGATTTCCATCAAGATTGAGAAGAGATGATGAGGTTCGTAATTGTTGACTGCTTAAAGTGTGGTATCATTGCTACTAAATACCTTCTCAAAATGTTCATTCAATTCTTGTAATGATCTGTGTTATCTATAACAATATCTCGCCATTGTCTTTTCATATCCAAAGACATTTGAGCATTTATTCTATTTAGTGCATCATCTTCTGTTGATTCGTCTCGGGCCGTGAGCCATTTGATTTGTGTCTTGTGATCGACCCAGACGACTATAACAAGCTTAGCCCATTTGTCCATCTTGGCTTCAAATAGTAATGGCACGTCGAGGACGATTGTGGTGTAGCCCTTTATCCATAATTTTAGTACTTCTTTGAAAATACTTGAAGAAATATATGGTGCCAATAACCTGTATTTATACCAACATGTTATTCTTGAAGCAAAGGTTAAAATTAACATCATGAGAAAAAACAGAGTAAATTCAACATCTAAGCATAGGCCCTTTTTTAGCCTTCATTCGATGTATGGTAGCTAACTTTACCATTTTCATTGTATTTTGTTGTTTGTGAGAGATACACTTTGCACAAGCGTCAAATTTTGCACAAAGAAATCAATCGCTTGCTTGGCTTCCGGATCGATGATTGCTCATTTGTCTTTAAGGAATACAAGACTTGGTGCTATAGTTGCATCTTCTCACGTCTTTAATCATCTAGTGCCGTATCACCAAGATTTTTGTGGAGTGGAGGAAGTATTCGAGAACAAAGTTAGCAATGTGTTCCACAAATCAAGACATAGG
Source organism: Gentiana macrophylla (assembly GCA_026214975.1). Classification (NCBI taxonomy): domain Eukaryota; kingdom Viridiplantae; phylum Streptophyta; class Magnoliopsida; order Gentianales; family Gentianaceae; genus Gentiana; species Gentiana macrophylla. Next base: position 25,329,769 of record CM047806.1, read on the forward strand.
AGTATGTTCTCATGGACTTTTTCTCCCTTTTCCACATCACAATTCTCATAATGACGAGGCATTTAATGGGAGCATAATGTCTATTTGTACATGTCTTTGCATCAGTCATGTTGCTCTGTCCAATTGAGTTCTTGTTGATCTCATTATACATGTTGAGTGTCCTACTTGTATGTATGTCTAGACCAGTCTGTCTTAATGTTCTCGCTTGTGTATAGCTTCTTAGTTAATGTCTTGATCACCGTGTGCATGTCATTCAATGTTGGTACTTGAATGCAATCTGCTATATCATATGTCTAAGCATAAAATGTGATAATGTGTATTTTTGCACAGCATTTTGGCTAATTATGTCACATTTCCTTGCGTAATTTCTTGTTTGTCTCAAGAGGAGACCTCACAACTAAATGCTATAGACTTTGGATTGTCGGGTTTTGTGAGGCCAGGTTTGTTAATTCTAAGTTCTAAGATCAAGTCCCTTCCTTTATTTCCCGTGCCATTTGTTTGTAAATAATGTTAATTCAAAAATATCCAACCGGTTTTCAGATGAAATACTCAATGACATTGTTGGCGAGTCTTTGAATACGTAGCTTCAAGTTCTACATCGATCATATAGCACCAAGGTTGACGTTTGGAGCATTGGTAATATAGCATATTTTCGCAGATTGTGGTAGCCGTCCCTTTGGGGCCCGGATCGAATCCTCGCATTTTATAAACTCAAGTATTTTCAAGTTTCCTATTAATCCATAGAAAACCCTTGTTGTAACTTAACTCATTCGCTCAAACTTTTGCAGCCTTATTGAAGAGGTCGATCGTTGATGAACAATTCTATTTGAAAGAGCAATTTACCCAATCGAACATGGTAAAACGGCACCATAAGCCTGGAAAATATTATAACTTCGATTACTCACAATCTACACGGTATGATTTCGTTTGCTTTTATGCTTGTACATTCTTCTAATCGTATTCTTGTTAGACTCGATGAAATACGCAATGCATACACGCATGTTCGATTTTCTTGCCTCTGTATGTATTTATCTCTTTGAGGTCTTGTTGCTATATAACTGTGTGTGTGTATATGGATCAAGAGAGTTCATCCGCTAAACTTGAGTACTATTTTTTTTTATCCATGCAGCTTTAATGCACCGCAATGAAGAATGGATTTTGAGGAATTTCTGTGCAACTTTGTCATGAATCACCCATAAAATGTTATATAGAGTTATATATGCACTTTATTTGGTTTATGTGCTACTATTTTCTTTTGAGATCTGTTGAGTATGTTACCATGCATGTGATACGGGTCTCTTACATTCCTAGCTCTATATGAATGGCAGATTTTGCAAAACATTGTTAAGTTCTAAATTTACAAATTCCAAGCATTCCTCGGGAGCAACTTTCTATATGGTAGGGGTGGGGGGTGGGGTGGGGTGGGGGTGGGGGTGGGGTGGGGGTGGGGTGAGGGGTGGGGTGGGGGTGGGGGTGGGGGGGTGGGGGGGGGTGGGGTGGGGGGGGGGGGTGGGCATGGAGGGGTAGGGGTGGGGTTGGGGTTGGGGTTGGGGTGGGCGTGGATGGGGTGGGTGTTTTTTTTTTAAATAATCATTTATTTTTTGTAGCACCAGAAAGTGTGGCAAAAACATTTATTTTTCTGATATTTAATTTAATTTAATTATTTATTTTTGTGGCACTTGTCATTGTGGCAATAGATTTAATTTTTGCCACGGTATGGTCTTTGTGACAATAAATTTGAACTTTTGCCATGTGAGGAGTAAAGTGTGGCAAGAACTTTTGCCACATAGTTGCTTGCCAAGGGTGACACAAAAGCTTTTGGTGTGGCAATAGGTCTATAGTGTCACTTTTTTAGGTTTTAGTGGCACTTTTCAACCGCAGCAAAAAGAAGTTTTTTTAGTAGTGAGATCATACATCAAATCCATCCCATTGTCCAACGCAATCATAGGATGATGCCTGAAAAATTCTTCACCGTCTGGGACTTCTGGAATGCCATAGTAGCGGTTGATCCACCCCGCATCCAAACTAACGGTAACGCCTCGGAGGCTTCGCGGTGTGCTTTGCGGTCCTCCCCAAAGTATCCCACTCGAACAATTGCATAGTACTCAAGAACGATAGACCGATTCATACTCACCGTTGCATCCAGGGTGTTAAGCGAAACCAGACCACCCATTCGAGTAACTGTCTCTCAAGAGTGTAAGCGCACTATCCTACGATAACCTCATCTCTCGCAACTACACTCTACCATTCCAGTTTGTCTCAAATAATGTCTATCCCCATCATCGGGAAACTACTTAAGAGTGTATCCTCGCCATGGGACGATCTTCCCTACCCTCGTTATCAAACACAGGGCATGCGGGTTTACCCAAAGAGGGAATAAATAATCCGAGTTAGACATGAGGTGGGATGCTATTAATCCCATTGTTCGTTTTTGCATGAATATTTGGGATGTGTCGTAGTATATATAGGAAGAATAGGGCGGAGTTGAATATGGGGTATAGGGATCTTAATCAAAGCCGAGTTATTCCGTGTCATGTGTGGTCGCTGTGGGTGGGTCCCACACTTGAAGTGGTGGTGACTTATGACCGTAGGCAGGACACATGGGTACAGTGTCAGGTCTTGTCACTAGTCGTCAAGTGGACTCTGACGACGAAAAAAATTGACGTCAAATGGACATTGACGAAGATAATATTGACGTCAAATGGACTCTGACGACGATAGTATTGTCGTCAAACGAGATTCCCTGCCATGTGTGGTCGATGTCGGTGGGTCCTACACTTGAAGTGGTGGTGATTTATGACCATAGGCAGGACACATGGGTACAGTGTCAGGTCTCGTCACCAGTCGTGCATGATTTGACGACGATAATATTGCCGTCAAATGGACTCCGACGACGATAGTATTGTCGTCAAATGGACTTTGACGACGATAGTATTGTCGTCAAACGAGATTCCCTGCCATGTGTGGTCGATGTCGGTGGGTCCCACACTTGAATTGGTGGTGATTTATGACCATAGGCAGTACACATGGGTACAGTGTCATGTCTCGTCACCAGTCGTGCATGATTTGACGACGATAATATTGCCGTCAAATGGACTCCGACGACGATAGTATTGTTGTCAAATGGACTTTGACGACGATAGTATTGTCGTCAAACGAGATTCCCTGCCATGTGTGGTCGATGTCGGTGGGTCCCTACACTTCAAGTGGTGGTGATTTATGACCGTGGCGTGACACGTGGGTACAAATGTCGTCTCGTCACTGGGTCAGTGCATGATTTGACGACGATAATATTGCCGTCAAATGGACTCTGACAACGATAGTATTGTCGTCAAATGGACTTTGACGACGATAGTATTGTTGTCAAACGAGATTCCCTGCCATGTGTGGTCGATGTCGGTGGGTCCCACACTTCAAGTGGTGGTGATTTATGACCGTAGGCAGGACACATGGGTACAGTGTCAGCTCTCGTCACCAGTCGTGCATGATTTGACGACGATAATATTGCCGTCAAATGGACTCAGACAACGATAGTATTGTCGTCAAATGGACTATGAGAAATGTGGTCGATGTCGGTGGGTCATTTATGACTTCCCATAAGTAAAAGTCTATATATTAACCGATCATTTATTAATTTACTCATCCCTCTCATTTCCCTTCTATTATATTCAATGTCTAACCCGCATGCTCCTATGTTCATCCCGAATGACGAAATGGATCTGTCGTTGGACGAGGAGGCTCTCATAAACCGATTCACAACCGAAGAGGAGAGGCGTGAGTACGTGGCTAACTGGATGTCAAGAGCTGTTGTTCCAGAGAGACGATTGAATATGGAAAGTCTACCTGGTTTGATTAACAACTTTTTCCGAGATAATGGATGGCATGGTGTCCCCAAACCCCATTAAGCTTTCATCACATGAATCTGTCTATTATGCGTGAATTCTACGCTTGTGTAGCTACGGTGGTAGGCTCAATGAACGGTGCGTCACAAAGGCGAGGTGTACCCGTCATTTTGGATAATACATAGATCAACGAGATGTACGCCATTCAAGAATATCCACAGTGGTTTGGATTTCTTTCTATTTCGGATGTTTCTGAATTACTACAAAGACGTGACATGGTTGTTTTGTTTGGGCGACGACGATCTGTGGGAACGTGTGAGGCGTACCCGCCCATCACCCTGGTCCTGGTGCGGTCCATTCCTGCCTTTCTTGATTATGTTCCTTGCCACCAATATGTATGGCACGGTGAACTACACCGCACCGACATTTGATTTGAACGCACTTGCGTACGCATCTATCACATCATACTTTGACGTCGGAGAGTATATTATCTCCAGGATTCGACAGCTAGAAAAAGGCAACGCAGGCGATGGATATATATTTTTCCCGTATCTCATCACAGCTATGTGCGTGAGGTCTGCCGGGGTGCCGGAATATACTGAAGATGATGTGACATACGGTCATGATGACGTTATCACCTACGAAACTTTTAATCAAGATGACTTTTAAGGTTTATTTTTCACGTGCAAGGTATTTTCTTTTAACAATGAAGAAAGTTGTAGACTTTGTTGAAGTTGCATATGTTGCTTCATGATTTTAGTTTGTCTTTTCAGTCTCTAGACTCCATGATCACATTATTTTTCTTTCACCCCGGTTGCACAACCGTTACATACATAAAGACAATGACCTAAATGATACATTGGCTTACATACAAGGCTTACAAACTTAAAAAGAAAGAGAGTAATGATACATTGGCTTAAATAGGATAGGACGACGTTTTTAATAATTGCACTTCAATGTCTAGTAATCACCACATTAAACATGACGTGATTTTCTATAGGTTCATCAACGACTTCAAATTAGCATTCATCTCCAACATTTAGGTCATTGTCGGTAATGAAATCATTCAACCCGCTTAAACGAACTTGTTGATAGTTTGAAATAGAAGCTACAATTCTAGCACGCCATGATTCCCCTGTGGCAATTCGCGATTCGACCGCCCCTGTTTCGCAAAGATGTCGTTTGTTCTAGCAAATGGCATTGGAATATTCTACAAATCACAAACAATTTTAAATACTGTTAAAAATTCCAATGAGGAAGAAAGATACACAAGAAAACAACTAAAATGATCAAATCTCACCACATAACCATGTGAAAATGCCCGGTTTTGCGTCATCATATGAAAATGGGGATTTTGGTGACTTGCACTGCATCATCTTCTTCACCATCGTAAGCAGAAAAAGTCTTCTCACAAGAAGTGTGATCCAAAGCACAATAGTGTTTAAAATGAAATCCCTCTGTGTTCAAACACTATAAACTCCCCTCATTCAAGTCGCGAGCGGCCACATACTCCTCCCAACCTTCCCAAAGAAACGAAGAGTTCCATTGTCTCATGGCTCCAATCCTCACTTCCCATGTCCCTAATCGGCTTCGAGAACGGTCATATCTATGTTCCCCATCGTGTCGTTCCACCTATTAAAGTATGCTGGAGGTAGCGTCTATGAAAAAAAGAAACATATCATGTTGTTTCAATCATAATATAAGTGATATAAATGTAAGTTAATTAATAATGACATACCAAACTTGTTGCGAAATCGCCATCAAGAACTTTAAAGAAACTTGGAAAATCCATTTGCTTCACTGTATAGTAAAAATGGCCGAAGTTCTTTTAGTTGTTAGTTCTTGTATGATTATTTGGGATGTCTTATAGTATATATAGGGAGAATGGGCCGGGTCTGAATATGATTTTAAGATGATAATATTGACGTCAAATGGACTCTGACGACGATAGTATTGTCGTCAAACGAGATTCCCTGCAATGTGTGGTCGCTGTCGGTGGGTCCCACACTTCAAGTGGTGGTGATTTATGACCGTAGGCAGGACACATGGGCACAGTGTCAGGTCTTGTCACCAGTTGTGCATGATTTTACGACGATAATATTGCCGTCAAATGGACATTGACGACGATAGTATTGACGTCAAATGGACTTTGACGACGATAGTATTATCGTCAAACGAGATTCCCTGCAATGTGTGGTCGCTGTCGGTGGGTCCCACACTTCAAGTGGTGGTGATTTATGACCGTAGGCAGGACACATGGGCACAGTGTCAGGTCTTGTCACCAGTCGTGCATGATTTTACGACGATAATATTGCCGTCAAATGGACTCTGACGACGATAGTATTGTCGTCAAACGAGATTCCCTGCCATGTGTGGTCGCTGTACCCATGTGTCGTGATAATATTGACCGTCAACTCTATATATACCATGACCTATTAAACTACCTCTGCATAACCTTCTACTTTACTCCAATTATATACATAATGTCTGAACCTATTTCCCCTCATCGGGAATGGCATGAACCAAATTCCCCCGAGTATGAGGATCCTCCATGGAATCCTCATCAACCTGTGTTTGTTAATGGCCCTAGGAGGGGTGTTATTGATTCCTCGGTGATTTACGACCTTCAGACAATGAGGTATGAGCTTCAGACACTGAGGTTGAGGTTCAGAACAGACGAAGAGCATCATAATTGGAGTACCCTCTTCCAAGATAGAGCTATTATCGGAGAGAGGACGATTGAATTGGAGAGTCTACCTACCAAGATGAAGAGACTCATACGCAGACTTTCGTTGGAGGGCCTCGCAAATAGTCCCGCATCGACATCCACTATGAATAGATCAATTGTTCGTGAATTCTATGCAGTTGTCAGGTCAAATGTAGCTGGCGAGTGCTCCGCCATAGCATCCGGGGTGCACAAAATACGTGGAGTAGATGTTGCCTTGGAGGTTGACTGGATCAATAACTACTATGGTGTACGTGGAGTTGAAGCATCCAGTGACTTCTTCAACGGGGCTTCCAACGTTCGTGAATTGCAACGTATAATTGCTCGCTGTCAACTGCCTACGGAATGGGAGCGTGTTATGATCAAATGGTTCGCCAATAGCCTCTATGGTACTATACACACTCTTGAACCGCCATTTGATTTGTACGTTTTGGTGTACGCATTTCTCCATTACGAAGTTGATGTTGGACGTTACATCATTAGTAGGATTTGTGACATATCGCTTGGGAGTAGTGGTGATGGTTATATCTATTTTCCTTTTCTTATCACGGCTATCGCAAGACATTTTAACGCATTTAGAGTATGACACGGATGACATTTCATCGAAACCTCCCCGCTATCTATAGTGACCACCCTTGGTTTGGTTAAGTATTTTGTTATATTATTTCTTGTTTTTCTTTCTTTCTACTACTTAATTGTAATGGATGATCTTCGACGATCACATGACCACCCTTGATAATTGTCTTGCTTTTGTGTTCTTGTGCTACCTAAATTTGAAGGAAAATGTCTCCATCGTTGTGTATTTTCTCTACTAACATGGCATTGTCATTTTAAAAGGTTACATAGCTAGTTAGGTGAGAAGTTTTTTTATACAACTTTTCGCTTTTTGGGAGAGGAATCAATTTCTTTACGTGAATTAATTGGTCCGAATGGGAGTATTGGGGGAGTGGGAGGGGTTGGCATAGATAAATCTACAAAGACCATGCGGATATAGTATATTCTAAATAGCTATTCAAGCATTCAAAAAGTTGAGCTAAACATAACGATTTTGAACATTGTTATCGAAAAGACAAAGCAAAACTCGGCAATTTTTTCATACATCAAATTAACAATCTAAATTATACTATACATTGAGTGGGCGACCAAATGAAGTGGTGTAGGACATTTGTCTTTCTATGTCCAGTAGACCGCATGTTGAACATTTTTTGAAACGCCGGCCTAACGAAAGTATCCTCCTAATCCTGGCAGCTTTACGTTCTCCGTTTGAACGTATCCTCTTCGTTCTACGACGGCCTCGTTTTCGTCCATGCCGTATCCGGTCGCCCGACACATTACCCCTCTCAATAGGTGGAATAATAACGTCTGTTCGAACATTATATGGGAGTTTCCAATGCTCTTCAACAGGAACAGGAAACACGCGGCCTTCATAAATACGTTTGAAGCACACCTCTTTAAAATAAGGATGACATCCGTCATAAATGTTCAAATGACGTTCATGATACGGCAGCGCATGCATGTACACATGGAGCCTATGTGCTTGCCACTCTCACAATAGCACTTCCGGTCGTAGAGATTAACTCGCATCGCTATCAAGGTTCGACACACGAAACTCAATGGCGTCGATGGGATAGCGTGAAGTTTATTCTACGATGAACCGTATCCATCACCTTCGTTTCAACTTCTGGTGCTAATACACTACTACAGCCGTATCCTAACTCTCTCCGCTTATGATACCAACATTGTAACGTCTTCCTAACGAATTCAAGCATATTCGTTATATTCATGTTCCGTGCCTCGAGAAGTACAGCGTTGAAGCTCTCAACAATAGTTGCTTTCATGATAGCGTATCGCGTTCCAAGAAAATGTGCCCTTGCCCAAGATTTCACTCCGACATTCTCCAAATAAGTATGAACCTCCGTGATCTTTATGCTTAATCTCTTCAAACAATATTTGAACAAGTGTGTCGCTTTCTTCAATGTTATTGGACAATATTTTTCTTACCGTAAATGTCATTGACGCTCATGTCAAGGTGGTGGTAGCAATATCCATGGTAAGCATCCGGAAACACTCTTTCAAGGAAGACTTGATTGCCTCGATTTCTATCCGAGACAAATGACAAATCTCCCGGATCCTCACGTTCTCCGATTGCCTTCTTCAAGTGGTTAAAGAAATACGCCCACGATTCATTACTCTCACCGTCGGCTACGCCTAACGCCAATGGAAACAAGTGATCGCCCGCATCTACTCCGACAGCAACTAATAAAGTCCCTCCATACTTATTCTTCAAATGAGTACCATCTACGCATAGGATAAGACGACAAAACTTGAATCCAACAATACTAGGTCCCAATGACATAAAACAATACTTGAACCTACCCATGCTATCCCTTTCTATGTCCGTCAATGTATCGGCATTTGCTTTTTAAGCATGTGAAAGTAGCTGACCATCTTAGTATAAGATCGTTTCGAGTTCCACCAATCGACGTAAAGACTCTTGTATACATCTATAAGCTTGGTCATAACTAAGGGATAAGCCGAATTCTTTATTCACCGCAACTTGGACATTCTTTGCTTTAAATTTTCCCTTAAGTTCAATAATGTCGTTCCTTACCAAACGGCCTATATAAGAAGGTGTGGCTTGAGCATGCTGATTAGTTATGCTTTCCAGTCCACATGTATGTTTTGCCTCATACTCAGTTATCTTGAAATAGTGGACATCGTCACCCTCAGCCTTCCTACCATTCAACTTCCAATCACATTTATTCGATCGCTTACATTTCAAATACAGTTTATCCTTATCAGACCTTTTCAGCTTGAACTGATACCTATTCTTCATTGCGTGATATCGTAATATGTCACGCATCTCATCTTTATTTTTGAACAACCTTCCAACATACAAACCATCTTCGTCTTCAATGGTAATCGCCCCGTGTAGTGGGCACAACGGTATTTCAATTGGTGGAAGATCGTCACCAAAATCACCTAAATCACTCCTCCGTCACGCATCGCTCTCGCCATATACGTGTGTCGGGACTCAACATGGTGTGCACTGCTGTGGTTTAAAACGAACCGCTAGGCCAAAATCGGGTTGAATCGGAATAGTCGGAACAAGATAATTCGCTGTATGCGTGGAGCGTTATTACTTGTATTCAGAATTTGAGGTCCACCACGTAATCGACGACTTGTATTCAAAACTGGTATAGTCGGAGCTGTTGTAGCGTCGTTATAAGGTTGACTGGAGCTACCAAACAGTAGTTCAGTGAATGATGTATTTGGTACCTCACTGAGTATATGATCAGACGAGTAAGGTGTATCAGAACCCCCGTAATCTAGCATATGATCCGATCGTTCTCTTCCGTTATCAAGAGGATAAATATCAGGAACCCTTGCTGAGAATGTCTCTGGTTGAGCACAACGAACAAGATTGTCATCGTTAATGGGAAAACCTTCACCGTAGTTTTCTTCATTTAAATCAATCGTGCACTCATTTAAATCAATCATGGTCTCATTCATATCTCTCGGAGGATCATAACTAACCACTTTTTTGGCATCAACACATAGTTTCACGGGAATATTTGCTAATTTTTCACAAATGTAACCGTACCATGAGTCATCGTCTGAAATCTCAACAGGAGGCGTTTGGTGTGTTCCACCAGTCGTGTACAAGGCTTTAATGTTCAACTTATACCCAAGAGGATCAATGCCGGCTCTCTTGTAAATTTTCTCCGTCATTTCGTCAAAGGAAATATTATTGTTCACGCAAGTGATATAAGCGGTTCCATCCGAATAAGACCATTCTTTACCGGATTTGTGATTCCATTTCCCATTCAAAGTAAATGAAATACCCAACATGTTGTCACCTGAGAAAAAATCATTAACCACTCGTCAGTGTCCACAAGTAATTTTAAACTTTGAAATACGTCCGTGTAAGCATATGTGTGTATATAGATTTTTATATAAAAGTGTGTGTATGTGTATATCTATATATAGGGAAATTGTACACTCACATACATGTTGAATTTCCGGTTGTTAGATGTTTAAGGTACGGCGGTTGTTAGAAGTTTAAGTTATGTGTCATTTAGTTGCGTTGTTTGTTAGTAAACCACGGGAGGAGTGATGGAGATGCCGGACGATTCCGGCGAAACAAAGATCGAAATACCTAATCTACAGGATGCCTCACTTCCGGCCGAGGCTTTACCAAGTCGCTTGAGTGGAGAGATGAACAAGAGAACCTACAAATCCTCTACGACGAAGTGTCTATAGGACCTCATTTCTTGCAGGCATGAGGAAGGCCATAACTGGTGAGAAGGAAGGAGTGGAATCGAAAACAACCTAGACCTACAAGAACCTCGCTTTCGGGTGGAGGCTTTCACCGTAAGGCAGAATGGAATTCGTCGATGTTATTGTCGTTGTTCGTTCTTATTTGCGTTGTGTGTTATGTGTTATTCATCATTTCGTCACCGTTGTATTTGGTTAGGTTACATTGTCAATACTATTAGGCATATATGCATATATTAAGCCATTAAATTACAAAAATCACACTAAGGCAATTATATACATATATACTAAAGATATTAAATGATAAAATGGCTAAAGGCAATCCGAGAATTAAATATGATACAAGGCTATTAAATATCATATTTGCACATAATAATGCATATGCAGATCATCTGGTTAGGTTACATTGTCAGTAATATTAGGTATATGCATATACTAAGCCATTAAATTAGAAAAATCATACTTAGGCAATTATATACATATACTAAAGATCTGAAATGATAAAAAGTCTAAATGCAATTAATATATTAAATATTATACTAAAGACTCTAAAGGGAAAAACCTAATTTTCACATAATGAGTATATAATGTATTATACGTATGATAATGTGAAAATTCATAGTTTACTTTCATAATCATTTTCACATAATTAGTATATATTATACTTAATATATTACATACTATTTATGTGAAAATAATTATCAAATCATAGTAAACATTATATGATCACAAAAAAAGTTGCTTTTCTCAACCAAAAATAAAAAAAATTAAAAAATTAAAAAATTAAAAAAATTAAAAATTTTGGCGTTGAACCTGTCTTTACGTCATTATTATTGGCGTAAAAAAAATTACGATAATAAAAATGGCGTAAAGAATATTTAGCGCCAATAATAATGGCGTAAAAACATGTTTAACGCCAATATTAATGGCGTAAAAACTTGTTTAACGCCAATAATAATGGCGTAAAAACTAGTTTAACGCCAATACCTGGTTCATCGTCTTCATCATTCTGTTCATCACAATTTACACACCAATTTACACAAACTTCATCATTCAACACAATATCCTTATAACTTAATACTAAACACCAATAACAAACAATCATACAGACATAGGTGTTAATTAAGCAATTTCATCGTCTTCATCATTTTCTTCATTAAATTCAAAACAATATACACATTACATTATATGAAGTTATTGCAAAAAAACAAATAATACTTACCCATGCCGAACTTCCTCGATTGAAGCGTATCTCTCTTTGTTTGATGATACCAAACTTGAAGATTACACACGATCTTTTGGAGATTTTGTTTATGGTTTTGGTTGAGCTAAGACTTGTTTTGTGGTAAGCATTTCACAAATAAATAACTTTGAAATAGAGGGGAATTGCCAAATACCTAAATATTGGCGCCAACGATGTATTTTTAACGCCAATATTATTGTCGTTAAATATTTAATGGCCGATAATAATGGCGTTAAACGCCCCTCGTTACGCCAATAATCTTCGATTGTGTTATTGGTTGGTTTTACGACAATATTATATTGCATACAGTGTATTTACGATAATAGATTGCCCTAAAACCTAAATACTGAATGTGGTCGGTTTTTCCACTTTAATTCAGGGGGTGGGGGTGACCAAGCCTGATTTTCCAAAATCCCAACAATTTCTTACAACAAAAAAACCATAAAAGAGATGTGTCTGCCCAAATATTCTAGTGACGTGTTTACAAGCTTGAATAACAAAACAAAAAACAAAACAACTAAAATATGTGGCAGAGATTCAGCACCGCATGTTGTACCGGCAGCAATGTACGTACCAGAGGGGATCCTACCCCATATACTAGTATCTGATGTAAAGGCTATTTTACATTGGAATCAATATAGAAGCTGAAAATCTCAGCAAACGCGATTACAATATCAAAATGTCCAAAGCTACGTTTAGAAGATCAACAGGCTGCTTAAATACCTAGGTTTTAAATAAAAGTGAAAAGACAAATCTATCCCTTAAGACAAAACATGATACAAACAAGTAATTAACAGAGTATTTGGAAATTATGATTTTTCTATTATTTTCACTTGCTGAATATTACAGAGGATTGACGATGTCGGATATCGCCTGTAGATCCAATTAACCTCTAGAACGACTTAAACAAGAGGGAAAGCGATGGGGATTGTGATTTTTAAGTGAATGAGAGGCGGCGCGAGAGTTAGCTTCTCTCAAGTCGCTACGATCCAATAGTTGAATTGGAATCAGCTCATTCGTAGATTCTCAGTGTCGCTCTTATATAGGGAGGCGCCGCCTTTCTTTTCTTGTTGGACAAGCACATGATTCTTAAACCCTAAGGATTATCACGCGTTAATCTTTGATAAGAGATAATTAAGACCATATTCAAAATATAAGATTTACTTTCTATATTCCAGGGATTTTTCCTGTTATTATCCTGCGATATAGGCACATGTGTGAATTATCGTATAAGGAAAGAGCTAGGCGTCCTGCGCTAGGCTCCCCAGGTCGTCTCGACTTGGGCTGCATGACCTGGCCTCCGCTATGACCGAGCCGCCCTGCGGTGGTCTAGTCGGGAAGGCCCGGGCAGGCTTTCTGCCTGGGGTAGGGTCCTGCGATTGTGGGGCCCCTGGCCCCAAACGTTTCTATCACATTCTCCTTTGTTAATCCCAAGGCGTTCCTAAGACGACACGTGGCAAGGCCTACTCTCATCATCGTCATAAGCCCCTATGTCCGGCCGACTACGGGAAGTCTGGCGCACTGGACGCGGCGGCTCGGTTGACCGGAGTGGTAGGGTTGCCTTGGCACGTGGTTCCGTTACCGTTACCGCCCTGCCATGACGAGCGCGAGAACCGAAGCATTTTATACACTCGTCCTAATAATGGAGCGGTTTTCCCCAGACTACTTTTTGGGGTTTATAACTCCCTAGTCTTATCACGTCATTTCAGACGTTACCATTTAAATCCAGCTTGAAGTCGGACGGTTGCCATTCTATTCCTCCCTTTCTTCATACAAGTAAGCTCTCTTCTTTCTCATCTTATTTTCTTACTTTGTTAATGAGCGAGCCGATTGTTCTCACTGATAGTTCCATAGAAGCCTTATTTGAGTCGAAATCGGAACCAGAAAAAGAAATCGCCTCCACCGGAGTCAATTGCGAGAAACCTATTCTCCAGCCGATTGAAGGCTCCTTTTTCAATCCTCTCCCTTCCTCTTCTTCTTCTAGATTTGTCCTAACCCTGAAAGCACACATGGCTCTGAAATCTCAGGCAGCCTGCCATGGTATTGATACCAAATTAACCGCTACGGATGTCACCCGTATCTGTAAGCAATATAATATGGTAAATCCGCTGTTTAAACCTACAGTTCCTGCTCCTGGCGTTTATGCTTATCAAGCCCCGGCCGGGTACTGTGCCGTTTACAAGGAGCAACTTTTGTGTGGTTTGAGATTTCCGATCTGTCCGGCCGTTCTGGCTGTCCTGGAGCACTACGATCTAGGGTTGGCTCAGATCGTACCAAATGGCAAAAGGGCAATTGTGGGCTTCGCCATTTGGTGTAGGTGTGCCTGCATCCCCTTCAAAGTCCAAACATTCCGATTGTTCTTTCAGCGAAACAGGTACCCGGGCAGGCCGGATACTACTGCTTCCCTCGCCGGGGATTTCATGTCGGACGTTCAGTTTACTGAGCCGGGAGATACCTCTTACAAGGGTTGGAAAACCAGGTTCTTCTTTATCTGTCCCGAGGTGGCTCGGAACCTAGGCAGATGGAATTCATCTGACTTAGATAGCGATCCACGACCGACCGACGTGGACAAAAAGCTACTAGATGATATTCGCAAAAGCGGCGTGTACGTCAAGGCTAAGAAATACTCTTCCGAGTTGATCTTGGCTGCCCAGCTGCCCACAGCGGGTCCCGACCCGTACAAGGAATAAGTTAAGGGAGAGTACAAGATATGTAGGGCTTTTATATTTGTTCTTTTTCATATTCCGCGGCTTATACAATTTTTTTTCTAACGTTTTCTGTTAATTTTCTTGATAGTGTCTTCTTTTTCCGAGCTCTTGGAGGATGTTGATGACAAAGTGGTTCTTCCATTCGACCCCAGTGAGACTAACCAGGAACTTGAGCAGCAGGAGAGTGTTGAGCCGGTAACTGTTCGGGCCGCCGGATCCCTCCTGACTCCTACTTCAGCTCAGCTCTTGTCTGGGAATCCCGAAGACTCCTCTGGTGGAGTAGACTTGACAGAGGTGAATGAAGATCAGGGAAGAGAAGAGGAAGCGTCTGGGCCCCGCAGGAAAAAAGAGATAGTGTCCCTCTCGACCCGGAAGGGTCGATCTAAGAAAAGAAAGGCAGCTCATGAAACAGTCGAAGATGCTGAAAGTTCTCCTAAGGACATGTCTTCCTCGGGATACAATCGTTTGCACGAGTTGTCAGACCAGGACTTGGCCGCTGTGGTGAGTTCTTACGCAGATACGTCTGTCCCTTCTACTTGCCTTACCTCCTACTTAATTCTTGCACTATTTTTTACAGGGAGCTCAGGTGGGTCAAGAGTTTCTGGATCGCATTGCCGAATCCGCGGCGAGCAATGAGGCTTTAAAAGATACAATCGAGGAGCTCCGCGTTAGTCGGGAGAAGCACATGGAGGCCTCGAAAGCTAAGGACCAAGAGATTGCAGCTTTAAAAGAGCAGCTTGCCGAGACCAAGGCCAAATGCACCGCCGAGCTCCAGGCTAGGCATGACGAGTATGTGGCAGAGAACTCTGAGCTAGGGCAGGCATTGGACAAAGCTCGAGCAGAGAATACGGGTCTGGAATTCTCTCTCCCAGCTCGGGATGCCCGAGTAATTCATGAGTACAAGTCTTCTGACCATCTGGTCGGAGCTCTGAAGGTCATGCTGAACCCCGTCATGCAGCACGGGTATACTACCGGGGTGGATGAGGCAAAGGAGCAATGTCCAGAGCTGGTTCTTTCCAACCTCCCACACTACCGTACTATGTACAAGACCGGTGCGGGTCAAATCTATGACCTTAGGTTGATGGAGTTTAAGGAAGGTGAATACATAGGCACTAAGTATGCCAAGCGTCGCCTTGCTCCTCAGAGTGCTGAGCCGAATCCCTCCTCATCAGGGCAGAACCCGGATACTCAGGCTTAAATACCATTCCTCATGCTGTTAGGACTTGCTTCCTTTTGAAGATTTTATGTACAAGTTCTTGTATTTGGCTTTGTATTTTTTGGTGTCCTGCACATTGTGTTTTGTGTTTTCACATTTTTTGAAGTGTTTTCCCTTGAAATTTGGTATTACTTATTAGGTATCCCTTGTACCCCCTACAAGTATGACGGCTAGTACCTGTGACAATGGTGGCATACTTGTATGAGTTGTTCATTGCTTAAAATTCTATCCTGACCTGCAGACTTAGGAGGTTTGACCTTTGCAAACCTTTTGAGTATGACCTGACTCAATTAAAACCCCGTTCTGGCCTGAGGACTCGGGGAGCTTGTGGTATTCAAGCTATCTGGGTCCGACTCTCGAACTCGCTTAAAATTCTAGCGACGACTGCGGACTTAGGAGGTTTGACTTTTGCAAACCTTTGAGTATGACTGGCTCAATTAAAACCCGTCCCGGCCTCGAGGACTCGGGAGCTTGTGGTATTCAAGCTATCTCGGGTCCGACTCGCTGACTTCGATTAAAATTCTAGCTCTGACTGCGGACTTAGGAGGTTTGACTTTTGCAAACCTTTGAGTATGACTCGACTCAATTAAAACCCGTCCCGGCTTCGAGGACTCGGGAGCTTGTGGTATTCAAGCTATATGGGTCCGACTCTTTGGACTCGCTTAAAATTTAGCCTCTGACTGGCAGACTTAGGAGGTTTGACTTTTGCAAACCTTTAGAGTATGACCTGACTCAATTAAAACCCCGTCCTGGCCTGAGGACTCGGGGAGCTTGTGGTATTCAAGCTATCTGGGTCCGACCTGCTGAACTCAGTTAAAATTCTAGCCTGGCCTGCAGACTTAGGAGGTTTGACTTTTGCAAACCTTTTGAGTATGACCTGACTCAATTAAAAGAATTTTTTTGCATTACAGGGGTCAACAATGCGCAAACAAGAAAAATTAAATTTTTATTAGAATCCAAGGGTGTTTGACAACACTTTTTATTGAAAATAACAACATAAAAGTAAAAGCATAAACAAGCCTGGAACCTGTCTCAGGCGTAAAATTTTCGAAGATTGCTGGCATTCCAACTTCGCGGTATGGTCCTGCCGTTTGCACCAGCTAACTGGTATGCACCTTTGCCATTAACCTTGTATGGGCCTTCCCAATTCGGGTCAAGTTTTCCCTGAGGGTCCTGTTTGCTGACCTCATTTTTTCGCAGTACCAAGTCTCCTTCTTTGAAGTACGAATGCTTAACTTTAGAGTTATAATATTGGGATATCCTTTGCTTGTACTTTGCCATTCGGATATAAGCCACTTCCCTGGCTTCCTCTAAGTCATCTTTAGCATGCCTGATTTCTACTTCTTGAGCCGCACTGGCCTGTACCTCGGTCCTCGGAGAAGGGAGCCCGATCTCCGCTGGGATGACTGCTTCGCAACCATAAGCTAAAGCAAAAGGAGTTTCTCCAGTAGCCGAGTTAGGAGTCGTTCTATATGCCCAAAGTATGTTCGGTAAATGTTCGACCCAACTCTGTCCTTCTTCTTCTAACATCTTTTTCAAACCAACCTTGATTTGTCTGCTCTACCTGGCCATTGGCTTGTGGGTATCCGACAGAGGTAAAGTGTTGGGCTATACCTAGCTCGGCACACCAAGACCGGACTATCCTATCCTCGAATTGCGTTCCATTGTCTGATACCAGGATCCTGGGTATTCCATATCTACAGACAAATCTCCTCCATAAAAATCTCTGATGGCCTTTCTGGTAATGGTGGTTAGGGCCTCGGCCTCTACCCACTTAGTAAAGTAATCCACGGCCACGACCAGGAACCGTAGATTGCCCGGAGCTCGGGGAAGGGGTCCAACCAGATCTACTCCTCATTGATAAAAAGGCCATGGAGAAACCATGGGAATCATGCTCTGCGACGGCTGGTGAGACAAGTTATCATGCACTTGGCAAGGCCTGCATTTCATGACCAGATCATTTGCATCGGCTTGCATGGTTGGCTAGTAATAGCCGAATAGACAGCATTTTCGGGCTAAGGTCCGGGCTCCTGCGTGATTACCACAGATGCCGATGTGGATTTCCCTGAGTAGATAGTTGTTGAGTATTTTGTGTTGATGTATTTCAAAATATATTTATTTTGGGATACATCTCATAATTACTCTACAATTAAGTATGTCACTAAATGTCTTTATCTTAAGTGACATGTGTTTGAACATAATCAAGTCACATCTAGTTTGATTTGTATATTTTATGTGTAACTAAAATATCTTATGATGATATAATTATTTGATCAATATTTTGAAGTGTGTCACATTGTTCTTACTTCCATCAATTTTTATATGTGACACAAATTGCTGTATAAGTATTTTTTCTAAGTCAATGAATATGTCACATTAAGAGCTCTAATTTAATAAGTATGTCAAATGATATTTATCATAACATTACTCTATATTAGAATGTGACATAAGACATTTTATTTCATTATAGCCCTTTTATTTTATTATATTGTATTTTTATATACTATTATATTACTCCATCCGTCCCATTTTATTTGTCCTGTTTGACTTTTCACACAGATTAAGAAAAGTGTAGTTAATCTTTCAATCACATTAAATGATCCAATATTTTTACATTTACGCCCTTTAAGTTGTTGTTGGGCGATTTAATGCTACACACTTTTTATTGTAAATATTGTAAAGAGAGAAGGGTATTAGAAGAAATTTAACAATTAATGCACAAAATAGACACTTATTTTAAGACAAACTAAAAAAAAACATGGACAAATAAAATAGGACGGATGTAATACATCTTTTCAATAGACTTTATTTTACATATATGTATGTATATATGTCGGCCTGCTCCTTCTTTGGTCAAACCCAATCTTGTCCAGCCCTTTAATCTCTCTTTTCTTTTTCCTCTTTTTTCCAATCTTTTTATTAATTCAAAACTTTTGTTTTCCATTACATAAATTCCCACACCCACTTGCCTAGAAACTTCCCCGTAAGAGGACATGTAATGTGCTTTGCTAGAAAATGACAACACATTTTCCAGAAAATGACAATGGGATAATGTAATGTGCTTTGCTAGAATCAATTTGTTTGCTCAATGATTTATTATGCAAGGATTTGATGCCTAAATACCATTACGGGAAACTTGTGGCTGTACCTATGTGTAACAACACATTATAAAAAATATACTACTTTTTACACATTTCAGAATGTGTTTTGAAGTTTTTAAGCATAACGCCTCACAAGGTCTCCGCTTCGCCCGCACCGCGCCGCAATGGCCCTTCTTCATCGCACCGCCACACCCTCCTCCGCGCGCGCAAAGGTACGTTTACTTTTTTAACTTCTACTTAATTTATTTTTTTTTCCCAGCAAATTCATTCCCAATTTCCCATCGTGATTCTTACCTTTTCAATTTCACCTAAATTTTTTTTCACACCAAATCACTCCCTCCCGTCGCAACTCTCCAATACCGCCCTTCTTCATCTACCCTCACTCTCTGTGTAAGCACTGACCGGCGACGGTGGCCGGCGGCGATTCTCTTCCCCAAATAAAAAAACCCTTCATACTCGCCTCTCTCTGCACGATGAAGCTGCATGTTGGCTGATACTGCTCCGACGCCGGCGAATCATCTCGATCTTTGAAGTGGAATCTTGTGGACAATCGGCTGTGTTTTGATCTCCATTCTTCCGGAGAGGAGCGTTTGAATTTTAGAAATCGCAAAAGCATTATTTGTATTCCTTCCAAGTAATTCAGCTTTCTGATTAAGTTTGGGTGGATGCATTTTATGCCATTTTTCCTTTTTTCTTTTGGTTGTCTGCTGCTCATATATCTTACTGGGGGTTTGAATAGATAGATCAGAGGAAGAGTCGGTTAGGTGGCTCTAAAATTGCAACTTCTAGTTCTAGGTGCAAAGTGCTGGAGTCAGGGTTAACAGTTATTTTTTATTTCTTAATTAACTACTCATATAAGATGCCAATATGGTAGATTACTTGATTGCTTGAGTTATATATATATAATTCAAACGCATCTCTCCGGCCCAAAGCGGGGTGAAGCGGTATGCAGAGGGCCTTGGCGGGGCGCAGCGGGCCGAAGCGGTGCTTTATACCCCTAAAACCCCGAAAACACATTTCACAAATGTGTAAAAAATGTAGTATATTTTTAATAATATGTTGATTTGTAGGGATACAGTTACAAGTTTCCCCACCATTACGGAAATGTACATCAGGCATGCATAATTATATGTATAGCATCCAATCCAACTATTGTTGCCTTTTACTAGAGCTCTACATTATGATAGTCTTTTATCAACAACCTCTGAAAAATTAAAATTTCTCATAAGAGACGGTCCTAATTAAACGATTTATTGTGTGCTTTAAGTGCTAACTTCAACTTTCTTCATCAGCCTTTGTACTACCCTTTTTACATACGCTATACAAATGGAATATGCTTTGTGGCACTGGCTTCGTTCTTTGTGTTGACTATTGTATTTTTTTATAGTTGTTGACTTTGTTTGACTGGGTATAAAATATAAATACTCCAGTTTCTTTTGTTGGATGTAAGAAAAATAGTTCTAAAAAAGGAATAGAATCAAAAAAGGGAAAGGAGGTCGTGTTTTCCTTCTCCTTCAAACCCTAGTTCCATTTTCATTCCCCTACAGGTCCGATTTACTTTTTCTTCATGGTATCAGAGAGTGGTAACGCTTAAATCGCTCGTTTTGCTGCAATCGAAGGAAGATCTATGGCTAATCAGGAGGTAATTCCAGTTTCGAGTCCCTTTTACATTCATCCTAACGAAAGCTCAGCACAAACCCTAGTTCATCCTCGCTCTTAGGAAATGACTATCATGCATGGAGTAGATCGACGCGGATGGCTCTTATTACAAAAAATAAGATCGGTTTCATTGATGGAACGATTGTTCGACTGTAGAAGGAGATAGGCATTTTGATGCCTGGAATCGAGTCGCAACACGATGGTTACTTCGTGGATTATCAATTCGATTAAACACTACAATTGCTCGTAGTTTACTCGGATTAATACAAATGAGAAGCTTGGGAGGATTTGGAAGATAGGTTTTCTAATTTGGATTCCTATCGATTATCGATCTCTTGGAAGAGTGAGCGAGTGTGAAACAGGGAATGATTCGATAAGTGAGTATTTTACCAAGATGAAGGTTATTTGGGATGAAATCAAGATATGAGGCCAATTCCAAAGTGTTCGTGGCGCTCCTGGTTGTAATTGTAAAGCTATAATCAAAGTGTTCGTTGACTACTTCGAGAATGAGCATACTATTAGTTTTTGAAGCGGTCTCAACGAGGATTATTCACAAGTCGCCAATCAAGTCATGATAATGACACCTATGCCAAACATCAAAGCAGTGTTTGGAATGGCAATCAAGTTGGAAAGGCAATTACACTATGCAAATGGAAGGGGTAATGGAGGAACACCCCTGGTGTTTGCTAATAAGATGCAGGAAAGGTCAAATGGTGCACAAGCAGAGAATAGAACAGGCATGGGATTTGGTGAAAATAGGGCAGGCAAGTCTGTCAATAACCAGTCACAAGGGAAGAAAGTGCAGTGTACACACTGTGGTTTCCATGGGCATCCACCGAAAACTTGCTATAGGATTCATGGTTTCTCCCAGATTCAAGTCAAAACGCAGAGCCAACATGGTGGAAGGAATTGTGGAATCGGAAGGTGCACCACAAACAAGTTGTGGAAAGAATGTTGTGCAGAAAGTGGACCAATTTGGATTTACCACAAAGACAAAGATGAGGAGATTGTGGTTTATACAAAATACTCACCTAGTGGAAATTCACACAAATTACCAATGGTGAATCAAATGTCCACCTTGAGTGCAAAGACTTCACCCCATTGATGATGGTGCAGGTATTCACTATACTTTTCCATCTATTTGGATAGTAGATTTCGAGCCACCGACCACATAAGTGTGTTCAATCGGTGATATGTGTGATCAAACCGGCTAAAGGAGTTAAAGTGGGTCCGCTTTAATGGTCATGAAGCCATAGTGAGTCACATAGAACAAAGTCAAAAGCCGCATAACATGATTTTGAGGAATGTGTTGTGTATACCAAGTTTTTCCTACAATCTAATTTCAGCTTGGTTGTCTCACAAAAGATAATAATGTGAGAGTCGGGGTTTTGAATCGATTCTTGTGTCATCCGAGGACATGAGGAGTGGGAAGAAGATTGGTGCAATAAGTTGAAACAAGGACTTTATCTCGCTTCAATCCCACGGACTTATCAACAGGATTTGGAAACAAAACTTGTTGTGCCACAACTGAGGTAGTTCCTTCCAAGATCTTTGTGGCATTTCAAAGTTAGGGCATTTGTCACAAAACCTTTTAGCAAGGTTGTCTTTGTCCGATGATTGTAGTATGAATAAGTCTTGCCATGATAGAGAGGTTTGTCATGTATGTCCCTTAGCTAAGCAAAAAGGTTATCTTTCCCCTTGAGAGTCTCAATTTTCAGTGTGTTTTTGAACTTGTCCATATGGACATACTGGGACCATATAGACTCCTACTTTACATGGGCATAGATATTTTCTCGATTGTAATAGATGATTTTTCCAGATTTACATGGATTTATCTCATAAAGTCTAAAGGGAAGTGCAACTTTTAATACAAAATTTTTATGAGTATGTACTCACACAGTTTCAATGTAAGATTAAAACAATCAGATCGATAATGGTAGTGGAATTTGACTTGAAGGATTTCTATGCACAAAAAGGATAATTCACCAAACTAGTTGTGTAGATACTCCTCAACAAAATGGAGTTGTTGAGAGGAAACATCAACACCTTTTAAATGTTGGCGAGGCATTAAGATTCCAATCCAATTTACCAATATCATATTGGGGATATTGTCTATTGCATGCCACAGCACTTGATCATGACTTGCCCACACCAAGATTGAGATTTGACACTCCTTTTCATAGACTATATCATAAAAGAGGTTGACTACATCAGTTTAGGGTCTTTGGGTGTCTTGTTTATGCCTGCGCACTTTGCACTATTACAGTCCAAGTTTGATCCAAGAAGCGGACTAAGTGTTTACATTGGGAATTCTAAAACAACTAAGTGGGTATCTTTTACTAGATTATTCTACTAGGAAGTGTTCACATCCAGAGATGTTATTTTCCATGAATCCTACTTCCTCTTCATGCCTCTTTCAAAACAGACCTACACAATTTCACAACTTAGTTTCTTTGTCTGTCCCTTTTATCAACCATCACGCCCAATATCCACCCATTGAAGATGAGCAAGATATACACACGTGATATGACCATCCTCAGAACACCACCCGCAACTCCACCAAATTGAAATCTCGTAGACCTTTTCTTCAACACATTCTCGGTGGTTCTTCATCGTGACATTCCAGCAATACTCCTCCTAATAATTCCAGTGAATACTCCTCCAAATGATATCCATATTCCTGATCTTCCCACAATAAGATCCCTTAGAACTGCACAAGTTCCCACTTATCTCAATGACTACCTTTGTAATCAAGTTCACAGTAAATCCTCACACATTATTTCTGGGCCCAAAATGATATCACAACAACACCCCATGTTTTCGTAACCCAGCTCCTACAACCAAGCTATTCAAAGGTTGCCCCAAAGTGGAGAGAAGCCATGAGGAAAGAAATTGTCGCTTTGGAGCAGACATACACACACTTGGGACCTTGTTGATTTGCCAAACAGGAAGCATCCTATAGGTGTAAATGGGTTTATAAAGTCAAGTATAAGGCAGATGGGACTCGTAGAGAGGTACAAGGCTAAGTTAGTAGCCAAAGGATATACACAAACATTGTGTGTAGACATGAGGAGACTTTTTCTCCCAGAGCAAAAATCACCACAGATTAGGTTACTTTCGCCATTGTCGCGCCATAAAAGGTTGGCACCTAAAACAACTAGACATCAACAATGCCTTCCTCCACCAGGGATTTGGAGGAGGAGGTGTATATGAAGTTACCTCCCGGTTACCAAGGACAAGATCTTTCTGTGTTTGCAAATTGAGGAAGTCAATTTATGGCCTCAAACAAAGCTAGTAGACAGTGGAACCACAAATTGACTTCACTTACAAAGTCAAGGTTTCAATGGCCACCCATGATTACAAATTGCTCACCAGAGGGCAAGGAGACAGTTTTATAGCTTTAGTGGTGTATGTAGATGACATAATTCTAACAGGTTCTAACTTAGATGACATCAATAGCATAAAAGCATTCTTGCATGTCTCTTTTCAAATCAAAGATCTGGGAGACCTTCAGTATTTCCTTGGGATAGAAGTACACAGAACAGAACAGGGGATTAGCATTTCACAGAGGCAATATGCCATCAAGCTGCTGGAAACTTTTGGTTTTTTAGCACCAAGCTCGCTGATACTCCTATGGCCACAAAGACAACACTACAGTCTGGAGATTCTGAACCTTTAGCTGATAATACAGAATACCGGAGTCTAATTGGGAAGTTGCTTTACCTCACAATCACTAGACCTGATTTATCCTTCACAAGACAACAAATGCCTCTCACAGCTCGGATAATCCCACCGTTGCACACATGAAAGTCGCCACCGCCTCGCTTAGGTACATCAAGAAGGCACCTCAACAGGGGTTGTTCTATCCAGCAGCCAACAGCATGAAGCTGACTGGATATGTTGACTCTGACTGGGCTGGTTGCAAGGTTACAAGAAGATCTGTTTCTGGTTTTGCGATGTTCCTTGGATCGCCAGAATGATTTCATGGAAGGCCAAAAAGGCACCATCGTTCTATAGAAGTTCAGCAGAGGCTGAATATCGAGCTCTATCCAATGCTACTTGTGAAGTTCTTTGGCTGCAGTATCTTCTTCAAGATTTACAGGTTTTTGAAGGGTTTCCTACCATGCTTTATTGTGACAACCAAAGTGCAATACACATTGCCCGTGAACCCGGTTTATCATGAGCGTATCAAACATTTGGAGATTGATCGCCATCTCATTCGTGAAAAGGTTCAAGCCGGCATCATCAAGCTCATTCCCATCTCAACAGCTTCACCAATTGGTCGATATATTTACCAAGGCATTGGATGCCCCTGCGTTTTTTTTCTTCCTTGTTGAATAGCTTTAATATTGTGTATTAGCTTGTCACGCCTCAACTTGAGAGGGGTGTTGACTATTGTATTTTTTTATAGTTGTTGACTTTGTTTGACTTGGGTATAAAATATAAATACTCCAGCTTTCTTTTGTTGGATGTAAGAAAATAGTTCTAAAAAAGGAATAGAATCAAAAAAGGGAAAGGAGGTCGTGTTTTCCTTCTCCTTCAAACCCTAGTTCCATTTTCATTCCCCTACAGGTCCGATTTACTTTTTCTTCAAGCTTTTAAGTTTCTTTGTTAGATATTTTTGCCATTATCGTAAAAGATGGGCTGGAATTTAGGAATGTAAAGCGTTGAAACTACTCTATTGGTAAGGGTAAATTAGTACTTTTGTTTGTCAATTATCCTATACAAAGAAAATTATGATGTCTCCCTTTATTTTGGTTCTTTAATGGTAAATGGTTAGACATGTTCACAATACCTTAGGGAAGAACGAGATGCAATCTATACAAAATAAAATAAAATAAAGATAGATCGAGCTCATACAGACTAAATAACTTATCTTCTATTTAATCTTTGTATTTATATTTTGTAGATGTCTTTGCTCTTGCCAGCAAAGAAGCGAGACAGTGCCGATTTGACCAATCGTTCTGCCAATCAGAGGCCACGAATTTTTTGGGATTATCTTCAACAACATAAGTTGGTTGAGAAGGCGATGCAATCTCCGTTTGCGTCATTGTTTTATATGGTTGAAAACAATGCCATCCCATACCTTCTCGTACATCACTTGTTGCTACGTGAGGTGGACACGTCTCTGCCGGATGAGCTACATGTGTTGTTGGGATCCACTATTTGTCATTTTGGTACGGGAGTTCGGACCGCGCCACGGGATTAAAGCTTGTTGGTGATGACATTCCTGCTGATTTTGAGAAGCAGATGGGGATGGGCTCTGGGAGTTTTGTAGATAGAGTGTTTCAGGGTCTCCCGAAGGTGAAAGTTGACATGATTTTTAATGCTTTATTCGGTAATCATAGCGAAGATGATTTATGGAGGCTATGTCTATGCTATCTTATCGAGGGAGTAATATATGGACGGGATGATAGTAATGTAGTTTGGAGGGGAATGCTTTATTTGGTTGAAGACTTAGAACAGTTTTTCGCATATCCTTGGGGACAAAGGATATTTGAGGTGACTATGACTTCAATCCGTAAAGTAAATGTTCCTGCATTATATTTGAAAAAAAGGAAGAAGAACCGTCCTAAATACACGATCTACGGTGCGATACATGTCCTTTGCTATTGGGCATTAGAGATTGTCCCACTATTGAGCACCATAGATTTTGTGACTAAGACGACATTTTCAGGATTTCCTAGGTTGCGACGTTGGAAGATCAATAGTAGTCCAAAGTTTAAGGAATTGTCTCCTATTTTTGATAAAAAAAAGGGTAACGGGGACATTTTTTTCTTCTTTCTTTTCTTATTATATCTTGATAGCATTAGTGTGTACACCGATTTATTTATTAATTTTTGTGTAGGCCGAAATGTCGGGTAGACCGGTTCCGTGTGATAAGGAGGAAGAGGATTATGTAGTCCTCTATCACTTGGATGTCCATATTGTCTCTATTCATGACACACCGGGGTATGGTGGTCTTTGTTGGAGGATCGTTGCTCGTGACGTCGAGCTATCTCAAGAGGATTCGGACACAGATGACCGTCATTCC
Source organism: Gentiana macrophylla (assembly GCA_026214975.1). Classification (NCBI taxonomy): domain Eukaryota; kingdom Viridiplantae; phylum Streptophyta; class Magnoliopsida; order Gentianales; family Gentianaceae; genus Gentiana; species Gentiana macrophylla. The sequence goes on from CM047806.1 coordinate 25,356,575, forward strand.
GACCATTTTGATACCCCAAAGAGGCATGATGGCCGTGGGAGGCATTATGCCAATGATGTTGGTCCATCTCATGTGCCAGCGGACTCATCGTATGCCCGACTCGAAGATCGTGTTTCACATTGTGAGGAGACTCAAAAACGGCTTGACCTATGTACGGTTGAATTGAAAAGAATGATCGAAGAGTGTATACAAAAGACCGATGAGTCAATGCGGATGTCTGTCGAAGCAATGAAAAAGCATGACGAGTCTTTGCGGTTGGTGCGTGAGGTGCATTCAGTGTTTCAACATCTCAACAATGCCACAACAGGGGTATTCTATATATCATGTCTCAACATACCTAATTTTAAGATTGCAATGTAATTTTGACCGCTTTTAATTCTTTTGTGTGCAGGCACACGTAGGCATGCATGGCAATGTGGCACAACCACTATACCACTTTTCTGCACACGATTGTGGCACTGCCGGGCTGGTATAAATATTATTATACTATAATTAATTTTCTTAGCATGTTTCATATATGATTATTTTAAATTTTTAAGAATTTTTTTATGTGTTGCATGGTAGGGGCATCAAGATTCACAGTTACCCGACTCGGGGCACCGGTCGGGATATGCTTCGGACCCCATATCAAATCAAGTATTATTTTATGATATTTTATCGTTTTGCATTATTATTTTTCTATCAGATAAGTAACTTGTATAGAAAGAGAAATTTTAAACTTATTAATATGCAAGCGATTTATTAACTTTTAGGCCCCCTTTTATTATTCCGGCACGACACGTCCTGCGCACGTACCCCCGATGGAGCACAATTTTTTTACACCTATAGATGGGAGGGCATCACAGGTACATTCTTCATTTTCATACTAATACTTATTCACAATAAATTTATGAGATACTGAAGTTGATTAAATTACAGGTTTCTGAATATATGCAAGCGATGGCATGTTTGATGAATACCACCGAGAATGCTGGCCACATACCACATCCTGTATGTTTCTCTATATCAATGTTGATATCGATTTCTAACACATTCTTTTATTAACTAATCATTCTTTTGTGCACGTGTAGGTGTCACCGCTCCCATTCAACTTAGGCGTTTCTGATCCCACCCTAGATTCAATTGGAGAATACATTCACATGCCCTCTGATGATGATCTTACGGATGTTCCCCATTACCCGAAAAGACAAGATATGCCCATTCCGCCTCACCCTGACAAGCTAGATATGATGGAGTATGTTTTCAACGTGGTTGAAGAAAGGGAGCATCGATTAGCTAAGAAAGACAAGTGGTTGGATGATTATACAAACCCTCTGAAGCGACCACCGCTTCAATACGAGGTCTTTAGACGGTTGGACTTTGAGAAGTATGAATCTTTATACAAGTGGTTCAAGGATGCCAACGAGCAGAAAACAGGAAAGGTCGTGGATGACGATGGATTTGAGGAGGGTTGGGGTTTTTTTGCGGTGCTACTCAAGCGCTTTGCGTGGTTGCATTGGACGGTATGTAAAATTAGTTATAACTAAAATTTCAAAATCAAATATTAGTTTGTTATGAATATTTGATTTACACACATTTTTTTACAGCATATCGATGCAGGATTGAGACTTTATCGTGAACGAATGAAGGAGCATCCTAGTGCATATCGTCCAAATACCATTATATGCAAGTCTTACTTCTTAGCATTGTTTCTTCGTTCCGCTAGTGAGAGGTACAAGAAAGATCATACATGGAGTCTTTCTTTGATCCGTGCTATCAAAGGTGTTGGCGGGATGTGTAAAACGCCTTGGACCGCCACCAGTGAAATACTAACTATATGGTATTAGCACACACAATTCCAATCTGAGCTACAACAACACAATTACTCGAAATTCCGACACAAATGACCATGATTCCGACAAAGGGATTGTACTGGAGAAATAAGGAGTTGGAGTGATAAGGTTGAACTGTGACAAGATTGACCTAAGGCAGTTTGATTCGAAGATAAAGTGGTGATCAGTTTAAGTGTTTATCCCAAGTATGTTCAAACAAGATCAAGACAGATAAACTCGCTTTTTCAAATAAAGTTTATAGATAGAATAAATAGAAATTATCCTGATTATTTTTAAATAAATAGAAGTTATCTACATTTTGAATAAACTAAGTGTTTATCTAGTTTGTAGTATATAAGAGCAGTGAAGGCTCATCAAACATTGTAACTCGAAATTTAGTTGATAAAAAACTTGTTTATTTCTTGTTCCTTCTCGTATTTACTGCTTTTCAATTTGGTATCGAGAACGCAAGTCGCTCACCATGTCCACTCCTATCCTTGAACGTTGGTAGCTTCATCTCTCTCGAAACTTACCTCCTCAAATTATCCCCTATGGCGTGAGCAAGCTCTTTGCACTTGCGTAAAGCCAGGATCCGTGGATCACCTCTTTGGTGAGTCAACAAAGACTCGCCAAGTATGCAACAATGTAGCGTAAAGCACCACCACACAACAAGGATCTACTCAAACAGCAGCAATAGCAGCAATAGCAACAACAGAGCAGTCATTATCACCAGAATTCCTCAAATGGAGGAAAGCGCATGCAGACTACTGCCGAGGATGGATTATGGTCACTTTCGGAAGAATCCTAAGTCCTGTAATTGGCCTAGACAACGCCAAAGGCGATGGGGATGCACTCAAGGATGCATACGCTCAGGATTCTCAGGAAAGGGAGTTCAATCTAAAGCAACAAATCACATATCTCAGAAAAGAAGATGGAAGGTCTGTGAATGATCACATCAGGACCTTCAAAGGACTATGTGACAATCTAGTTGCTATATAGCAAACCAATCCTAGATTCGACAAGGTATACTACACCGCTTCACAAGTCTTGGTCCCAAATATGAGACCTTTACAACCACCATGTTAAAACCTCCTAGGCCCACATACTCAGAACTAGTGTCACAGATCCAAAACCTGGATCAAAGAAGGACCTGGTTTAACACACAAAATGACACAGACAATCAGCACTCCATGGCACAGATGGCCTTTTTTGGACAGGCACAACAAAACACAGGCAACAGGAGAGACAACAACTCCAAGTTTGATTCATATGGAAGAGGATTTCAGGCACAAAGAAACAAGTCAGACAACAGAACACAAAACAGAAGGCCACCACCTGAAGGACAAAGGAAAATGACCAATGCAGAAAGGGAACTCTACAAAAATGAGACATGTCAATACTGTGGCATACCTGGACACATAGCCAAAATATGTTGGTGGGTACCCAAGAAACCAGATCAAAGCAGTAATTCACTACCACAGGCACTTGCCACCCTTACACTAGACAACTCAGTTGCTGACACTGAATGGACTATGGATACAGGTGCCTCAAACCACATGACTCACAACTCAGGTATGCTTACTGACCTAAAACCTTATGCAGGAGCTGATTCTGTCATTATTGGAAATGGAGCCCACCTTCCTATTCAAGGAATTGGGAAGGTGTGCTCTCAGAACTCCAATAAATCAGTACCACTCCATGATGTCTTACTAGTACCAGACTTAAAGAAAAACCTTTTGTCAGTAGGACAACTCACAGATCAACACCCTGTGAATTGTGAGTTCACTAACTGTGGATTTAATGTGAAGGAAAGACAAACAGGAACACCACGCGATGACAGGAAAAGGAAAGGTGATCTATATGCAGTCGGACCACCAACGACTCTTTACTCAAACAAAGTTTAAGGGTGGATCGGCAGACACTTGGCACCAAAGGCTTGGACACTCACAATTTTCTCAGCAGTACAAAGGTTGAAGAATAAAGGGTTAATCCAAGTTGTAGGAAAAATAAAGCAGATACTATCTGTGAAAGTTGTCAATTAGGAAGCTAAATAAATTACCTTTCTTTGATTCTGAACACAAAAGCAAGGCCATATTTGACATTATTCACTGTGATTTATGGGGCCCAGCCCCAGTTGTTTCATTAGGGAAATTTCATTATTATGCATGTTTTGTTGATGACTTTTCTAAGTATACATGGCTGGTTCCTTTAAAACATAAATCTGACTTTTTGAAACCTATATTGCCTTTGAAAATTATGTGCAGTGCCAGTTTAACAAACAAATCAAAATTTTCCACTCAGATGGTGGTGGAGAATTTACATACACACCCCTGAAACAACACTTCCTGAGCAAAGGAATGCAGCACTACTTCTCCTGTCCACATACTCCAGAACAAACAGGTGCAGTTGAAAGAAGGCACAGGACTATAAGAGAGTTGGGCATGACCATGCTCTTCCACAGCAGGACACCTCTCTATCTATGGCCAGAAGCCTTTGCCACTGCTGTCTACATAATGAACAGGTTACCAACCTCAACTCTAAACTTTGACACACCCTTCCAGACCCTACACAAAACCCAACCAGATTACTCTATAATGAGGGTGTTTGGCTCTAGATGTTACCCCTATACCTGGGACTCTAAACAAAACAAGTTTGACCCAAAAACCCTACCATGTGTGTTCATAGGGTACAACAATCAACACAAAGGATACAAGTGCTACCACCCTCAAACCAGAAAAACCATTATATCTAGGCATGTAACTTTTGATGAGACTCTTATGCCCTACAAAGAACACCTTAAAAACTCCCCTGTCAGAGAGTCCTACATCCAAGACATATTTGCATCATGGGTTCCCCCCAAAGACATACCCTCACCACACACACCTGTGACACCTGCTGTCCCACACATTGATGCCTCCACTACCTCTACCATTGACCCTCTTAGTCCAGACATACCCCTACCTACCATCCCTATACACCACCACTTGGACCCCGACCTCCTAACTCGATTCTACCAAAGACCTCCACGACTCCATGAGGAGTGCACTCGAATCTCCACCTAGTACACCCCACTCCCATGAATCCCCACACACCAAGAAGACCACTCCAGAGGATTCCACCCATCCTTCCCTACCGCACTTACATCCCGACCCCTACACCAGATAACCCTCATCTGAACCACATCCCTCAGCCCATTATCACCGGATCCCACCATGGGATCTTCAAACCAAACCCTAAATATGCCTTACATGTCTCCCTGTGCTCACATCCCACCGTAACCACATACGATTAAATCGCCTTAAGCATGATGGTTGGAAATCTGCCATGATGGATGAACTACAGGCCCTAGTCACCAATAATACCGGACCCTAGTACACAGAACACCTCGGATGCACGTCATAGGCTCCAAATGGGTTTTCAAACCAAACTTAAAGCAGATGGCACCCTAGATAGACTAAAAGCCAGACTTGTGGCTAAAGGGTACCATCAGATTGATGGCATTGATTATGTTGAAACCTTCTCCCCTGTCATTAAGCCAGGCACTATCAGACTTATCCTATGTGTAGCCTTGCACTATCATTGGCCTATCAAACAGTTAGATGTCAAAAACGCTTTCCTACATGGCTACATTACAGAAACCTTATACATGGACCAACCACCTGGGCTGGCTGATCCTACCCATCCAACACATGTCTGCAAACTAAACAGAGCACTGTATGGCCTTAAACAGGCTCCACGAGCCTGGTTTTGACAGTTTAGTACTTTTCTTATACATTATGGTTTTCAATGCAGCCTTATCTCGATCCTTCCTTGTTTATATGCCATACTAATGCTCAAGTACTAGTCTTACTGTTGTATGTAGATGATATGCTCTTGACAGGTTCTTGCCTCTCCCTTGTGGACTCCTTCATCTCCCTCCTCAGTAAGGAATTTGCCATGAAAGACCTTGGGCATATGCATCATTTTCTTGGCATCCAGGTTCATCCCACCACAACCGGCCTCCATCTCGTCCCGTCCCATTATGCCCACACCATCTCGACAGAGCTCACATGCCGGATCGCAAGCCAATCTCCACACCATTGGACTCAAAGATGAAACATCCTTCGCGCCCTGCCTCTAGCAGATCCCAAGCTCTATCGAAGTCTAGTCGGTGCACCGCAATACCTCACGCTTACCCGGCCCGACTTGGCATACAAAGTGTCAATTTTGCATCCCAATTTATGCAAACGCCACCGCTCACCATCTTACTGGTTCGAAGGATTCTCCGATTCGTTAAAGGCACCATCAATCGAGGCATTCATCTTCAATCTCAGACCTCCCCGCAACTCACGACCTACTCCGATGCCGACCGGGCGGCCGCCCTTTACTCGTCGATCCACTACCGCCATCGCACCTTCAGGGTCCAATTTAGTTTCTGGTGTGCGTAAAAAGCAAAGACACTGTTTCCCGTTCCAAAGACGGCCGAATACCGCTCTATGGCTCACATCGCAGTTTGAATTAACTTGGCTCCAATTTATCTTACGGGATCTGGGTCTCCTCCTCGCCAACCACCGGTTCTCTCACGTGATAATCTCGGCGCTCAGACCGTCTATCAACTCGGTGTTTCATGCTCGGAGTAAGCATATTGAACTCGATTACCACTTTGTCCGAGAACAGGTTGTTGAGGGTCAACTCGTCACGAAACACATCCCTACGTCAGTCAAGTTCTCGACATCTTCACCAAACCGATGTCCAAGGCTACCCTCGGCCTTTTGTACTCCCAAACTTGGCCTCTTTTGACCAAGTTTGAGGGAGGGTATTAGCACACACAATTCCAACTGAGCTACAACAACACAATTACTCAAATTCGACACAAATGACCATGATTCCGACAAAGGGATTGTTTGGAGAAATAAGGAGTTGGAGTGATAAGGTTGAATCGTGACAAGATTGACCTAAGGCAGTTTGATTCGAAGATAAAGTGGTGATCAGTTTAAGTGTTTATCCCAAGTATGTTCAAACAAGATCAAGACAGATAAACTCAGTTTTTCAAATAAAGTTTATAGATAGAATAAATAGAAATTATCCTGATTATTTTTAAATAAATAGAAGTTATCTACATTTTGAATAAACTAAGTGTTTATCTAGTTTGTAGTATATAAGAGCAGGAAGGCTCATCAAACATTGTAACTCGAAATTTAGTTGATAAAAAAACTTGTTTATTTCTTGTTCCTTTCTGTACTTCTGTTTTTCAATTTATGGAACGTACAACGCATGCATTGGGTGACTGTTTGTATTTCCATCCCAGAGTGGTGTATTTCAGTGTATGATTCATCATTTCATGTTCTAGATGAGTATGAAACGATGAAGAACCTTAAGGAAATGTGTGTGGCATTGCCATTGGTCATGCATGTATCCGGGTCTTTTGATGAGGCCCCTGTTATGAAGCAAGATCCGATACCTCCTTTCAAACTCAACCGTGTGAAGGATGTGAACATTGTACCACAAAGTGAGACCAGGTACTATAATTGTTCATCAAATTGATTTAGCCTAATGTCATTTATTCCACCACTAATTATGTTGCATGTTTTTTTTTTGTCTTTTTCTTCAGCGGTGATTGTGGGATCTATGCATTGAAGTATGTCGAGCATTCGATCGCATTGGACAACAACTTGAAGGATATCATTGATAAGAACATGCCTTACTTTAGGTTAAGGCTGGCTATGGATATATTTCATCAAAACAAGTTGCCGTAGGTAATAACTCCTACTGCAATATTAACACTTTGAGAATATTTTCCACTTATGTTAAATTTGTTGGGGTCTCATTCTCTTAAGTTTCTCAATACACCATTTGATTATTTGATTTGTTTCCTTTATTGCAGACTAGGAGACTATTTTGTTTGGTATGATGATTCTAGCTGGACAAGAAGAATCCTCTAACCAATCGCAGACGATAGACGACAGATGCAATGGGGTGGATCGTCATATTGTCATCATATGCTGTGTCATTCCATCTTCCTTATCATATGTTGCAGCATTCTATATGCAACACAATATATTTTATTTAACTTTAAATTGGCTTTACTGTAATTTAATTTAATTTAACCATTAAGCTGATTGTTAATGCTTTATATTTGTTTTAAAGCCTACTTATGTTTCATATTTCACTTCATTTATTTTCGGGGACGTGGGTGTGGTTCTGCCTACGCCAACTTCCCATTCATTTAATAATAAAAAAACATTTCTCTCTCCCACTTTCCCAAATTCTTCATTCTCTTTCTTCTTTTCATCATTCATTCTCACATTCCTTCTCACAAATTCACAATCGTTTGAATCCTTTGAAATCAATACATCAACAATGGGATTTCAAAAAAAAATAATACATCAACAATGGGAAAAGGTATGTTGGAGAAGATAAGTAATTTTTTTTTCTGATGCAAACAAGACGGGTTGGAGTTATTTTGTGTCTCTGGTTTCCTTGAAGTTTTTGAGGAGAGGAACTACTTCCACTTCCTACCTAAATAAAAGAGGCAATAGATGTTTTATTTTGTTCTTTTACAGGCAATATCTTTATCAACAGATTTTTTTTAATCAATTATTATATGTACTTATGTAGGAATTGCAATCTGGAATTCAAGTTCATCCGGCAACTGATACCACTCATGGTCTATTTGAACATGCCCATGATTCTGTTTTTTAATTTTTATTTTTTTTAAGTATTTGAGAAATTATTGCACTATTTTGGGTTTCTTGTAATTTGTTAAGACCACATAAATTGTATGCCGTTGTTGTTTTTTTTTTTTTTGGGTATTATAATTAGATTTTTTTCTTTTTTTGAAACTGTATGGGTTGATTGATATTGGTGGTAAAAGTGAGTGCTTTTGTTTTTGGCTATTGTGATCCACCTTGTGATGAAGAAGGAGACTATGTGGACATATAGGATAAATTTTAGTCTTTTGAGGCAAAGTGACGAAGGGATGGGTTTGGTTATTGCATGTCCTCTAAGTGACGGGGAAGTTAATTGTTCATTATCTTTTAATCCACCGTCCATTCTCCCATTAATTGTTCTGAGAAAACCTGTCCTTATCCTCTCCAGTCTCCACCTCTTCAGTTTCTTTTTTTTTGGGTAATTCTTCTATGAAGAGGATATTTGAAGAGTAAGTGACGTTAATGCTTCTGGACCACATAATTTCATTTTAAATTTAAATTGTGTGATCCAGATTTATCCACGTGTATCCACGATGTAAATAGAGTGACTAGGAAAGACAAACCCTTTTTATCTCTATTTGAAGTGTCAACCCACATTAATACTCTCTGCTCTCTAAACATCTCTATTCTCTATTTTCTGAGACGTTTTCATCTCTTTTTGTCCGATGCTTTCCTCTTCCATAACTCCTCCTCTCTGTTTGAGAAACTGAATCGGTTTCAGTGTTCTCATTTTCACCGGAAATAGTTCTCTGATAAAAGCTTCTCTCTTTATTCGATATAGCTTTATCTGATACTGAATGGCTCTGAGAAAGATCTGCAACACAAGTATCGGATACACTTGGATTCTGGCATTCCTTCAGTTCGGTGGAACACATGAAAGCTAAGGATCCGTGAAGGCAAGAAGCTTTTCTCTGATGAATCACTGTCAAAGCTGAGGCCGATGAAGACAAAAATCTGAGGCCAGTGATGTTCTATCAACATCAACAAATCTTAATCCGGTAATATCTTTCTAAATCGTCTTGTTTGTGATTAAGTGTCTATATCCGAGTTTATCAAGCTTAATCGTGGTAAAGGTTTGATCTTTACTAGTTATTATGTGAAACGTGACTTAATTCATGTTTATCTGGAGTATTTTTGGAATCCGTTGTTCAGCATGGTCAAAGCTCGAAAGATCCGATCTAATCTCGTCATTAAAACCAGAATACATGATTAGATCTATAAATCGAAATTACGTGACTGGTCTGTTAAATCTAACTGCTTCTTTGATGTTATCGGTGTTTAATCGAAATATTGCATGCCTTAATCTGTGAAATAAACATATCTCTGCAATTGATACTTAATCTTTTTAAATAAAATTTTGTAGCCTAAGTATCTGTGTAAATGCATCTTGATGAAACCCCTCAGATCTTGATCTACTTGCTTCAGTAAACCTTCAGGCCGTATGACCATCAATCTGCTTGATCTGATTCTTTAATTGATATCTGATATTATATTATATATGCTCTGTGTTGATATAATATATGTATATATCTATTATTTCTAATACAACATGTAACTGGACTTGGTCCAAGTACTTATCATGTGCATCTGCATTTATTTTTATAATATTTAAGTGAGATATGTAGTATGTTATTTATTGTCACAGCTTTACAAAACGATTGACAATGTTTTGACTTATTTTTTTAATCCGAAAAGTTATAATGGATATATACACATTTTGTAATTATTTTTTAGAGGTATTTGTTTATTTAGTGTTGAATTGAAAGATGTTTGTTTATTTAGTGCTCTTACATAGATGTTTATTTAAATAGTATTTTTTCATTTCTTTCTCTAAAACAAAACTTGTACTACCTAAAGTACCCCCAAGCTTTAATCCACCATTTCTTTCCAAACCCGATGCAGCCTTTCTTCTTCCCCAGACGGCAATTCTCAACAAAAAAGAAAAAACAAAAAAAAAAAAAATTTAATAGCAGCGACAGGTTGATGGTCCCACCTGTACATTCCCCTTTCCTATTCTTTCAACCTATTTCCAAATAAATTTGTGGTCTCTAAATTTTTTTATTTCTTTTTTGCTTTTCACGGTATTCTCTTGATTTTTATATTATTATTTTTTCGTTTTCTATTTTTATATTATTTGTCTCGATTTTGTATTATTTGTCAAAGTTGTACTATTTGACCTCTATTTTTTTTTTCTTGATTACTTCTTTGTTTAATATATTTATATACTCTTTTTTTTTTTTCTTTTTTCGAAACGAAATACGCACGTACATATCCTAAACTAAATTAGGCCCCAAGCGGGGCTCGAATCTGGGTCTCTCCACTGGAGACCTGGTTAGACACTAATAACAAACCATTAGGGTATGTACGTGAGTACTAATACATATATACACTTAATAATGTTTTTTTTATAGAAACTAAATATGCATTATTAAGTGTACTAATACATATATACACTTAATAACGTTTTTTAACAAACCAGGTCTCTCCACTGGAGACCTGGTTAGACACTAATAACAAACCATTAGGGTATGTACGTGAGTACTAATACATATATACACTTAATAATGTTTTTTTTTATAGAAACTAAATATGCATTTTTTTCTATGAATTATTAAAAGACTAATTTATTTAATGCATGTATATTAATAAAACATAATGATTTTTTTTAACGGAAACAAAAGATTTCTACACACGTATAGGGGTGCACATGGTTCGATTTTCCGGTTTTTCTATCATTTTTAAAACCAAACCATTTTTTACGGATTTCAAATTCACAAACCAAAACCGAACCATGACTACGTAAAACCATTTTATTCGGTCTGGTTTGGATCGGCTTGAACAAACCTCGTTCCAACGTCGACTTACATGCGATCAACCCCGAGCACAGTAATCGCCTTGACCAAACCTCAATCCAACGTCTAATTACATGTGATCAACCCCGAGCACAGTAATCGCCTTGACCGGATCTCGATCCAACATCGGATTACGTGTGATCAACCCCAAGCACCGTAATCACCTTGACCGGACCTCAATCCAACCTCAGAGTACGTGTGATCAACCCCGAGCACACTAATCGCCTTGACCGAACCTCAATCCGACGTCGGAGTACGTGTGATAAACCCCGAGAACAATAAACTCGTTGATTGAACCTCGATCTACGTCGGATTATGTGTGATAAACCCCGAGAACAATAGACTCGTTGATTCAACCTCGATCTACGCCGGATTATGTGTGATCAACCCGGATCACAATAACGCATTGACCGAACCTCGGCCCAGCATCGGAATAT